>JASJOG010000022.1:2152500-2716119 GCA_030142905.1 Heliopora coerulea
TGACTATAGGAACTAATCGTCCCTAATTCAGTATTGATGAGGGATGATTAGCTGCAATCTTCTTTCCTTGTTGACGAGGGGCTCGTCCCACCTTCGCTAATCATCAGGCGAATGGGGCATTGCTGCTGACAAGGTTGGAAACGACCCCATCACAAAGCCTCCAAATCCAAAATTAAACCATACTTAATGTGGAAATATAACGCGTCATACAACCTGTCATCTTGCATTGCGCTATTTAAAAATAATATACAAGCAATTGGGTCTCCAAGACATTTAATCACTAATATGCCTCAATGCCATGTCATTACCAAAAACTTTCTCGAAAAATTCAACAAGTTACTCCACGAGTACGTTTGCGTAGTCAGAAAAATTAATAAGCGGGAGGGGACAAAGACTGTTTCATTCTAACTCAGAATAACTGATCGAGCTGAGAGTGGAACTGTAGTTATTGATAAATAATTTAGACGTTATAAACCACAGAAATCGGAACATCATCAACTAACAGACACATCAAGAAAACACATACTTGGTTAAGTTTCTTCCACAAATTCAAAAACGGCGATAGTTCATTGCTCCATTTTTCTCGATCAAATTTATGAGCGATCACGTCGGATCTCATGAGGATTTTAAGCTGAGATATCACCTGGAAATAAAAAAGTTCATGATCAACATTGCGCATTAATTTTCTCATGTGATCATTGTATTTACCTTTACACAGCAACATATATTAAGAGACCGTTTTCAGTCAATTACCAGAGGTTCAAATAACAAAAGGTAAGTCAGTTAGGTTGGCACACCAAACAAAACCAGATGATCAAAAATCTTTTGTTAAGGAGCAGCAGAATGGAGCGAAACGCTCTATACATCTACCACCATTAAAAAACTCAAATTTAACTACCGGAATAAATATTTCTAGTAAGGTCAGACGTACTGATGGGATTATAACGGGATTCAAAAGGTGTTCTCATATTGGCCCAATATGATTTCGAACGTAATATCCTGACGGATTTATTTTCTGTGACATGAACTACTTCTAACAGGGCGTTACGTACGAAGAAAGAAATAATAGGTCCACAGTGACATTTCTAAATTTCTTTCGAGCGCAGCATGGATGAGTGCACATTACCTGCGAGCTGACTATCCTTTGCGCTGATCTGTCAATGTTTGCAGGCAAACCAAAGAATGATGGTTTGTCTATTTCGGGAAGGGAGTTCACCGTATCTTTGTAGTCCTGAAACAGAAAAGACAAAACCTAAGAAATTTTCCGAATTAATAATTGTCCTTTTTTTTAATTTCACTACGTACCTCAAGATGACATGACGTTGGTAACGTGACATTGGGAATCACTCTCTTGCCACGAGTGCGAGAAGACTGCAAAGACAGGCAAATAAAAAAACTAGTTTAATAATGATGATTTTTGCATTTTCAACCCTCACATGATTTAAAAAATTAAAATTTTTTTGAAATTGGAGGACCTAAGTAGTTTCTTATTTATAATTTACAGAGAGCAAAATCTTTTTAAAAGCGATCTTGCGAAGTTACACATAAAGCTGTGAAATTACCATGTCAAGTCGGCAATACTTGAAGTCCTCCAAGTTCTTCTCACCCTAAATGGTCGAGTCCCACATTTTTTTCCTACACTTTGGAAAAAGTTTTTCGTTTTTCTAAAGAAGTTTACTAGTTTGAATACAAACTTTGAGTTCTTAAATATTCAAACTTCAACATATATTTGGGCAAGTTCGCAAGGAAGAAGGTGAGTTGTTCAAAGAGTTAATAACTAACCAAGCAACCAGTCGCGTACGACTAATAATGACTAAGCAACTTATCACGACCGAGTAATTTAGCCTTCAATCAAGAAAAAAACAATCATTCACCAATCAAAATATTGTAATTTTTGCTGTATATATTAATAAAATTTATATGCACGTAACCCAATCAGCGTAAAAGACAATAAAAAATTCGAATAATACGTAAATAAGAACTCCATCGCGAATCCAGTGAATGAAAATTGGAAAAAGGAAACGCTGAGGTATCAAAAGTGAAGCCTAAAGATGAATTTGGGCTGAAAGAAGTTGGATTTGTTACGTTTACAGGCGTCGGGTAAAAGTCGGTTTTTCGAGCTGGGATAAATAGAGTAATGAAGTTTTGGTATAAATTACAGTTCTACTTACCTGAGCACCTGTAACGACGTTCGATTCAAAATATTGCAGTAAGTAGGACTTAAGAACATTTAAATCGTATGTGTTATCTACACGGCCGCCGTAAATAGCATTCTCAAAAAGACCGTGTACGAATTTCCAGCGAACGCCTGTACCATCTAAAATGGAGTATAAATGATATTACTGCATACAAAAAAGTGGACAAATACGTGCTTTTTCAAAATTATTAGTAATCTAGTAACAATAAACAAGAAAATAAACAGAATAATAATACGTATTACTAGAATAATACTTCGATTACTTCATCCCACCTCCTTTGGGCTAAGTGTATTGAACATAAAAAAAAAGATTTTGATTTCGTCCATCGATAATATTGCGACTTGTTAAAGCAATCCCAGAAACTTTTGACCTTTTTGTAAGCGCCACTGAAATGTATTCAATCCATCTGATTTCTTTATTGCAAACGACATCGAACAATGTAAAAATTTAAATTGAAAACATGAAGAGTGACCACAAGAACACGTTTGATTGGTATGTGAATGAGTTCGTGTGGAAAGAGGATGCAGGAGCTGACAAATTCGAACTAATTTTGAATAAAATCGCTCTTCAACATCGATGGTAAAATCAAAGTTCCAATCATTTGTTTTGGGAACCAACAAAAACCGAAAAAGCTTGTAACAAACGGATATACTGAAAAAATCCGCTGATATTTGTAAATAAATCGCATAGTAGGTTCTTCTATGAGCTATAATTTGACGTAAGGGTAGAAAAATATTATGGACATGACCCCTAATAACCAATAAAAAGCAGATGTGTAGAGTAGAAATACTTTAAATTCTTTTCAGCAACACACTGGTTACCATAGTGAATGAGAAAAAGAAGAACAGTTCTGAAAATCAGAGAAAATACTAAAACCAAAAGATAGTCCACCAAGTAAACACCAATTTATACCAAGCCCATTTTAGTTCTTCATAAAGAATAACTTTAGAAAATTTTCACACAATAAGAAAATCGTTCGATTTTATTTTAAATTTCTTTTTATGTAAGTAATCACTTTTAATATGGGATTATTTTTCTATCGGTAAATTATATTAAACCAACAGTTCAAAGGTTATGACAGCCACACCTTTTTTAGCAGTTGAACATAGTCTGTCAATAATTTCCGCTCCTGCTCTCAAATCGCCCAAAGAAAACTCGTAAAATTTCGTCCAGCCCTATAAAACAAAACAAAATGTGCAACACAGAGGTTAAATGCGTCACCAGTTTGTTTTGAAGAATGAATTTGTACAAAATTGCTACCTGAGGAATATAATTTCTTCTTTCTTGAACAACTGCATGAAACCAAGCCAAAACAAAAAGAGCCTGAGCACGAACAGATGACTCTCCACGTTTTATAAACTCGGGCGTCCAAGATTCGTACGTCCTTTGTAAGTTCTTCTTAATACCTGGTGGAGACTGTTCAATAATTCAATGAGTAAGAGTAAACTTGGGCCAGCAAACATTTTCAAATTTGACAAACACTTTAACACCTACAAACCATAGAAATGCATGATAACAAAGTTTCCACTATGATGAGACAAGGATTAATACCCCCGTCAGACAACCAGCAATAAATAATCGAAAATCAACAAATACTTTTGGAGAATCTAAGTATAAAGATGGCCTGAAACTTGGAAGGTCAATGAAAGAATTACAGAGTCCTTGGAAGGTCAATAAAAGAATTACAGAGTCCTTGGAAAGTAGTGCGGTTTGAGAGGCTTTGAAAAGCCATATCAAACCGCGGCTAACAAAACAACCATCTATCAACACGTTAGCACAAATGATATTTAAGAAAAATCCGCTTTGCCTCAAAAATTCAGCTTATTATCCAACGACAAACCACAACCAAAAATTTGCAACCAAGGCAACTGTAAGCCAAAAAACATAATATCGATGCAAGGTACTTAGCGGCTTTTTTTTACATACCTCGTAGGTCACTTTCAAGCTTGACTGTAGTAAAATAGTAGGAAACTTGGGATGACTTTCAGCAGTGAGCCACAATCGGAAATTCTCGTGTGAATCTAGCGAATTTAGTTCCTGGAGGAAATAAAGCTTTAAATGTCAAAACTGAAAATCACTAGCAATGATCACATTAAACCTAATTTTAAAACTTTGGGATCGAATGAGGCAACGACACAAATATCCGATATTAATCAACCTTTTCTAATGCAGGTAGCCATGAAGTTACTAAATGCAAGTTCTTGAGGCACAACCATTCACCATTCCGTGAGCATTCATGGAGTAACTGCATCGCAACGTCGGCCTGACCCTGACCCATAGCAACCTGGTGGAACTTCTCAAGACCAACAACTTCTGCGGCCATATCTTGTAACTCCTGTGAAAAACACAAATTATAATATAAGCATAAATCTGAGATAAAACTCTTTCAGAGCCAACAGATTTTACACTAACAAAATTATTCAGCTGGGAATCTTGTCAAGAAATTTTACGATGTTTGAGGTCGGGATACCATTTGAACTAGTAGGAGGCAATAATTAATGAAGTTAAAATACTGATTTTATGTTTCTTTTCACTACCTGAGAGGGATCAGCCCCGGGTGAAATGACAATCAGAATGGGTTCGCGACAAACAGTTTCTTTCACCAATTTTTTAAGATTGACCGCTGGAGGAGAAAGCTCTTTCAATCCTGAAATTAAGTAAAAGTACCATTGTACATTATCAGTCTTCGTATACTTTTTTTATCAATGTTATAAATAAAAACAATAGTAAACAGGTGTTACAGGTTAAGTCTATTTAGTGCAGGTAAATGAGAATAACATATAACACCATATCAGAATATCAAAACACAACTAAATATAAACAACTAAGCGTCAAGAAGTCAATAACACAGAGAGAATATATTTAGGAGATATATGGTATGTTTATAAATCCATAAAGCCCTCTGTTTTACACTATACCGACCCATATATGTCTATTCACGACACCATTTACTGCATAACAAAGGATGTTTTCCCATTTGTACATTTAATGACAAGCGATTGGTTTAAGCACTTCGCTGTTTCCTTACAAATTGGTATGTTTTAGCAGGAAAATTCTACTGGCGATTTGAAAGAAAATAAACGAGAACAGGAATATCAAGTTAAAGTTTAACAAAGCTTCAAATATGAAAAAAACGTTGAATGGATGGCAGCTGGCTGACCAGGAAGCTATGTATCTGAACTTTTGATCCACATTAAAAACTCAAAATAATGAACGTATATTTGCACATCCATCATATCACGCACGATCACATCACATCACGATGCATCCATGACGTCATCCAAAAGTAGGCGCAAATTCATTCAAATGTACAATAGAAATAGTTACATAATTTTGTAATATCTACAGTAAAAAATATTTACCTAGAGCTTTAGACGCAAACTGAACCATTGCACTCTGAAGTCGATCTTGTCTAAGAGCCTGGACTGAAAGAAGTTGCTGAAAGAGACTTATTTTCTTCGCAACTGACGGTGGAAATTCTTGTTCGCATTGTGAGCTTCGAGAGAAGGCTAACCACTGATCTGAATTATGCAAGTCTAATGACCCATAAAGATTGCCAAAGACATTCTATGGGACGAAAAGAAATATTAGTAACGTTTCAAGGTAATTTTCCAGTGGTTGTCGCTAAAACACATAAGGAAAGATTAAATTCTTCATCCCATCCAATAAATTAAGTCGAAAGAACCTCGCTAACACCCATATTAAAAGAATGTGAATTTCTTTCCGAGCTTAAACGTTTCCCTATCAGCAGCGCGGCAGAGAGGAGACCTGGGGATGAAGCCTATTCCATCCAATTTTTATTGGACTGACAACGTTATTGCCTCAAATAGTACACAAAACATCTCAGAATGCTTCAAATCAGTATCAGGAAGCCTAAAATAGATAGTTTAACTCGTAGACTAAATCTCAGAAGAAGTCTTTCCACGCTACTGTTCCCGATCCACCGAAATCCACTCGTTTGAATTATTAATTTATTATGTAGGTAATTCATTTATTAAATGTATGTTATATTCTGTAGTAAAGTAAAAACAAATAAGTGAACCCTAAGCCGCAACCTCGCGAAATAAAAAGTTAGTCAAAAGCGATGAGTGAAAAAAACTAAAAGCCATATAATAAATTCCTTATTGACTTCGTTTGTTCGGTCTGAACGGGAAAGTATTTGCCTGAGGTATTTTCCCAAACAGATCTCACACTCAGTTAATCATTAACCAATTCTACATTTTTTACAGTACTTACTGTGGAGTAACATAAATAATACCTTCAACGCTCTTAAAGCGGATAGTCTATCAGGATCGATCCAAGAGGGAAAATTCTCGCTTAAATTCCTGCTCGATTCCTGCATGACATGGAAAGTAATAAGATGGCAACACGACATTATCATCTTTTTTAATGTTGTGCGTTGGAATTGTCTGCGGAATGTTGGAGTTATGACAGACAATACCAGACCGTTTGTGAAGTCAAATCCTCACACATGTGTTGCTCTAGGGGTATCCTCAGTTTGTCAGTAATTCTGAATTGATTCGAGATATATCAAACCAAAATTGCACACGTTTGTTACCTTCACTGTCCCATCTGACTCGTCTCACGGACATCACAAAATTTGTCATCAATCCCCGTCTGAGGTCAATAGCGTAGGCAGGGGACGGACAGGGCAGGGTCCTTCCCCTTATCTGAGTATAAATCTTAAGTACTTTTTGTGGCACATTTAAGCCATTTTTAAGGACCCATGACATATGGCACCCAATTTCAAAGAAACCTAGAAAATATCTAATACGTTACTACATACCCATAACTATGCCACGTGTCATGATAATGACTAAGGCACCTCTGACTTCATTTGAATAACGATGAATGATTAAAAATACACGGCACAAAATAACTCGTGGCTATTTGAATTTAATACAAGTTTATCAAAAGACAGCGAGGCAACTTAAATTTATGGACTTTTCATGAAATAGGGTAGGTTTTTAGAAAATTTAAGTACTCTTGAGTACTTGACATTAGAACAAGAGAATTTAAAAATTTTCACGGTTTTTGAGGACCCGTACGAACCCTGACAGGGGGGTAGTTGCCCCCTAGTTTTCGTCCCGACCAGGCCTGTCGATACATCCACTACATTTGTCGATACATGAATCTTGCCCGTTGCGGATTCAGTTCGTGTTTGAAATACTAAAATGAGAAATTACTAAGTAAGTTCCGGCCTTTAAATTTAAGTAATAGAATGATGTTGAATGTAAAATGTTTCCGAGGAATACTGTTCCTACCTACGAGGATTAGATAGTGCGTGGGTAGCAGCACATCTGATCAGCTCTCAGAAGAAAGTGGTTGTGATTGTGGTAGTAGTGATGGTTTAACTAAAAGGACATACTGGTACAGATCATACCTCAAGTGATGCGGCGCACTTTTATATTAAATCGTTTTCGAAATTTAATAACAGCCAGAGTCGGCAAAAAAGTTATTCACTCTTTTGTCAAGTTTCGCTGAGAGTTTTAATTTTACTTTCAGGAAAATGCTCTGGCTGATATTTGTAGGTACATTACGGATATTTTGTTGGGACATTTATCTGACATTTCTTCTTCTCCCCCTTTCAACTGTGTGAAACTGTCTGAGGCTGGTAAACACTTTCTGAGGATTTGAGTTCGACGAACGTTCGTGTACCGTCTGACACCGTAGTCGCGTAATAAGTCACAAAAATGACCATGAAACGGTTGCCTAACCTGGCGCTTAAACACATCTGCCACGAGTAAGCCAGTGAAAAATTCCCATTCCTGCAAAAATACATATATAATTATTCGAATAATAATCACACTCAGAATCCACAAGTCATTCTTTAAAAATAATCGTACGCCATTGTTTATTTATTCACTTGAGTTTCTGTCTTAAAAGTTGCTGTTTTTGTCTATACTTATTGACAAATCAGGTTGGAACAGTTTATAAATTTCACTTTTCATCCAATAAAGAAATTAACTGGTTGTACCTCACCCCCGCACAGCCTTTTCATATTTTTTTTTTAAGTTTTTTTTTAATAAGAAGGGTACAAAACAATTTGGTCGAGACGCTGCCAGCACCCTTTTCTCGAAATACAGCACTGATAGGGAAGAGTGGAAATAAAGACTTCTACATTCATTTTGTTCTAACAATTTTGCCAATGATTGTACCATAGGCAAATAGAACCATTAACTTGTGTTCTTTATTTTCCTGAGTTCTTCTTGATTTTAAGTCCTAGACAGTTCCATTCCCTTGGATTCTCCTACCTGTTCGCCTGCCACAATTTACATCTCTGACTGATTTGCGATTGACTTTCGCGGTCAAATGGATATTTTTTCTGTAACATGACATTTTTACGCATAAAAGCCTCATTTGGTTTTTATTTTTCTTCACAGAATTTTACTCTAACAAAGTGCCTTCGCCTGAAACGTTAGGATTTTCTGTCTTCAATTTCGGCAGTTTCCTAACCTTTTGGCTACGTGATTTCCCAGAAATGCTATCGCATGTTAACTCCCTAAAAATGAAATGAGTATGCCACGTACGTTTTCTTGGAAAGCCTCTGGATGCATTCCATGAACCATATGTAATGCAAACATCAACCGATCCGCCTGTAAGATAATATGATGTTAAAACGTCAAACTCCGTATCCGAAAAGAAAACCGAACAAACCCTGTACGTCAGAGTAAAATATGACGAAAGGCTTTCACACGAAACGTCAGTTTCTTGTTCATTCATTTCTCGACAGGACAATACTTTTAAACTTTTTGAAATGGTCAAAACAAGCCTGGAATGAGCCTTTGCCTTTTTCAAACGTTTGAAAAGTCAAACGTTTGAAATATGCATGGTACAGAAGAGCAGCACCATAGTAAAGTTTGCCTTCTCTTCATTTTAGATCCATACCGAGGGTAAAAAAATGTTGTTCAAACCTGAAATTCTTTCTTGAACAGCTACATTAAACTAGACACGAGGAATCAAACCTCCAATATAGGACAGGAATTCCGAGTCAGTGGTAGGCTTACTACTAGGTGTAAATAGGGTACACGTTGGAGTGGTTTTTTTATTTTTTTTACACTTTGATGCATAAACATTAATCAAAAGAGTTTTAAGGAAAAAACGATAAAATAAATAGAAGACATCCATGGCGAAATAAAAATAAAAAGAACGTTTAATTTCAACGCGTAATGCAGCGTCGTTTTTTCTAAAAGAAGAACAAGTAGCTACTTCAGAACCAACCTTAAACAGAGATCGACACACATAGTCATATACCAAGGACTGCAATGATCTCATCAAAGACTTGATGCGTGTATCTGTCGTAACAGAATCCTAAAAAAATAATCATAGGTCAATTTTTCTAAGTTGAAGAAGAGTTTAGGGTTGTTTTTACATGAACACATTTGAAAGTTCAGCAGAGGGCACGTTCTTTCAATTGTAAGCAACTGAGGGACGAATTATAAAACATAAGTGTTCTTTATGACGTAAATATGAAGTGAGGGGAACTATGTTCTTTCACCTTCGCTAAAGCAGCGGTCTTACTTCCCATTCTTTCATTGGGATCAGGTATCAAGTGATGCACTGAAGGCCGCTGAATTAATCGTCGAACTTTTTGCTTTTAAAGAAGCAATCGTTGAGATCTTTACCTGGAAATAGTTAAACAATCTTTATGCAATATCTTACTGATCTGCATAATTTTTCCCCCGACTCTCAGTTAAATGTGGTGGAATTTTCAATACCATCAAAAACGAGAACATTTAGACGCATTTGTAACAACTGATGTTTGGTTTAAGCTCTGGTTGTGAGCACTTAAAAATGAAACCAACAAAAGCTCATCCTGAAATTAAATTTCTTTAATATATCCAACTTTGTCATACATTATACGCAATTACATCATCAGGAATGCAATGCCTTCAATCATCTCATAAATAATACTAATAAAACTATGAATCAATGAATATTAGTCATTAAATATCTCCAAACCAGAGCGAAGGTTTGTCCTCCCCTTTAGGCTCTATGCTTTCACACATCCTCCCGAGATTTATCCATCATTTCGTAAGATCATGACTACCAATGAAACAATTTGTATTCTTTAGAAATTCTTTTCTCTTTTCTTTACCATAAATTGCAGAGATTTTGAGCCCATCGTGAATAGCCAGTGATATATTGAATTTTAATGCAACTTTCATGGAAGCTAAATGTGAACGTGTTCCTTACGATCTTACTTAGCCTAAAATTTCCTACTTACGACCATATTTAGCATTAAATTCCAATGAAGTTCCTATTTTTGCGCAAATGGAATACGTCTAATATTGTCTCAAATTTTTTATTCACGCGCGCGAAGTATACACTCTCAATAGACTTTGGCACTATAAAATTAAATGCCGAGCAATGCCTGCATATTATTTCGAAGAGTACTAATTGAGAAGTAGGTTAAATTAAATTCCTAAACAAATGGGCGGGGGAGTCGAAAATGAAGAATTGTTTTCAGAATCTCTTACTATTATGCAACCAATTCCCGAATTCCTACTTTTCAAACCACCTCACAACGAAAAATTGAGGGAATTTCAGTCGCTTGTAGAAGTACTTTGGGAAAGAAATCGGACTTTCAACCGACTATTTGGATACGGCAAACATTCCGGTGTAGTTATGGCGATGTGGAGCACTAGTCTCGAATGTAGGCATCTATACCATTAATTGGCGAGTGTCTGTCGTACATGCGTGGTCCCACGTCTGACACAAGGCATTGTAAACGAAGCTAATAAACAGCACCGAAACTGGCAAGCTAATGAATAGGAAATTAATTTAATGAACGAGTTGTTATCAAGTTAAATAAATTTCCAAATCAGTTGTGATCTCCATATTATCCCTAATCTCTCGCAATGTGATGTTCGTTCGCGCATGTTAATGAGGAATATAAATGGAAATTTTCTCTATGTACAGCGAATTTAGAGATTAGATCTTTTGTTAAGAACAACAGAAATTGAGGTAATCGCGGTATTACACTAATGTTACGTGGATGCACAAATTTTTGGTGTCCACGGATAACCTCATAATCAAGTACAGGATAAATCTCATTCAGAACAATATCTGATCCAGTTGCATACACAAAGGACACACATTGAAACGTGGAGGAATAATATACTTCATTTGTGTTTGTGTATACTCACGTCTGGTAATTCCAGTGATCGTTGGAAGGTCCTCAGGAACGCTCCAAGACTGAACTGGTACATGTTGTTGACTTTAGCCAAATCGCTAATCACAAAGAACAAAGTACTCCCATTTTCGGCTAGTGGAAGAAATCCATCTCTTTCCTACAGCAAAATTGAAACGGGGATGAGATCTAATGTATCAAGCGACACTGGCATTTCACAGCGATTTAGTTCACTTCACAAACTTAATATCCTGAAGACAGGGTGTAAGCTTTGTAGTTCTGTGGTACATAAGTGAGACTTAGACGCAATCGTTCCACAAATGAGCTCAAATTTAAAGGTCAGTCAGTATGTTGTCTTTACAAGCTCAATAGAGATAGCAAGTGAAATTTTCACAACTGGTCCGTCAGCAAAGCATAAGAACAATGACAATCCGAGCAATACCTTAAATTCCCATGACTCAAGTTTTCTAAGACCAGAGAAAGAAATAAAATCATTCCGATTTCGTTGCCAAGTTATTTTAACCAAAATCGAGGTTTTCAAGAAGACGTCTTTCGGATGTGGATATACTCATAATTCCAAATTAGTTAATCAGCGAAAGAAAGAGTGATGAAAGATAAACTATTTATTATTAACTCCTCTCCTTCCTTGCAGTAAAATTGTTAACAAAATTCATTAGTTAAACCGTAATTGCTGCAACAAATTAAATAAATAATTTATGCCTACTTCATAATTAATAACAAAAGCAATGCACCTACCTTATCCAAAGTGGTTTGAATTTTATGTGCATCATTAAGAGATTCTGTTATTGTTGTGCTACTGGCTTTGGTCTTATTAAGTGAATCAAGCAATGCTTTGTTTTCAAGAATGTTTCCTTCAGCATTAGCTAAAGTCTAAAAATGAAACATAGGGTAGTTGTTTCTATTTTTTATAAGTTTGGTAATTGCAATGTTTGTCTGATAAACTATTCTTCAAATCCTTAATAAATTTTTGATCGCTATAATTTTAAGGAAAACATAACGTAGCTGACAAAATGACGGGCACAACAAAACGTGACAGTCTTATTTACGGGGCCCTCTTTTTATTAATAAAAAACCATCTGTGAACATTCCACAGGACTTGTGTTAAAAGCCATTTCACTTTCGCATTTTATGCCTTTACATTATTTATGAGATATTTACGTATTGTTAATTTTAGGCCGTCGGCTAATGAGAAATTTTGCGTTAGAAAGCGAATGTGGTTCGACACCTTCTTAAACTAATATGATTTTACCCTTTCTTATAGAATTGATAACACTGAATCTAATTGTAAAAAGTTCTTGCGTGTTTTCTGGAGGGGTTTTTTTTGGGGGGGGTCGTTTTATTAGTCGATCGAGATTTTCAACAACTCTCAGTCGAAAATTGCGTTAAGTAACCAATTTTCGGAAGGTTAATGCCACATTATATGCCTCCAACCACTTATCAACATCACCAGTCTTCCCTGCCTAATCGTGACGACGGCCTTATGTCTCTCCAGTCATTCAAAGTACTTGAGAAAGGCAAATACTTTCAACACAGCATTCCGGAGATGACAAGGAATTTTTGGTTAATATTCACCATGTAGTTACATTAATTTTGATATTTTAAACAATGAATATACAACTACGTGTACAATCAGTACCATCGTGAGTCATTTAATTATGAAGGAGAGCTTCTAAAGAAATTAAATTGGCAAATGAAGATTTTTTAGTTCGAGTTTTTGGTAAATAAATGAAGTACCACGATTTTGACTGCCTCTCTAATTCGTAGTTGCTCATACACTGGTTAAAATATCAAAACAAATCGAACATTTCAGCTAATGAACTGTGCAACTTCACACTCAAGGTGACATAATAGCCTGGGTACGAGGTTGTGAAGCCTTAAGTGTTCGGCCTCTCTTAAATGCTACATCACTTCACTCGAGAGAAGTCAGCTTACATGGATTTGTCGCATCGCACTCGGAAAACTGGTGCCTAAAACGAATGCTTTAAGTCATATAATCTAATAATGATATAATTAAAAGTTCTCGGAACGAGAACGCTCAAAATCATGTTTGTGATGTTACTGGTTTAAGCTTGTAGTTGATTTATACATTGTATATTGCTGATCAACAATAAATATTTTCAAGAAAACAACACAGTGCAATGTTAGAGTTTTACTATCGAAAACAGTCTCACGGAATTGTTTGCTGAGACGACGTGGGCAGCTGCTCATGAGTCATTTGCATCATCTCTTCCTCCCAGATGGCTATCCTCCTAATGGCTATCCCGTCAATATCCCTGGCGATGTACATCCCCACTTAAGAATCTTACAATAAAAAGTGAGCAACTCCGCCTGCACTCTGCACTTTTTATTAGTTGACTCTTTATTTTGCACAATTGCCGCAACTACGTTAACAAAATCTAAATGCCAACTCAAAAAAGATCGATGTAAATAGGTTAAAAAGGAGCTGTCGCTGTTTCAAAATATAGTAAATGAAAAATAATTTAGGAGACAGCTTTGTATAAACGTGTCATTGTACCTCTAGAAGCGATTCCTCCAGCTCAGCCAGTTGAACTTTAAGATCTTCTTCCTTTTTAAGAAGTTCAGTCTTTTTCACTTCAAGTTCAGGCTTTTCATGCTGAATTGTCATGGCTAGCAACTAGAAAAAATTACAGTAAAATCTTCAACATAGTGTAAATTAAACCTACAGGGTTTAAGTATGTATAGGATAATTACCGAGAACGTCGGCTTTAAGCCAGATACATCCCGAGGGGCCGAAGGCCCCGAGGAATGTATCTGGCTTAAAGCCGACGTTCGAGGTATTCATCCGTCTTAAAACACGATTAAAGGAGGTTTTCTTCCAGAAATGTTAAGCGACACTATTTGTTTTTGTTTCGAGAAAAAAAAATGTTTTCAGTTTGTGTTCCTTCTTGGATTAGTTATTGTCAGGGATTGTATATACAATCCCAGCTATTTCAGGTATTGTATATACAGTCCCCGCCAGCTTTTCAAAAGCTTTTTTGTTTAGATAGGTTTCTTCGGAGGATAAAACCCTCAAAAGAACAAAGAAAACTGACTTAATCGTGTTTTAATCCATGTTTGATGTTTGCTTCGGAAAACACGTAGACTTCGTAAAGTTGGTAGTTCGCACATATGTGTAATTCAATTGTACTAACCTGTCCTGTGAGACCAGCTCTGGTTGTTGTGAAGTTAACTTCAGCAATAATGGAGGACGCGTCAGGTGGTAACTCCAAATTAGGGTTACGAGTTGTCATGAACAGTCTAGAAGTACATTGGAACTTACTTAAGAACAGACAACACAAGGTTAATGAGGAATATCACATGTTTTCGCTTTCTTCAACCTTTAACTAATCAAAAATTTTCCCCTAACTATTGCAAAACCTAATCTCAAGTGAAAAAAGAGTCTTGTAACCTACTTCCAGGCAAACAGGTGGCTAAGAAGGTGCGAATTTATTCATAAACATGCCCTACATTTCGTCACATTAAAAGCGCAGTGACATGACGTACGTTAAATATGAGAGTGTAAACATTTTCTCCTTAGTATTTGAACGTTTGTTAATAATTCTCGTCGCATCATGTAGAAATGGAGGGATAATCGGGGATGCTTTGAAGCGGTATTTGCTTGGGCGAAGTTTTTAACTTAAAACTTTAATTAGTTCACATCCTCTCTTAGAAATATTATAATGTCATTTAAATAAAATAAGCTATTAACTTGCCTAAAATCTTCATTGTAATCAATGATCTTTTCACCAATTTGCACCACAAATCTTGGTCCTAAAAAATCGATTTTAACAACTCTTGTCAGTCAGTGATATTTCAAAGCTAAAAAAATTTCAAAATAGCTTCGTAGAAATGCATCGTAATTCATATCCACCAAACTTCGTCCAATTTTCAAACGGACGCAGATACGTGCTATATTTTGGATTTTGTAAAAGATTTTTATCATCGTGATAATTGCTCCAACGCTTGAAGACCAGGGACATTTTACTGAAATAAATTTTTCGCATTTATCACGATCATCTTCTCTTTAAGTCGTTAATTCCTATTTGTTTGCTAGTATTCAAGTCACATGACTCTTGCTTGCGATCAGGACTCATTTTTCTTACCTTGGCTGATCAGGTCCCCTCGTATGATGGGATAAAGTATGGCCTCCACGCTATCCATTTCTTGAATAATTAAGGTTTTACCAAAACGAACAGCCAACTCCAATGCTGTGGAAAAGTTTGAATCCTATAATAGTACAAACAGAATAAACATTAAGTAGGAACACTTCATAGTGAACTCTTTTTGATTTCCTTTTCAAATAACGAACACAATTCCAAATCGGTAAATATCCTACCTGTTGGTTGATGACTTCTAAACGTTGCTCCTTCAAGTGATTCTTTAGCCACTCGGTAGCTCTTGAGGATGGATCAATCAAAAATGGTCTCATCTGGCTCTACAAACGTAACATTCAAGAACCTTACTAACATCTCCTCGAGTATCACGGCCACGCCTTTATCGCTATCATCACTATCATTATCAATAAGTTTTTGTTGTTTTTTTTTCCATTAGCATTTAGTGGGCTTAGTTTCACTCGTTTTAAATATCAATATTCTTTATGTTAAGTATACAGTATACGTCGAGATAACGTAAGACGTTGATAATCTTCCGCATCATTCGTGCCAACTACTCATGCGAAAGTGCTTTTCAATTCATATTCTCGTCTTGAAATGACAAAGAAGAACAGTGTACTTCGAAAAATGTAAATTCCAAGCTTAAACAAGAAGGAAAAGAAGATGAAGGCGAGGAGGAGGAAAAGAAGTATAGGAAGATAAAGGGGAAGAGGAAGAAGAACAGGAAGAAGAGTTACAAAATATCGTAGATGAAGAAAATGAAAATGATGAAGATGAGGATGATGATGAAGACAGTGACGATGAATAAGAAGAAGAAGAACAATACGAAAACAAAGAATAAAAACAAGAACAAATCCTAAATATCTTATATCTTATCAAATCTATCTTAAATATCATTTAGTCTAGCAACTTTATCCTTAGCAGTCAGATAAAGACATTCGCTACGAGTGTTTGGCATTTTGGTTGAACATTCAAACCTCGTAGGCTCCTGTAGGCTACCTTTCTATTGGTCAAAAATAATAGTAAGATGGACCACTGACCTACGCAGTGGGTGTGCGGAGAAGCACAAACTCATAATTTAAGGGCTACAATCGAGCCTGTGCTAATTGTAAGCAATTTTATGCCATCTATATTGAGTTACAGAATTGGATGGTAATTGATCCAATAACCCATACGTTATTGTGGAGTACAGTATGTTTATCGTAATTAGGCATGATTTGTAAAACCTAAAGCCGAACTATACAGGCAAAAGTGTCTTAGATAATGAGTATATTGAAAACAGCGAAACAAACCTTCAAGATGACCATTGCATTTTCCATTGATAATTCATCCGAAGGTAAACCCTCAGACTTCCAAATAAGTTGTTCGCTTTCAGTACTAATGAATCTTCTAAAATCGAACCCTTGGAGGCCAACATTTTCACACCACTCAGTCATTCGCTTCGTTCGGATATCTTCAGGTGCGTCGCTCAAATAAGTGATAAAACCAGCGGCAACCTGCGCTCTCTTAGGTAGCTGTTGGAGTTCAGATGCTAATTCTCGAACCTGTTCATAAAAATGGCAAGTTTAAATTATTGCAATATATTAAGCGCGTCTCAGTTGAATACCTTCTGTATCGATACGTCTTATTCTATTTTACTCTCATTAAAGCCGGACAACTTTACAAGGGAGACCTCAGGTCAGCAAAGAGTTAAGCTGTCTATTAACTTATACATGATACAATTTCTGAACTCTAATTAGTCGAAAGATGTGCAGTTGACCATTGCGTGCATTCCCTCAAAACCAGCAAAATTAATACTTCCTATTAAAATTATTAGCAGTCACTATGGGAACATGTGAAATCTGTAGTCTTGCGAAGAATGGAAAATCAAGAATTTAGCATTTTTAGTCATGGTTTTAGAAGGGATACAATTTACGGGGAAACGATCGAAAAGTCGCGCAGTTATTTAGATAATCAATAAGGTTTCGAGTTCAATTTGAAATTAATTACGAAAGGGCGTATTTTTTCAAAGAGTCTAAAATAATGTCTATCTACTAGTATCATACTTTCGAGTTTTTCGTCGTACATCTCTAGGGATCATTACTGCAGTAGATTCTTTGTCAACGCGTCTTTAAGAATGTGTTTTTAATTTTTTGATTTTATTTTTCAGTAAATGTTGACGTTCTCTTGCAAATCAAGTAGTATCACCCACAAATACAGAGAGAAATTCCATCTACTTTCTTCGCACATCAGCAATTGTCTTCACAAGAAACATAGCACTTGAGAAAATACATGGCAAATCCTTAAAAGGCTTAGCAAAGAATCCAGATATCGTAGCATTACGCGATGATAAAGACTCAATACTAGTCATCATATCAAAAAAGTGTACAAGGCTTATCTAACTCCGAGAGCACCTTTTCTTCATAATCCTAGATACGCTAATGTAGCTTCTTACGAGATTACAATAAAAGCTTGTATAGAAAGACCCACCAGTCAATGCAGTGAACCGTCTGAGCCTCTTTACAACCACCATAGTGCTGCTACCCCTATGCATGCTTCATTTCGTAGTACAGTAAACTTACTTGACCAGTCCATCGCTTAAATTCTCCATCTAGCTTCCCAACAAGTGTTTCTGCGGCATTGATGGTTTCCTGTGCCTTGTCTAACTCAATTTTAAGCTGTGTTGCTTCTTGTGTTCGCTGTTCAAATCTACAAAACCAGTGTATTTAAACTCCTCTAATGTATTTGGGGTGATTGGTTAACACCAACTTGCATGGTAAAACAAGACAAACACAAAGACTATCAATTGTAATCTTCCAGTGTTAATAATAAAGAGTGCCTTCCTGTATTTTAATGACCTGCTGCCTACCTCTTTCTCATTTCAGCAACTTCTTGGTCGACGACATCTAAAGCTCGCTTCAGTTTCTCCAAGCGCTGCTGTGACTTATTAAGGTTCCTACACGTACGCAATCATAATGCTGATTTCGTGTATCAGATAGAACTTAATAGATTTAATGAACAAAAAAAAAAAAAAGAGAGAGAAGAAGAAGAAGACAGGAAAAGAACTCAAACTGCCTTTACAAGCTATAAAGAACTTCAACCTACCGTTGCAGTTTTTCTTGCTCATGTTCCAAAGGTTCAATTCTCTCCAAAACCTGTGAATACTTGACGTTTGCTTTTACCCATGAAGCTAATGGAGCTGCAGCAACACTTGCACGTTTTGCTAACTGGGAACAGAAAAAAAGATTTTCTCATGAAGCTAATGGAGCTGCAGTAACACGTGCACATTTTGCTAACAGAGAACAGATAAAAAAGATCTTCTTTTGTGCTTGATGAAAATAAATGCTTTTATGTTAAAACAACTAATCACCTTTGGATCGAATGAATTAGCATTTTTATCCAAGAGTTCTTGAACACTGTCTCTGATTTCTGGAGTTATTTTACGAGCATCGAACGAGCAAATCTCATCTTTTACACCTCTCTTGGCAAGGAAACTGCAAGAAATGAAATTTGACTGCTATAATTTGAACAGCAAATACCTAGTAAATGGAAGTCGGAAATTGTCAACACAAATAATCGATGCCACAAATGCGTGTATGAACAGTGTGTAAGAAATAAATGGTGTTTCATAAAAATAAGTTATTCAACCAGGGTATCATCCAGCGGAGTGTTTGGAATGGAACATTTCCCCAAGTACTGTAGGTCCACCCTTACGCAAATCAATGCACTATAACAATATTGCATTAAATATTAAAACTGCCTTGTCAAGAACCTTACGCTTCCACGGGGAAACATGCTTATCGATATATGTTATATATTTCTCCATCAAAATTGAATGCGCAACAATTTATGCTTGAGAACCTCACTTAAAAAATCGGGTCGAGACAAAATCCCGCCAGCTAAATGTAAACTTCGCCTAAATAGTTTCTCCAACACATGCTTCGACTATCTCTGTTGTCACCTCTGACATGAATAATGTGAAACCAATTTAGATGTGAAGGTCTAAATTACGGAATAAGTTCTCTTTCACTCAACATCTCAGGGGCTTCTGCGCAGGTACAACTGGACGGTAAATAAAGATCTTAGCTGAGAGATACAATCTCACACTACGTACATGGCAATTACGATCAATGTCTCAGATGCATCAGACACGACGAGTATTTAAGCAGATATCAAAACACAAAGAAGGGGAGAGCCGAGTTTTTTAACCATCCTCTAGGCATTTTGATAAACAATCAAACGTTCCTTGCGTACATGAACCAAACAATAAAAATCTTCGATAATTAAAACCCTTTAACGTCTACCACTTCTATTTATTTTTGAAACACTCCTATTAAGTTCATTATCTATGCCAAAACGATTGTTGCACGCAATTTCAAAGAATAAAGATTTTTGAAATAATCCGTCATGCAGAGTATATCTCAATTTTACTGTTTAAGTGTTCATCATAAAATGATAAAAGTCAATGTACATCATAAACAGCTAAAATTCAAAGTCAATGTCTTTGTCGCTTTTTTAAAAATTCATTTCATAAAGATGTAATAAACAATTTATAGAAAACATTGACCTTGCGTGGTATACTGTAATTCATTATGGCCCGAGATATGTCCACAGCAAAGACATTAAGCGAACTATCGATGAAAATGATTGTATGAACCAATAATTGAAATGTAAATTTGCTGACCAAGTAATTATCAAGTTTGATTTGGAAACTTCTCAAATCTTCAGGAACAGATTTTGAGAAGCTTCGAGGCATAGTTCCCACCGTCTGAAAACCATGGATAGTTAATTTGCCTGAGCGTATCCGCTGGACAAGATATACGGGCCCCAGGCTATCTGGTTTGTATTTTTACACAAGAGGGTAGCTTAAACTAACGGTCAAGTATGCAAATGGCTCATGAGATTAATCATATAAAATATCATGCTTCCAAATTATATGCCGCTTCTAAGTTATAAATGTATCATTTACATTTTAAATGTATGTTACCTTTTCATACTGACCCAAGAAGTGTCAAAGATTCCCATAAGTCGCAAAACAGCCTCAAGAATATCACGAATAATATCAGGTGGCATTCTCAGTGAACGGATCTCGGATAGGGAATCGGGTCTAATGTTGCCTACTGCGTCTTTTGCTTCACGTATAAGTGGTTCGATGTCGGACAGCTCAATATCAATGGCTTTCTTCCGTTTTTCCAACTTTGTGGATTCTTCTCCCTGTTTTTGCTTTAAGACTTCCATTTCACTCTTTTGCTCGCTAGCACGCTAATGATATAAGAACGAAGAAAATCAAATACGAACAAAACATCTTAGATTGCTCTAGTTAGCTCAATAATTTTTAATTATAAGTAGACAAAGTTTAAAGGCGTTCAGCTAAAAGACTGGAGTACATTATCATCGCATTTTGCATTATATGACGACAACGTCTTAAGCTTCCACTTTCAATATAACATGTTTATAAACAATAGGAATGGCTATAGTAGATAAATATTAAGATTCGTTAAATGTCACCACGACACTTCCTCCCTTTACCCCTCGATATTTCCTTCACCCTCCTCCTAGGCCTCGTGCTTCTCCCGTATTTTTGTTCCTCTTCCTCTTTCTCTTTCACTTAAGCCTCTTCGTCCTCCTTGTCCTCCAAGGCTAATCTCGTCCTCCATAGTCATTCTTGTTCTCCTCGTCCTTCTCTTTTTCTTCTTGTTTCTAATTCCTCTTCCCGTTCCTGTTCCTTTTCCTTTTCTCCTTCCTATTCCTTTGGCCCCTTCTCTTCGTCTTTTTTCTTTTTTTTCCTCGTCATCTTCCTCATCGCCTTTCTCTCTTCTTATTCTTTTGCATCAAACTCATCCTCTAACTTCCATTGCGTCTTCTTGTCCTTCTGCTCCCCTTCAACTATTTCTTCTCCTATTGCTACTCTTCCCTTTATTTATTCTTTTACTCCATCCTCTATTGCTACTAACGTTACCACTGCTACGCTAAGGGCGAAAGAATTAAGGAAATAAGGGAACGTTGTTCCCCCCTACCAACAAAGGGAAGACATTCCTCCAATATTTGTAGTATGGACGTGTAGTGTGTAGTACAGACTCAGTTTATTGATTGAAGTAATTGCAATTTAAAGTAAAATCAATTTTAATCTAACATCTCATTTTAACCTCCCCCCAATATCAAATTGCCTCCGACGCGCCTTTACTTTGCCTTTTTGTACCCTTCTTTCTTCTCGAACTCCAGCTCCGACTCCAACGTCAACTCCTGCTGCTTCTTCCCCCAATTCCTACCTCTACCTCTATATCTTCTCTGACTACACTGTACGACTCCAATTCCTGTTTCTTCGCTAACTCTGATTCCAACCCATATTCGACCCATATTCTGAATTCCACCCCTATTACTACTCTTATACCTCACTCCTCTTCATCTTCTTCATTGTCATACTCCTCCTACTCCTTCTACTCCTACTCCTTCTACTCCTACTTCTCCTCCTCATCTACTCTTAACGCTACTTATATTTTTTCTTCTAATTTTTTTCTGGTCATCAAATGTCATTTAAAACCTCCTATTGGTTGAATTGGCTTCGTTGGTACATTTGGCAAATAAATAAAACTTTATGCAACTGTTTTAGCTGATGTGTGAAACATGCGGTATAGTCTAAAACCTGAATTACCTGCATACTAGCCGTAATATCTTGCAACGCTGCATCTGCTTCAGCTTGTTTCTCAGCGAGTTCACTGCTTTGTTGAGCTGCTTTCTGCTTTAAACTATGCACCAGGTCTTTCGCTTCTGTCAATTTTGAAACACCAGCCTAGTAAGAAAACAAGGACAGACGTCAGGAGTCAATGACTCATCTTTGCTGTACGAAAGTCTCTAATTGCCAAGAAAATTTAAGACTAAACAACTCGAAAGTTTGTAATAAAAACCAGGTAAAATAATTTAAAGTTTCTAGGGTAGACACTTTTCGAAAACTATAGACAAAAATCCAAACAATTCCCGAGAAGCTACATCTATCTCTAAGTCTTCAAACTGACTGTAACGCAATCGAGTGAACATTTTTGACTCTTAACTTCTGATACAGCAATCATAACTCCCAAAGACGACTTTTGTTATTAAGGTTTCATTCAATCCAAAACTATTACATAGACTCAGTTTTCACTTGCAATTTTTATCGCGTGATAAAAGGTTGTGAAGCTTGACACTGTTGTAAGCATGTGCATTGGTTTCTAACATGAGATATCATCTCTTGCGATAAAAATAGCGAGTGGAGAGTGGCTTACCCGCAATGTCTTCGCGAACTTCAAATAGTGTTCATACCTGCAAATGATGTTGCTTCGTAACGACTCCCTGTTTCTTTCCGGCAAAAATGCATTTGTACGTTTTCAAATACGTCATGTACTTTCGAGGAGTAGCTCCACGCTCCAAACAAGACTCGTGAATTTGAAGAAAATTCTTTGAAAGATTATCTCCGCCACTTCCAGAGGTTTTGCTGGAGTTTTGTTCCAAATACATTTCCTCCTCGGTAAGGAACATAGTTGGAACTTAAGATAATAAAAAAAGCCATGCTTTATTTAGTAACAGCCTAGCAGAGCCATACAACATTGCCATTACCCCTTAGTTAAAAATATGCGGTTTCGTAATATACTTTCCATCGTTAATGCGCAACATCAAGAGGTTTAGAGTCAGGCTATGGAAGCAACGAAAGTTTTGAGCACAACCTGCCAAAAGAGCATAAAATCTTTGATAATAAAATACAGGGCTCGCGTTTCCAAACTAGATTGCGAGAATTGATCCATTAACTCTGAAAATCGCTTCGAATTTTCTCAGATGGAGAGCAAAGTCTCCTCTCCTTACATTTGATCTCCCTCCCATATATTACTAGTTAGACTGGGGGTCAGTAATTGATGAGGTACATGGTGATTACTGCAGCCCTAAAAATAGTTTTAATACTTTCAAGAAATGTAAAACAGCTCTACCCTAGTTCCATGAGAACGCAAAAATTGTTACCCACTTCAAAATGGAATTCTCCCTTATTTATCGAAAAAATGGGAGACGTTTCCCAAAATCTTGAAGTGAAGTGCGAGCGCTGTCTAAACCTAAATCTACCCCTGCTTCTACTTCAACCCCTAACTTCAATCAATTTTAACTTCAAAGTTTCTATTATCTATACCCGAAGCTTTCTATATAGTATCTAGTAGTTGACTTGATTCCAGCATCTGATGTGGTTACATCAACTTTATGACAAGTACTTTTTCCTGCTTTAGATACCCTTTATGCCACGTGCATCTTAGCTTAAGCTTCATAAAATTATCGTGAAGTATGAGATATATATTTCACATAAAGCATGTAAAGAATTATATTAATTCTGACCAACTCACATATGATAACGTTGTAATCTGACTAAGCGTTAGATAAATATGCCGACACTGTCATTCAAGAAATAACCGATTTGCTTTCTGTTTTATTGCGTCATTCATCAACTACACGTAGAAAATATTGTAACCTATTAAAGAGATAAATCACAATACCTTTCTGCATACTTTCGCGGCTCCAGCCTTCCATCCACTTAAAAGAACAGCTTTTGAAAAAGCTTGGGTTGGATTCACAGTTAGCAGTGAATTTGGAAGACGAGTAGTCCATAATCAACACAACATGGAGGTTTTTGCTCACACGAGAAGCGAAATATGAGAATAATGTTCCCCTGAAACCATCTTGAGAAGCTTGATCTCTAAGAGGAGCTAAGAGCGGTTCCAGTTCTTCAGGAGTGTAAAGACCGGGCACTTCACCTGCACTAAGTAAGCTGTTGATAAGTTCCAGGAATGATGGATCCACAAATTGATGATCTTCTAGAAGGAGAACCACTTGCTCACCTTCGATACCAGTTAAGTGCATCACCTATATTGAATGATGACATTGGAGTAATTGATTGATTGATTGATTGATTGATTGACTGACTGACTGATTGATTGATTTAAGTGTCGATGTATTTAGCTATATTAAGCTAATTGGGGACACTATTTAAAATACAGGTAAAACAGAAATCGTTCAAATATTATTTTCTAAATTTTCCTAATTAAAGAATCATTAATAAAAAAATTTAAATTATCCTATTTACAAATAAATTTTAAAATACAAGGAAGAACATGAAAAACAGTCTCTACAATTATTGTCTACCAGGTTTTCAAGATCCTTTTTTCTAATGTTTCTCTTAAATGACTCAAGACTTGGTTTGTCTTTGTCTTCTATATCCAATTTCGACCATATATATGGTCTATACTATCTCGTTCAGAGTGTTTGCCATATTTTACTGTATTATATCTTGGTATGGTAAAATCAGCATTCCGCAGTTAATAACGCTTATTTGGCCGGCTAAACAGTTCAGTTATGTGCGAAGGACTTAAATTGTTCTTTACTTTGTACATCAACACCGCTATATCTTGCAACCGCCTATTGTACAAACTGGGTAGGTTTGCTTTATGAAGAAGTCCCTGGTAAGTGAGTGAATTTGAATTAAACATTGCTCTTAATGCCCTTTCCTGAATTCGCTCTAATTTTCTTTTATTTGATGTCCGACAAAAATGCCACACCAGGTGGCAATACGAAAGATGCGGTAGAATTGTTGACTTATATAGTTGTAACTTCGCAAAAGTCGGAATGAGTCTACGTAATCGTAATAGCACGCCTACTTTTTGACTATTCTTTCTACACACTGTAGTGATGTGTTTATGAAAATTAAATTTATCATCCATATTCACTCCAAGGATTTTAAGATCTTGTATAATAGTTAACCGACTGCCATCAATGCTTATCGTCATGGTCTGATATTTCTGATAGTTAGCTATTAATAAATTTTCCTTATACCAATTAGACGCGATTTCCATCTCATTCCTTAGAATGTTCTCAACATTTCTAATCTGTTTACCCATAGCATAGATGTGATGATCGACACAGGTGTGTGGTCATCAATCAACTAACTTTGTACATTTGGATGTGAAAATGTGCGAAACTGTTCTCGCTTCTAGATTTCATAACGATATTACTTTCGTGAACAGTAACCAGGGTGGCAAAACAATCTCACAAACACGTCAAACATACTGAAAAAATGATCGATCACTGACAATACCTTAAAATCCTAGTTCACTATCTTTCTGAAGGAAAGACGGGTCCAAGTTACAATCTTATATTAAGTATTAGTATAAGTAAATATAAGTATTAGTAAACTTAAATTAGTATTACTAAAAAAAATGCTATACTACAGTTAATTTCAAAAATTGGTAAAATGTCAATTTCTCACCGTTTTAAGGTCATTCTTGAAATGCTTCAACTGATATCCGCGCGATATCTTGGGTGTAAATAGCTCAATGCTATGCATATGAGCAACAAGTGAGACTGCCGTCCTTCGACCAACTCCACTTCGGCCAGCCATCAACAACGATCCTCCTGGTTTAGTTAACACGCGATCAACACAGGCAATATTTTCCAGAACCTCAGGGAATATAAGAATTTCTAACTTTTTGTTCTCACGACCTGCAAAAGAAATCACGGGCAATTTTAACTTAATGTCGCACAGTTAAGGCTTAAATCTTTCAGTGATTGTCGCCAGTGACAAAACTGTGGCAAAAGACAGCTGGACGTTCCACTTTCATTCTTCCATTAGAGAGAAAATTGGATGAGTCCGGCCCAAGCAGGAAATCAAAGTATAACAAGACAAAATCCAAGAGACACTTGACTCGTGACGATTGTGGATCACGTTCATCTTTATTAGGCATGATTCACTGCTAGGGTCGAAGTCAGTGCCATACCAACAGGGGATCCACTAGTGCGCTTGCCTCGGGTGCAAAATATTATGGGGCGACATTTTCACAAACGAAAATTCGACTTTTATCGTCTTGTTATCCAGATTTAAAAATATTTTGCAAAGCTAAACAAAATGTTAAATCATTGTCTTGACTTTTCATCGTTACTAGACGATTCTGCAGCTGTCAAGGCTCAGAAGCGCCTGTTTTAAATTTTCAATTACATTCTGAGTGATAAAAACCCAAAAAGCACTATAAACATTTGTTTCTACAGAAGCACCCCGTTTAGTAGTACAATATAAGGAGCTTGGGGTGCGTTAGAGAGGGCCAAGGGGGGTGCCTTCAACAAAATTTGCCACGGACGAATTACTACCTAGGTACGGCTCTGACCAAAGTCATCAGAAAATTGGCATTGGGAACCAATAATTTTGAAGGCGATACACATATGAATTTAAAAAGCTATCACTTTCTTTCGGAAAAGTTTGTCACTCAATTAGAATGCCAAAGCATAGATTTTCCAGAGGCCACTTGTGAAGTTAACACTCCTTTTTTAAAATTTTTGAGCATGTCTGAATAAACCTCAAATGAATATAAAGACATATTAAACCTTGTTTAAATCTTAACCTGAGAATCATGTTTTCATAGCTAAATTCTACAGATCAAGATTACTACACTAAAAGACATGCATACCTCAAACACTTCAACTCCAAAAAGTGAAGCACTAACCGTATGTCAGCATTCCTTTGGCGAGCACTTGTTTTAAATCGGCAGGACCTAGACGACCCAGTGGACGACCAAATGCTGAAAAGCTTGGAGTAATCGAAGTAGTAGACGGTTCTGACTTATCTGAAGAAACAGCCTTTGCTGAGCCACCCCAGGTAACATAATACGAGCTGCTCAGATTATCAAGATGAACAGACCAGTCAGATCTAATGACCGATTTGATAATCCCGTCACACTTTTCAGCATGTTTGCCGACCATGCGATCTTTGAAAAGACGCTGTGCTTCGTAAGCACAGATCTCTAAAAAATGGTTGGCTGATGATCCAACGGATGAATTGTCAACTGCGTATCTGAACAAAGCTAACACCCAGTTGGTAAGATCACGAGGAGTAAAAAGATAATGAGAACGATCGTCTACAGTGAACTTGGAGCGGACCTGAAGAAGATAACAGGAAGTATTGTTGCTCTTACTTTTATTTTTAGTTCATCGATGAGTTGCTTTTTTACTTTTTCTTTCTTACAAAGACATAAATACTGCGACTAACGACACTTACTCAAAAGCACTGACGATGAAGCAATGTACGATCACTAACACCTACTACTCCTGGAAATTTAAAGATCTGAAAAAAGGTTTTCGTTTGTTTTCTTCGTGTAAGTGAAGCTTGAATTTTAAAAAGGTTTCAAAAGCTCCAAGGAATATAATAGTCCACTGCAAGTAATCACGTTCAAAAAGTAAAGCGTGGAGAGTTTTTTAACATACTTTTCATGACATCCTTATATGATCTTGGTATCGGCTGGACTTCTGTTTTGTGGTATAGTGGTTATAAAACTGTAACATACCTGTTCATAAATGGTCACCATAGTATGAGCGAGAGTTTGAATATTTTTCACGGCACCCCAGATAGGGTGTGAAGACAAACTATGATGAAGCACAGGTCGCAGGTAGGCACTGTAGATGGCTTGAAGTTGTTCGTTGTCGGGATAACTAATTAAGGGAAAACATTACAATGATGATATACCTAACCAATGAGTGCAAATTTTGACATACTTAATAAATAAGATCTGGAAGTGATGGAATAGTAATATTTAAAGGCCAACAATGGGGACCTAAGTGCAGCTTTAATTACGAAGAGTTCATTACAACCCTTCGGAGAAATGAAGACTAGAACGAATTTCAAGTGTCCGAAACCTAAGTCAGAGCATAATTGTTTTAAAAATTCCTCGGTAACATTGACAAAGACAGCCATCATTTTGCGTAAATGCCTTCTCTGTTATGTTCACCTGCAGGTGATTATCGAGAAATATGACGTAATTTTTGGCCAATCACCAACAATATTATTTGTGTATAATATTATGTTAATAGGTTATATCACTTACTCGATAGCGCAGATGCGCACCACTGATGTAAAGCGACTAGATAACTTATGACGTCCCAGACCATTTCCTGCAGTCATCGATGCAACAATTTGAACACCTTCCAAGCCAACCCATTCAAGATTCGAGTCGTAAAATCCTTTATAGGTCAAAACCTGGTCAAAATAATAACCTATTAACAGTAGCATTTATTCGTTGATGGCAGTGGTGTAATTAGGCATCGGGGGGCCCTTGGGATAGATTACTTGGTGGGCCCTACCCAGATCAATAAAGACGATACGAAAGACGTATGGGTGGCAATTTGAAGATATCAGGTAAACAAAAGCAACTGATATTTATTATTATTATTAAAATGACGCCTGAACCGCTAGATACTATTCTATTCAAAAAAATTATGTTACTACTAACTACTTATTAGAATACGGAAGCAGCTCACTTTGTAGCTTTAAAGCACAAGGAATCGAATCACAGACCAGGATTTCATCTGTAATGTTCAGGGGACTTCAATCAAAATATATATGCCCGTTCATTGTCATTCTTTGGTACATCTGTCACACATAAATAGATCGGTTATTAAAGAGGCGGCGGATCAACTTTTGCCTTAATGTGACAGTTCAATTTTGCTGTGAATTGAAAATAGTTTGAAACTTTCTTCGAGCAAATTTATGCCATCATGACATGAAAATTATAAGGACGTCACAAAATCCTTGGAATCCCTTATTAATTCCTTTTGCGGGGGGCCCGTGGGTTTTACCCACCCTTCCCACCCAGTAGTTGCGTCACTGGTTGGTATAAGGATTGTATAGCATTAGTAACTTCTAACTTAGGAAACAATACACATCTGACCGTGAAGTATCTTTTGACGTTTCAGTTTCATGGTGCAACAACTATGCTCACATTTCTAGGGATTTTGTTGATAAACACAAAGCCTCGAGCCACGCCTGTTGGTTCAAGGTGAACAACGCTGCTTTGTTTACATTGATGTCGTGTTATTGCGAAGAAACTGGCGTGGTAAAAAAGTGCTTTGTTTGATTAAAATTAGCTATCAATATTTTACCTCGGAAATCTATATATCTATTTGGTGGACAGATATATTTACAAACAATTCAACTGTCGTTTCAAGCTCTATTATTGCTATATTTTGATGAATTCACAGGGTTATAGCTCATCATTTTCATCTTGGTTGTCATGGTCCCATCGCCAGGTTTCGTATAATGTGGAGTTTTTCAACTATCCATGACCAGTTAACGTAATTTACTCTTAAAATGTATCGGTGTTTAAGATATATAAAACTTTTGACATGATAAAAGAGACATAACACTCCTACGTGATTTCATCCCACTTATACGAAAAAAGAACGAAAAAAAAATCTCTTTGAACAAGTATACCGACCAATACTGCACATCAAAAGACGATTAATACTGTATTTCTCATACAAATGGACTATGGACGCTTTGTTACATCCCGAAAGACACATTTTACCTGCTGTATAAAGGCGATCAGTTGACTTGTTCCCCACTTGTCGGGTCTCGGCAGGTTAATGTCTTTAAGATACAATATTAACCTCTCACAATCCTTGGGTCTGTACACTCGGCCGGTATTTGAGCTTATGACCATGCACGTCTGTTGCAACTTTTGAAGAACGTGAACTGGCGAAGTATGTGCACTGCAGTGTATCATGGCCACTTGAGTTGAACGCAAGTTCTCAAAACAGTGACGAAGAAGCAATCTTAAAATGTCATAGGATTAACGTTAAAAACAATGGATTTCGGAAAAAAACGTGTTGGCAATAAAGTTAAAAAGATCCACGACTAAGTAACAAAAGTAAAGAGTAACAAAAAACAAAATATCGCTTGCTATGCCTATGGCTCTCACGGAATGAAAAGGAATATCTCTGTTAAAGGCAAAAACATAAAACAAGATGACAGTCCCAATGAAACGTCGATCATATTAATATTTTATGCTTTGAGTTGAAACTGTGGAATCCATGCATATTTAACGCGTATTGGTTGGGTACCCAACATCAATGAATGCCTCGGCGATGCTTTAGTTGTGTTCCTTTCACTGACAGGACGTCAATAAACCGTCAATAAGACCACCGTCAATAAACATCACATCAGAACGTCATCTCTTTTCGTTGCACAGATATTTTTAAAGATTTAAAAAAAAATGTTGCATTTAACTGGACTTGAACAGTGATCACCAGCGCTCTCTTTGTCCAGTTACTTTAGTTATTCCTGCTGTTGCTGTTTTTGTCCTCGTCATTGCTGTCAGCCGTTGTTGCTGCTGTTGCTGTCGCTGTTGTCATTGCTATTGGGATAGTTGTCGCGCTTTTGGCCTTTGCCTAGTTTTATTCAATTTAGGCAATTTCCCAGGTAACAAATCGTCAAAATACACATAATACTTCTTACTCCTTGCCACATCCCTCTGGGCCAACTAAAATAAATGGTTGTTTGTTGTCTGGCTGTAACCAAGGATTAAAAAAGTCAAGTTGTCGTTTAATATCGGCTGTTTTGATAACTGGTAGATATCCAGACGAGCTCACAAGGTCCTCGGCCCCAAGTGAATCTGGAACCTACGAAAACGTTGAAATGTATATATTGAAGCTTGAAAAGTAATAAAAAGAAGTAAACGGATTCGAAGTCTCTTATACACTCGAGATGCAAGAGGCGAAAATTTTAATGTAGAGGGAAAATCATACACCTTTGCAAGTGCAAGAAAAGTGATCAAATGTCTCACCTCCAGCTGATAAGAACACAAACGATCAATACTGCTGTCGTAGTAGGAATCCAAAGGCTTTTTCTGATCTGGAGGTATTTCATGTGCCCAGTGAAAAATCTAGTAATAACAAAGAGAAACCAAATCGAGAGGAAAGCGCAGAACCTAAGATCGGCTCATTATATTAGTTAAAAAAACAATGATATAATCAAAACAACTAATAAATAAACACGATGTCCTAAAAAGCGAGTTCCTTTAATTAATATCAGAGACATGGAAAAAAAATTTTTAACATCACTAAACCTCGTTGAGAGATCTAAGAAGTGAGAAGTGAGATTCAGTCTAAAAACGGTTACATTCTAATCGAAATAACAATGTTGGACGGTATATCCAAAATTTTGGACTGTGCAAAAGAGTGCACTGATCAATAAGGTTACAAGCTTTGCGATAATAAATAGCGACACATGTCTTGCCAACAGAAATACACGTCCTCCTTGTTGATTCGTATCGATTTCTTTGATCACCAACGTGGTTTATGATTAGGTAAGTTTGAAAAGGTTTCATAGTATGCTTACCTCCTTTGCTAAAGCACTTTTTGCCGTTGTATTTAAATTGGAACCTAAACCTCTAAGAAGGGCGCACACAAACTCTGGTTTCGTCTTAATATTTTGCAAATGCGATAGCCCATTCATGACCACTCCAACCAGTGTGGTTTCGACAACGAAGTCATTCTGTTTTAACACCCAATCTAAAGCTTTATAGAAATAGTCTTCAATCCATCCTTCAAGGACACGCTGCTCTTCAGGAAGGTCCTGCAGCCACGATTTAACCAAAGCTTTTACTTCTGTGTCTTCGTCGCTAATAAGGAAAAATAGAGAGATTAATACTGAGAACATCATCTCAACACAATAATGAGATGAATGCAGTAGCTTCACTGCTCATTTTGTAGGCGAGATTTCTAAACTATACATATACACATTTTAAAAACAAAAAGCCGAAAATTCGTAACAAGAAACTGTTAGCTTACAACGCCAACTTAATTTAGTTAATATTTATGTTAGGTCATTGATTACAGTTATCACTATTTACCGCCATTCATCCGCTAGTCCAATCAAAAATCAATGTGTAATTTGAGTATACTCAAGCTCAGAAGACGCTTCCAGAGTTACTTGTCGACTTAAAAATCTACGCTACCATCTACCTCTATCAATCTATTCTACCTCGAACAAGCAAGCCAGGAGACCAAAGTGAGATCACTGTAATTACTTAGAACGTATGTATTGATTAGCGATCGTGATTATCTATGTTAGAAGCGTGCAAATTACTATTGATTCAATGCCAGCATCTAGTTTTGGGCGCGCACAGTAATTTAATTATGTTTTACTTCATTCTTAGTTCAAACCAACATTATCGAACAACACTATCGAAATCAACAATAACACGATCAACAATATAAAATCTACAAGAAATCTACATCAAATCAACTTCTATTGCAACGTAGACCAACTCAATTCCTGATACAAGAAATTTACTATTGTGAAAACTTCAAGAGCTGTGATAGTTAAACTTTGAATAATTGTTGAGAGTTTGCGTTTGAATGCCTTTGGATTGCTTGTAATGAATCCTACAGAAAACTCTTCGTCGAGATGAGGATGACAGAAGCATTTAACAGTACACAACGACGTACATGTAGTTACGAACACAGTCTATGTTCGACACATACAACTCCTAATCTAGGATCCAAGTAGTCATCTGACATCATCACACCTTTACAAAACGGTACTAAATTCCAGATATATCAAAATGCCCAAGTTTTCAAATAATTTTAGAACTAAAATCGGTACACACTATAATTGCAATGCATATCTTTACTCAAATTGCAGTTTTTGAATGTTTTAAACGTTTATAGTTGCACTTTTACATGCTGATTGTTCATTTTCAAATTACGTAGGGGTGCGCCTCTGGCAAAACAAGCCAAATCCAATCGTTACGAAATGCTTGAAAGGTATTCGTTTTAGTTTACCACTATATCAAAATAATAAACAAAGTTAGCTGGTTTAACCAGATTCTTTTGTGATAATTCTGACATGAGACATCTTTAAACATAAGGGCACTCCTAGATAGGTGACAAAACGTTTAGACACACGGCCATGCAAACCGACCGTCCAATAATGGTCGCCATTCGTATATGAAGTGACTAAGTAAGGAAAATGACCCACGTCTGTAAAAGTAACATAGACATCTGACAATGAAATTTTCACTTCTCCGTTTGATTTTAAGAAATCAAGGACCATTCTTAAACAAAACAAAAGTTTCATAAAATAACAATTAGAAAAAATAAACAACGCGCAAAATGAAATTGAGAGAAGGGAGCAACAGCCTTAGAATAATGCTTTTTGGCGTTGTTTTTTTCCAAATCAACACACATTTTTAATTGCCAGCAGAAAGGTCTTTGGTGCTAACCCAGTAATTTTGAACTTCTTCAATGTTTTCCGCTAAGATACATTGATAGATTATATTTATAACGACAAAGTTGAAGTCTGCGGCACACTGCCACATTCATATTGTATTTTTTTGTACAAACTGTACGAGGATGTAGCTGACGTGAACTTTCTTTCCTCTTGGAACAAAAATATTTCCTAAATGCCACATATTTGCCAATCTCTTCTCCTACCTCAAAAAGATCATCCCCATCCTGGAGATAGTTGCAGGCGATGCACAGGTGAGGTCGTGAGACTCAAATAAGAAATTCACATTAGGTCCAAACTGGATACGTTCCCCAGACGGCATGGTCAACAACCGGTTGTCATCCAGGACAGAATTCAGAGATTCGATCCACTCGGGATCAATATCTCCATCACAAATAATCCAAGAGTGAATTTCCTTAGGTTCTTTAACAACTTGACGTGCAGCGTAAGTGAGAACTCCATCTGTCCATTCACGAGTGTCCATATCTATCTGACCAAGTAACTAGAATATTGAAAAAATAATTAAATAATTCAAATTTCAGGAGAAGACAAATCCTGTATCTCTACTTATTCCAGTGTTTTTTACACAATAAGTCATTGACCTGAACAATTTTAGTTAACTACAGCATGCAGTAGCTGGAAAGGAAAAACTTCGCTTTACAAGAGGTGCCTCATTACGAAGTTCGTTATTTTGCTTGAAAGATAAGTTTCAAAATACTGGTGGAAAAAAAAAAAAAAACAAGGGAAACTAAAATATTTCTATAAAGAACTGTTTGTTAAACTCAGGAGTTACAACAAGCACGTTGGAAGAAAAAACCTCGTGTAACAATACAATAAATTATATTCACTTTGTTTTTCTTATTACTCTGTATTAGATCATTATCTTCAATTTTCCTAAGAGCACTTTCACTTGAAGACCAAAGACAGCATGACAAGTGAACGTAAGTATACGTAACATCAGAACGTGTTCTAACGCTGTAGTCTAACAATATTTGACTGAATTCAATTTTTCATCTAATAGTATTTGACTGAATTCAATTTTTCACCAAATGTTAGGTTTAGTCCAAAAACCTAAAACTGTTTTTTTCCCATCAGGTGAATAAATAGCTCAATGGATCAGCTAAAATATTGTCGGAGCCACGATAAACGATGCATGCATTTTTCGTTATTCAACGTAACGTAAAGTAACGACTGTAACTGAAATTAAATAGCTTAAAGAAGTAAAAATAAAAGAAATTGCACCCACGATAGTAACAGAATAGGAAAAATAGCTCATTTGTACAAATGCAAAGTTGAAGAAGAGACGTTGGGCTACAAACATACAATTTGGGCAACTTCCTTCGTTCGAAATCCCATTCACACTTTGACCCCTTTGATTATCTAAAGTCTCATTCATACTTTGGCCCTTCTGATTATTTAAAGTGCCATTCTCACTATGACCTCCTAGATTATTTAAAGTCCCATTTACACTTTAATCCCTTTGATTATTTAAAAGATTATCATACCTGAGTTCTAGGCATAGCCTTAGGATTCATTGTGTACTGTTTAACTACTTGATCCACTTTACCAAGTGCCATTCGAAGTAGTTTCCACAAAATACTTTTACCAGAGCCGGATGGTCCGATGATAACCACGCCCATTCGTTGACGGAGTTGTTCATACAGTTCCAAGGCCTTTTTTATCTTAAACATGACAAAAAACGATTGAGAAAAACATCTCATACCACAAATTTAATGCTTCTTGCGTTATGCGTGTTGGAGTACCAACTGCTGTAGTGTACTGGTACCCTCACGTAACTCCGAGTTGGGAGATCCGGGTTAGGCACTTCGAAAACTGTTCAAGGTTTTCGAATAACTGGGAAAGTTCTACTTTTGCATCAACATATCTGATAACCCAACATTTAATCTGAGGCCGTCGGATCGCTTATCAATTGGTTTTCAGCTCTGTTAGGGCAATCCACTTGTAACAGAATGAGAAGCTCAAAGTAAGTCTCGAAGTAAGTGTTACATCAGATTGTCTGGAATATATTTATACCAAACACGAGCCAAAGTGTTTTCTAGTATTATGCTAATTAAGTGACGTCATTCCAGTATTAGTAACGAAAACAGCAGAATCAAGGTGTCTCCCGACATCGTAGAGATTTACTTAAAGGGTTCTCTTTCCAAATACTCTCAAATTAAATATAAAGTATGACAGCTGCTATTAGATCTCTTGCTACTTAAAGGCTGCTACAGAGAGATCCATCCTTGGAGCATTAACCAAAAGATCAGAGCCTTATCGAATATTTAAGCATCATTTTCGGACCAATGTCGACGCTATTATTTATGCTGACTTTTTCAGCAAAATGTTCTCATCAGATGATCGGTAAGTTGTCACAAGGCTTAAGATCTTGGTAAATGCAGGTCACAGCTAAAAATAGTTAACTGAAATCCATAACCGGCCAACAGTTCAAGCAAATACAAAACAAAACAGATTCCAAAAAATGTCATTCTTAACTTGTGGTTCAAGTAAACAAAGTAAATTTGTAACTTCTTGCCCAACCGTGTAACTTCTTGTCCAATCTTTTTTCACTTGAATCACAAGTTAAGAATGAAACTTTATGGGATCGATTTTATTTTGAATTAACTGAAAACATCCCAGCAATAATACTACATAGAAGTAGTTAAGTGGCCACTGCAACAGTGAATTGGCTACATCAAAAACTCACCTGTGTTGGCATAACAACAAGATTGAGTTCCTGGGCAGAGGTCCTCAGAGCGTCAGCAAGCTTTTCGTAATCGACATCTTGAAACTCCACGCTTGGAAAGACGTCTTTAACCAAGCCATCAAATCTTCTTGAGTCAGCAAAGGTCAGCTTGGATAAAGTGTTCAGTCGGAGTGCTTGTACAACGATTTTTGTCTCCAACCTGCTGTCAACTGCATAAAGAGTAAAAGCCATATTAAGGCCGTTCAATCCTTGAGAGTTTGAACAACGCCGAAAAAAATGACATTTCCATACCAACAACAGGTATGCAAAAAGCATAGAATTTTTGCTTTTCGGATGAGCTCTGACAATTACGGAGTGCAGCTGGCTGCACGTCTATATGTTGCCATATCATACGAAACGTGATACATCGACAGAAATTATTAAATCAAGCACAGTCATCCCAAACGTTTGGCCATGTAGAAAAGATTTCGCTGCTTCTATCTTTGCTTACACACTGATACTCTTTCGTATTTTATTTGTTTATTTTTCTATGCATAAAGATTTTTACTGCAAGTTACTACACCACCACAAATCTTGCAAAGAATGGCAGAAAAATTACAAACTAATGTCACTGAGAGGAGATGCTGGAGACTGGAGTGCAGCAACAACAAATGTGTTTCATGAATAGCAATTGTCAAATTTCATGTAAGTTGGAAACACAACTTGGAGGTAAACTGAATTTACAAATCAAAATGTGTTTACAAAATTTTACCTCATAGGCTACGTCATTTTCACAATTATCTTTCGAAACGAAACTTCTCAAGAACAGAACAAGACAAAGAAGTGCAGTCAACGACATTCCCCATTACTTTAAGAGTTCGTTTAGCTGAGGAAAACTTGAAAATTTTCATTTCTATACGTTTCAGATTGAATAAAAGCAAACAGACGTCCAATGACTGGAGAAGAACATGGCATTGAACTTACACCCGAGAATGAAGGTTAACGATAAATTTGGTACTAAAGCAGAGTTTAACATGAGGTGAAAGTTATATGTACAGTGGGGACTTATACTAACCAGGTAAAAAGACAAAATGGTAAGGCAACTGCGGAGACTTATTAGTTAAGAAACTGATATTTCAAACAAAGGCCCTTCGTCGGAATGAAACGTAAAATGATTTAAAAGCTAGCCGGTATTTTTACATATAAAAAAAGGTCCTGTGACGGAAATTTGACTAATAGGACCAAAACATCAATAACAAACTAAGTAAATCATGGTAAATCCTTGGCTATTTTTGCTCTGCCTGTCACTCCCTATTTCTGGAATCCTGAGATCTTAACACGGCGTCCTTATTCTTACCTTTGACTTTCTGATCTGAACTACCTGATAGCTTGAAACTTTGTAACAGACTACCACAACCACGCAGAACAGTTTTCAAAGCTCTTAATCCCCAGTCGTAGTGTTGTTGGGACGACAGAAGTTCTCTAAAAATCAAGTAACACTTAAAGCTTTTACCACATGATGTGTACTTCGGGAAACCACAGTCAGTATCTTGGTAAGAGCACTTCCGATGGTTAATGACACGTTTATCAACACAGTTGCAACAAGTCTGTAAAGCGATAACTCTAGTTTTTAATACTTACTTAGACAAATTAAAAACGGAAACGAGCTTTCTTCCTAAGCTCTTGGCTTCCTTGAATCCCTCAGAGAACATAATAACCTCAGCAATAAGTTCATTATCAGGCCGGGTCATAGCTACGGGACGAAACAATTGTTTTAGATTATCAGGCAGCTTTTGTCGGCCACCATAACCCTTTCCAGCTGGATTCAATGTGATGAAGATTCCAGAGTTTGGATCCAGATCAACCTTGAATCAAGAATATTTAAAAAGCTTTTGAGCTCGTAATATACAAATTAACAATCAAGAAATAAAGTCATGGACCGTATGTTAATGAAAACCATGAATTTCACATGACAACATAAACGCCAAATGTAAGCCTGTGACATAAATTTTTCCATGCATGATTTTTCCCCATTTTTTGTTAAGAAGTATTGTTGCATTAAGAAGTTTAAAAAGCCTTTGAGGTCGTAATATAGAAAGAAAGAAGAAAAAAATTAGCCATCATACTTTAAATAAAGTCATGAGTTTCACATGACAACACAAATGTTAAATGTTAGCCTCAGACTACGTAAGAGCTTCAATAAAACTATTATTTTTTAGCTAGTTAAAAGTTTAAAAAGTTTTTTAACTTCGTAGGATAGAAATAAACGGCCAAGAAACAAAATCGGCTATCGTGCGTGAATTAAAGCTATGAGTGTCACAGGACAACACAAACGCTTATAAATGTCATGCTAAGACTATGTATTATACGAGCTTCAATAAAACAGTTATCTTTTAGCCCTTCCATGCAAGATTTTTTCCCCATTTTTTGTTTGTTCTCTTCTTGTTTTCTTTCAGTTGTTCCATTGTTGTAATTATTTGTTGTACGACAATAGTATGTGCAGTAAAAGGTTAATTCTGTAAAAGCAATTAGAAACAACCAAACAATAAAAAGCCTGTTTCAGAAAAATTTTTTTTTCATCTAAAAATGTCACAAAACAATAAGTGTCACAAAAGGCTTTTTTGGCCTCTTTTTTCATTTTTCAAGCCAACATTCTCTGCCGGCATTCTCTGATGTTATGGGTTTTTCGTCTTGAGACTGATTACTAGTCTCTGCTGTTTTCTGACTTTCCAAACTCCCAAACGCTTCTGGAATCATAACTTCAAAGATAATGCTAATCTTACCTGCCTTCCCAACAGCTCTGTGTGAGACTCTCGTGCTTTTACAGCTGCTTGGATTGTCTGAATTTGCATTGAGACCGCAGAGAGTACAGCCTCTTCAAGGCGATTAAACTCGTCAAAGCATCCCCACGCACCACACTTTACTAATCCGATAAAAATTCGACCCATGGACTTGACATCAATGCCCTATAAAACAATAAGAAACATTTGTAATTTGTTCACTATTTCATTGTAAATCCATCCGCATGACCTTTATTAAAGTGCTATAAAGAATCATGTTATGTTGGAGATATGTATGGAGAAATGAGATTGCTAACTACGCCAAGTGAAATTCTCAATGTAATGCTTAAAAAGAGTAATTCATACTTGGTTTATAATGCATGTTACATGAATATACGACAAAACTTCCGAAAGCATTGGGTTTTCAGTTGGATATACTTTCGAGCCCCTTTTAAACATGGAGTTATGTCCTGAAAAAAATCCCCTCAATTTATTGTTTTTTTGAATTACGTAGTTACAATATAGTAACCTGAGTAAAATTTATGAATTGTTCAGACATACTTAAGAGCGTTCAGTTGAGTTATGGATGCACGTGGAAAGACGGGAAAGCACAAATAAGGATGCATAAGAGTTGCCCAAGACGATAGCTTAGAACACCTCTATAAGCCTGCAAATAATTGTTTCGTTAGAAGGACTAGTGTGAGATCAAATCAATCCTAGACGGACAAAGTTTTTCCTTGTTATTGTTACTTATAATTTACCGGATGGATTATGATGGGATTCAGGTAGTTGTTTCCATTGTTATGTGCAACAAAATATCATCATTTTTACCTATTTCCGTTTATTTCTATTCATTTCCTTCTTTTTTAACCTAACAGTTGTTGACTACATGTTTGAATTGGGGGGCCAGATCGCCAAGTAAAATGACATTTGGACGTACATAAACTTTAAATCATTGCCGCAGGACAAAATTCATCGTCAGTATGACCTATGATCCTGAGACTCGGAATGTCACCTTTGCTTCACCGATTGATTTTTGAAAAACGTCTAGGCTTAAATCGACGAAAATACACTGATGGGGAATAGTAAATTCAAAATATGCTGAGCGACATGCCCCCCAGACGCCAATAGTGACGTTTACGGCTTCGTCTTGACGAAAACACAGGGCGTTTGCATTGGACCATGGCCCCTCCAGTTCTCAAGAGCCTACGCCAGCTCTTTAAGGGTCCAGATAACAATTCATGTTACGCACACCAAGTCCTAACTCTTACCAAACAAACATCTTGTTGCGAACGAGATGATTTTCCAAGTTGCAGCTTATTTTTCCGACTTAAAAAATTTTTCGTGACGGTACGCGTGAAATTTCGATTCATGTTCCAGACTTTTTGACTCGTCACATTGCATCGCTAATGTACAAGAGTCCCCCCCAAAGCAATTAGTTTATCATGACAGTTACCTCGTCACAGTTGAAAACAAGGACTTGTCGCCCAAATAGACCTCCAAGGGCCTTTACCGATTCCGTTTTTCCAGTTCCAGCAGGTCCATAAGGATTTCCACCAAGTCCCATGTGCATGCCTTGGGTCAACGTCAGGTAACACTTGTCTGTCAACGGTGTGTGAACGAGTTTCCCAGCATTACCTTGATATTCGTAGGTGTAATCAAATTCTGCGTCTACCATACGAATCTTACAATGACCTTCGAAAAGACGCAAAGACAAACAATAAAGCGCACTGCAACGGAACTAGTTTACTATAGAACAGACAAATATTTCATTACCAGTCCTGTCTATTTATCTAGAGTATCAGCGTCGAACCAAATCCTTGAATGCATCTAGTATGTCTGCCGTTTATTGCTAGCATTACCATACCATTTTGTTATTATTAATGTATAACTGTATTCGTATTACTAATATATAAAAGCAACTGTCACTTTGATCCTAATTACGATCACAATGAAAGCTACAATTTCAATTATAATTATGACTGTATCTGTTTCGTCACAGGCCTCATATCTACTAACTGATAAAACAGCCTTACCATTCGGCGACACACTTCCGATATCGCGGACAACTGTCCCTATAGCACCAATGAATACCTTACTCCGCACTGTCAATTTTTCCAGTTGGCGGGAAACAAAACGAAACAGACAAAATTCACGGTTTTGTGAATGAGTGCCAAACTCTTTCACCAAATGATCAAATTTTCCTTGCCAGCTTCCCTTTTCAACCTGGGGAGCTTTCGCCCTAATGACATCAACTAAGCTCCCTCGTCAGATTAAAATTAATGTTACGAGAACGATTTCGACCATGGAAGTAATTATCGTCGTTGCCGTTGTTGTCGTTTTCTTCGTTATCACTATCATCATCATTGTCATCGTCATCATGTTACAAATGTTAATTGCTTCGAAAAAGAAAAAGTAAATGTTTGTTCTTGACAAATACTTCATCATAAATGAATACCTTAGAAGAGAAACTGCTTATTCTGATATCTCGTACAATGTTTTTAATATTAAAAAATATTAAAAAATATTACTAAAATAAGTAATCCGCACATTGCTCAGGCAACTACAACATTTACAAATAACTCCAAATAACCGATCAACTTTATTTACAGGAGAAAAAAAGATTGGTCAAAGTTTTACCATTTAAGATTCTCTTCACGTAAGGGCAATCAGTAAAAGGTTCTTTAATGACTATTTTTTTCAAACGTAAAAAATATTTTAACTGTTAAAAAGTTGATGCTACATAATTTTTATAAAATCTAATTACTTATTTCTAATACATAAGAAATGGTTTTATTAAAAGATAAATAGGGTTCCACGAATTCTTTTTCGAATTAAAAAAGGTTGAAAACTAATTGAAAACTACTTTGAAACGTAATTGCAACCATAACATTCTGTAGAACACATTTCTCCGCAGATATATTTTGGAAAAGACGGAGCTTTTGAATGATCGATAAACGTTCGTCAAGCTCTATCAACATCTTGAATGATAGATGAACGTTCATCTATCATTCAAGCTATCTCCAAGCTCCCACTTTTCCAAAATATATATCTCATCAATTACATTTGCAAGAGTGGCTTCGGCTCACGTCGCACATATGTCGAACTTGCACCTTAGCTCACCATCTGAGTCTTGGTAGCTCAATGGTTGGAGCGTCTCACCGGTCATCATAGGGTTGCGGGTTCGATCCCCGTCTGAGGCTTAGAAATCGTTTTTCTGAGGATAGGGCTTGACGAACGTTCATCTATCATTTAACATTTCTCTGTTACAATGTTTCATTCTCCTCAAAAATATTCACCGACAATTTTCCTAGCAGTAAAATTTGCATTTCTCCACTATCGAAGAAATATTATGGAGTTACCGAATAGATCGCATTGAGCCAGTCACAATGGAAGATTATTTATTCGTTATATAATAGTTGTTTTAGATTTATGAAAAAGAATATTCAAATAAATAACGACCTTCTTTAATATTAAGATTGCGTGGAATCAAGGAGTATTTTCCGTAAATACCTTTTTCAAGATAGAATCTCAGTTGTTTCTGCCAAATCCACTCCTCTGTAGATCTCACATCCTTTTTAATCAAATTCTGAACCACATCAATGGCATGAATTGTGTCCAAGATCAATGCCTTGCACTTCAGTTCAAGCACTTTATTTGCAGCATCTCCACTGCCCTCTCCTATGTCTGTGTTAGCGTAAGCCTCGAGTTGCGATTCCATCTCAATAGCAAACTCTTGTAAGCTCTTCGAACGAATTGCAGCTTCACATCTTTCAGTGAATTGAATTTGTTCAGCAAGGCATAAAATCTAAAACAATAACCGCATTGTATGGATTGTACAGCAACCTTAGTTGACCAAGTATCTTTAAAAAATTCATTAACAATTCATGAGGAAAATACAAAAGAAAATCATAACCGTGTCGTGTCTTATGTGATAAAAACACGTGTGACTTTATCCTGAATTTCTCTTCAAATTTTCCCCAATATTTTTCGCCTTAGAAAACAGAAATTGCCAAACTTACGTAAGGAATTAGCGTATAAAATGTTTCGTTTTATAAGCCGTTCAAAATTCTCGCAGTACGTGCTTTATTGGATCCAAAACACTCGGCTGTCACCTAGTGCTTTATATCCGATAAAGCACTCCTGCTCGTATTTTAAACATGACATCAAAATATTTTCTACTGTAATCTTTATACGTTATACAAAATATGCAAAGCAAACATTGATTCGGGGTATCCTTCAGTTAATTGCAGTTAATGCCTTCAAAATAGTAAGACAATCGCGAAAGCCCAAAGTTGGCTTTTTGTTTGTGTATTCATCTATACTAAATCGTCGCTTACATTTTATGAAAAGTACACAATTTAAAAAGCAAACCATTTACGCGCCAATTAAGTCAGTTTGTAGGAGGCAAAGGGCAGGCGAGACGTCAACCCTCTTAACGTGAGAGCGAGGGGCTGTGCCTCAGTTAAATTGAAATCAATATGTCAGCCAAGCTATCAGGCAGGAGTAGCTGAGGGTCCGTTAATTTTTAATTCAACTTCGGATACTCATTAAAACAGCTACAACCAAAAAATGATTTTGAAGAAGTCTATCGCAAATATTACATGAATAGCCCTTGTGAAGAGGTGTATCCCAGTTATTCCCTGAATAATTGTGGATATATGATAAATATAACCGGCCGAAAGGGCAGCAGAATAAGACAGATGAGATTTGTACCCCTATTATAGAGCCATTTATAAGAATGACTTCATATTGCAGCCAATTAAGTCGCGAAAAGGCTCGTTGAGAAAACAATCTGTCCGCTGATTGTCTTCGCTGCAACCTATATAAGCCGCAGCTTATATCCGGTGTATGAATACTCTTGTTTATAGTCCTTCCATAAGGCTCAAGACACACACCTGTGATGGATACTTTAAGGGATCAACTCCACTTTTTGATCCTTTTTTGCCAGCATTTAAACACTCAACCAGCAACTCTTTCAAGGTATCCTTCATTTCATTGGCTAGTTTACCAAGCCACACCTGTCGATAAATAAATGCAATAGATAAAGCATAAACTTCAAAAGTTTGTTAGGAAGAGGAGATGCCAGCTGGATCCACGTTATTGTATATATATATATATATATATATATATATATATATATACATATAATCATCATAAAAACTTTATTAAAAAAGAATATACAACTTACGTTTCGGGGACCGGCCCCTTCTTCAGGGGGGCTAAAGAAGGGGCCGGTCCCCGAAACGTAAGTTGTATATTCTTTTTTAATAAAGTTTTTATGATGATTATATGACGTTTAAACTTTATGTTGAGCGGGCTCTTGATGATATTAGATATACATATATATATATATATATATATATATACATATATATACATATATATGAAATAAGCTTAAAATTCTTGGTTGTTACTCAGAGTTTCACGTCTCTTCACGTCTAAGCTTATTCTTTTCATTTATCTGCTTTATCTTACAAGATATTGAGCACTCTACATAAAGTCAATATAGAAACTGATTGTATTGTATTATATATATATATATATATATGTTTTTTGCGCAATCTGATTGGTTCCCGTATCTCGGAATACCCTGCACTATTCACCTCTGAGCAAAACAAGATCGCTTCCCGTTTTGTTTAAGTTACGGAAGAAGAAGCTTTTTTTAAATAAACGAAGTCGCCGTTCCATATTGTACCAAAAAAGCAACTAAATTTGGCAGTACAGTATTCAAAGATATGCATTTCTTTTACTTTTTAGTGATAAATGTACTCAGGATGTCTTCAAAATGTTTTCTTTCCAAATGATGAGTAGGCGACAAGTCGATCGAGTTCGGTAAAAAATATGTGAAAACAATAATGCGAGGTATATGCTAAAACAATTACTCAAAATAGACGTAACTGCAAGATAACCCCGACCAAAATCTACCGCTTATATATCACCACGCGATAAGGAAAAATGAAAATAAGAACAGAGACGCGAAATATTTACTGGCAATTTCACAGTGTTTCTTTACAGAAATGGAGGTCACGGAAAATCAATTTACTATATACAACGAAACTGCGTCAAATATAATAAAATGTTATTTCAACAACCAATCCTGCTAAATATGTAGGGGTTTTTTTCTTTACGGTACAGTAGTTTGAGTGAGAATGATTTCCGTGTCTTATATTTACTTTATAATATTAGTTTAGCATATTTTTTGGTTTGACACAAAAAATAAAAAAAAGTATTTTCATTCACGCCTTTTGCATTTCATGAAGGAGAAAACGGTGTTCAATAGAGCAAATTCCCAAATTCATTTACAACATTGAATTAACTATTCCGTTTAAAGTGGCTTCCTCCAGTTTCTATTTTTCTATTCTGTAATTTGTACATGCAGTCTTCGTATATGTGTATTTCAATGCATCTTTAAAATAACTGTAAGCTTCTTAAGAAGTATGCTAAACCATAGAGGAAGTACTATAAACTCAGGACACCTTACATATTGTGAAAATATCCATCGCTACCATGGTAGAAATAGCGTTGGAACTTTTGCATATTTTCCCTATTATTACAATTATGTATTAACTTCGGTTTTCTTCAGTGAACTTTTCTGAAGATTGGTATCAGGATAGATAAAGTAGAACTAAATTTCTCCACTAACTTGTGTCACAACAAAAGAGCCACACGAATTGCACAAAAAGTTACCCAGTGTAGCACCACTTTAAGAAGAGGATTTTTCATGCAGTGAATTTTCAATAGTTGTTTTTGCACAATTAGTTCGAATTGTTATTTCAAGAATTGTAAATTTCAAGTAATCCCTTCTCGTTCGAAAGCGAGATTAAATATATTAATTAAAATGTCCTACCTCAACGTCAGCAGTAACTCCCACAGGTCGTTTTAATGCCACAACTTCTCCTTCCAATGATTTCATAGCAGTTATATTCTTGCAGCCTTCGTCAAACTCGACGTTGTGTATACCGGCAAAAAGCTTTTTAAGGTGTGACTGAATAACAACAGGATTGGTGGACTGACCAAGGATTTCTAGCAGATCATCATCTCCAATGAAATAAAATCTTGGAAATAGAGAACGTTTTTCCTAGATGTAGCACAAACACGAAGTTAATCAGAAAATGCGGCATTGGTTATTACAAACAAATGTCAATTACCTTTATTAAGTTTGTAAATGCTGCAGGACTCCGATTATTAATGGATGCGGGTCTAGAGAAGATTTACCTAGATCAATCCTCTCTTCTTAAATAAACCCTCTCAACTGGATAAGTCGCAGTTAAAAGGTTTAGCCCTCAAGTTTAATACATGGTATGACTCACTTCTAAGAATTCGTTAAGAGATTTTTGGCATCGTTGAAGTTGATCCAGCAATGTAACGAGAGTGTTTCGTATTCCAGAACGAGCAACCAGAGACAAAACACGATTGTCACTCTTTACATCCAACATTATTGTCCTAAAGAATACGAAAAAATAGTTAGTATCATCACTAGCAAAAACTACAAAGAATAAATTAAAGAACAGTACATGTAACTTCCATTTTACAAGTTATATTTGTGTGCTATGTAATACACGAGGAGCGGTATTTCATATACTGACATTTTAAATAGCGTTAAATATGCTCATCGACGATGTTATAGTTAATTTATATATTACGACGTAATACGACTTGTTTTGTTTGTTCTCCAACAATTAGAAGCCACTTTTTTTAAATTGCGCTGCTGCTATTGCCGAAATGTGTTTATAAAATAAAAGGGCAGAATGAAGCTACCTAAAATCGTTGTCGACTCTTCTAAATCTTCCTTGTTCCTTAGGTAGAGCACCACGGCCAAAAATAGGTTCTAAGTAAACCCACTTTCTTTGGATCTGGTTTAGATTGTGAAGGTATTCGTCTAGATCAGCCAATCGCGTCTCCCACAGAGACGCTTTATCAGCAAACCCTTTGTAATATGGCGAGTCTTTCAAGGACTGAAGTAGACACTGATTGTCGCCAACCTGTAAGATAAAACAGCAGTGTTGTAAAAAGGGCATACTTTTTCAACGGACAAAATTTTGCCAAGGTCAACTTAATTATTTTGCGGTAGCTTTCAAACGGATCAACCTTAAAATAGTTTCACAGACGAAGGACGCAGATGAATAAACAGATGTAGCACGTGATACGATAATTATAAAAACAGCACCAGTTAATAATTTAAAGGGCAAAATATAAAACAAAGTATAAAAAACGGTATCAAAGGTAACTGGCTATACCATTGTTTTGTCGCATCATTCATTCAAGCAATTGTTTAACATACTTTGTTTTTCCTTCATGGTTAACAGTTTTTCTATCATTTGCACACTAGAGGCCCTATTAAAATCTATGCAACCTGCCACCTTTTCATGACCCTATGAGTGTCCAAATTGCGATAAACGTTAATTCACAATTATATAAAGCACTTTTTTGAGATATATTCTACATAGAGTAATCGGTAATACCTGATTAACAAGATCTTTCCAGTCTTTTATGATTGAGATCTCCTTCCCCGATGAATCAACGTACCCAGTCAAAGTAAACACTGCACCAGCTCCCCACAATTCTAACTCACGAAGGGCTTCACGGATAGAAACTTCACCTTGAGCGCGACTGTTTAACTCCTACTCGACAAACGTATATTTTAAAGAAATAATACAAAATTTAAAATTGCACACTTCAACCAAAAAGAATTTCAGATATTACTAGATATTTGTTCATACTTTATTTACAGTACATCTATTCATCTGACCGTCTGTCCGTCCTTAATTGTATTTTAAATATTCCTCCATTTAAAGGGTCATATTCAAACCACCAACAGGCGGTTTTCCATACCACCTCAGCTGAATACAACTTCCAGAATATTTTGCGGTTTTTTTTCATTTTCATGCAAACATTGAATTCGCAAAGCGAATGGAAAGATAATTGCTCCGATTGATATTACAAACAAGATTTAGAAAGGCACTCCGTTACTTGTATTCAGCAGATGTATAAAGGGAACAGACCATTAGCAAGGTTTTCCTGGCCTTGAATTCCTTCATGAGAATCAAGGGAGAAAGACGATCTTGAATTATTGTCTTATTAACCTCGTATACTACCCGGGTTAGAATTTTGATGGATGGAAAATGACATATTTACAAGCCATGACTCAACCCAATGATAAGGCTAAAATTTTTCTCACCCATTTCCATCATTCCAAGGTCTCCTCTTTCCGTCATTCCACTACTTTTGCCTTTTCTCTTCTCTTTTTGGTACAACAGTCATTATCTGTTCCACATTACCTTTATTGCATCAGCGTTTGAAATGATCTCGTCAGCTACTTTGATAACATCTCCAAATGTTAGTTTTTCTAAGGTCGTTCCTTTTGGCAGTTTTAACAATCTGAACATATCCAACCAATGGTCAGCCGAAAGCTGTTCTCCTCGGACAAACTTCAACAACGGATGGACCACCTAAGTTCATTCCGATTTGACACAAATATAAAAGTAAAAATAATGCCTAAGCTAAACGTTTAATCCATGATTAAAAGTTACAATTATTAATTATCAAGGCGTCATGACGTAGACTTATAACCTTGTATTTGTCTACTTCTTTCTGCAATCTCACAGTCATTGTTGTTGGATCACGATTCTTCAATTCATCAGTCCAAGCCAAAAGAAATTCTTCGAATTTATACGTGTGCCCTCTAAAAAAATATTTGGCGAGATGGTATTGGAAACAATTCTTAAAAAGGCTTGGAGAAACAATTACATCTAAAGGCTGGATTTCAGACGCCATCATTCCATGCAGTACTACCTTTAAACGTTTCCTGATTTTAAGGAAGGGTGGTTGTGATGTAATAGCTTCAAAAACAACGAACCAGAGACAACGCTGTCGAGGCTTTAGCATCAAATGCATCCCCTGACTAACTGTTCAGCCACATCAAAAATGCAAGAAAAATTGAAAAGCTCAACCGTTAAGAAAATTACGAACCTGAACGATATCCAGTCTTCTTTAGCTAAATCATTCAATCCATTATTAAACTGTTCAAAAAGTACCCAGTTAGATTCATACTGTTCAATATCTGATTTGAGTTCGTCTGCCAATGTGAATTCTGGCTCTTGCAAACCAAAATGTTTACACTCAAAGCTAAAAGGTAGAGAAATACAAAATAAGAACTAATAGAAGGGGAACAATGAGAACGATGACGACGACGACAACAAAGATTTAATGATACAACTCCGCAATACCTGCAGAGGGATGAAGACTAAACGAAGTAGGCAGAACAGGTCACCATTATATGCAACAAACTACAGAAGTGAGGTCCAACGTTCTTATAGCTAATAAAGTAAAGGCATGAATATGACCATGAGTAATTGGTCAAGCATATAAACGTCACATCAAACCTACATTAGTTTCGCTCTGTTGTCCTCCAGTTCATTGAACTCAGCCCTTCGCTCCTTTATGGAGTTTACAGCATTAATGCAGGCATTAGTATCACCTTCCATGTCGATATCTTTAGGTTTCAGCTGATGCCATCTCGCTGAAAACTTGTCAAGATCCTGCCTGAAAGCATTCACTCTCGATTCGACATTGTTCTTCATCACTTCCACCTGCCAATACGAAAAGATAAAACGTCGTCAGACCATAACCTCAATCTTGGAGAAAATCTCGTGAGGCAATAACCAAAATGCTAACATAAGTTACAGTTTCCAATTTTTTTTTAAACCTCATAAACCTAAATATTTCCCGTCCCCGCCCCACGCGTTCAATGTTTTTCCTGAAGTCTACTAGAATGGTCTGCTTGACACACTAACATTGAGTGGGATAGGGGTAGGGATTGTAGGTTAAAAATAAACTGAGTAATAAATCAAAATTTGAAGAACTTCTCTAAATGTCTTGTCCAAGATAGCAGTACCATACAGCAAATAAGATTGTAAAAAAATTCTTCAAGGTTCAATCGAAAGAAAGTTAGCAAAAGTGAAGTTCGGGATTAATTCATAGCGGAATTATGAAGTTGGAGAAACTTGGTCATTAAATGTCCGTTAACGCCAACTCACTGGTGATTACCTAATCAGAGGCAAGTATACTGCATTCTTTAAGCTTATTTAATCACCCATACCTGTTCCTTCACCATTAATTCGTGGCTTTCCATCATAATTTCGAATTTATCCCATCGTGCCTGTAACTGCCCAATCTGCTCAATTCCTTCCCCGGCCACTGATCGTAGAAGTCTGTTCTTGGATTCGGCTTTCTCGAAAAGCGGACGAATCTTTAAGTTGTCAAAAAAAGAGAAAAAAAAATGAAATGCAACTACTGATAAGAAATTAGATTCTTTCCCTAAGATCATAGTTTTAAATGAAAGGCACTATACACTTTGTCAACAAGTTGTACAGTCGGTTCAGTGGTGCAAGTGCTAGTTGAGCAGCACACACAAAGCCTAGTTTTAGTCACATTAATTTCCAAATCATAACAAATTTTAACAAATACTAGTTGATCGTGGCAGCAGAAATCAAAATTTTCGTCAACATAAGAAAAAATTTTGCTCAAAAAATGTCACTGAAATGAGATGGTGTTGGCTGCTAGAGGGCATAAGTATCAAAGGAAAGTATCGATTTACTTCTTGCAATAAAATAACATGGTGAACACTATATTATTGTTCCCTACTTATTTCTTTATGAATATTTCTCAGTTTTATTTCAGTTTTTACTTATTGTAACTATAAGTATCGTAGACCCACCAACGCGGCGTTAACTAGTAAGCAACACACGATTTAACACAAAAGAAATAAATAAGTCTTCTCGAGCGAAGTTTGAGTTTGCAAGAACATTGTCATAATGAAACAGATCACTTAAGGTTGACTTCTAGTGCTGCATTTCTTCTTCACACGTTTGCACGTACCGGGTGCTCAGAACATATAAACTCGTTCATTTACGTGTATTGTGCATCTGCGGATAAACGTATGTGAGAAAAACACACAGCAATGGTAACAATCCCAACTCTTTAAGTCCTTTAACTGTGGCGGACACTAGGAGGATGGGCAACTACCTCCCATAATTTGAAGACTAAAGTGCGAATAAAAGATTTATTTTCATCGATGAAAATGAAAATTTAAATTTTCTCACACTCCATTGACGTTTGAACGATTAGAGTAAATGTACGGATGGAATTGGCCAGAAACAGACCTTTTCATTTGCGGCGTGAAAACTTGAGGTATGTCAAGCATTTAAAACATAACAGCAAAGACAAATAAACAGCAAATTGTCGCGAGTAAAGTTAACATTGTTGTTTTTCAGTACTGACATCAATTTAAAGCATTCAAAATCGTATCAAACAAGTGTCTAATCAACATTTCGCGCAGTTTATACCAGCAACATGCAGTTTTCACATTCATTCACTCTTATGTGCAATGCCCGTCGCTGCCAACTATCGAACTTTGACTACTTCCCCTCCCCCTCCAACATTTTGGGGAGTGTCCGCTACTGGCTCCCGAGTCTGCTGAACATCATTCACAACTAACCATATACCTCTGGTATCTTTTTGCCTAACTCTGCGTGCTTCTCGTTAGCCATTCCAATTTCTTCAACTGTCTGTGGTCTACTTGCTAAAGCCTCCATCCCATCAGTAACAAAATTGTCAATGGTTTGGATGTGATTGGCTATATGTCTTCTTAAGGAAGTAAGCAACGAATCAAATAACTGTTGAATGAGATCATCGATGGTCGACTTCACCGGAGACGTCGAAACAGTAATGCAATCGACTTTAACTGATCTAAAAAGATGGTAAAGATGAGAGTATCAAAACACTATCATCATAATTGGTGCTGCCCTGGCAAACTGAAACTAACAACAACTGAAACGACCGCGTTTCCTCTCTGGTATTTTCGTTCACTCTCTGCGAATAAACGTGATGTTCGTATCAATGTTGCAACTGGACGTATTTATAATCCAGAGTAGTAGTACCAAGCCAATTAAAAACTTCCACAATGAAGAATGGGTACTTTCATATAGCATTGAAAATTTTGAAACTCTAATAACAACGCTAAATAAAGGCACCTAGCGGCAGAATTCAGTAATGTAATGTGTAGTTTTTTTCCTATTTTATCAACGCCTTTTATTTAGAGTCTTTCATTTCTATAACCAGTTATTTATCTAACTTCTAAATATAAGGAGGGGTTTCGTATAAACACACGTGATATTTGTTTCGTAAAAAAACAATTTTTGATTCCCTGATGTGAGATAAACCTACAACCTTCTGATGACTGGTGAGACGATCTAACCATTGAACGACATGTTTACAGTGTGCCTCACCATCCTTGGGTTAATCAATGCTGCGTGCTTCTCAGGTCGAGGTTTGCTACATATTGGTTTGTTTTGAGAGATATTTATCCAGAAGTTGAGGGCATTTCAATGCATTTAGGACGACGTAAACTCATGGAGCGCAGCGTCGACAGCTGCTGAGTTTAACGTCCACCTAATTAACAGAATTTTTCATCAAACTTTGTGTAGATAAAAAAACATGCAAACAAGCATGAAGTATGCAATTCGACGTCAGGGACAAGTTATTTCTTTTAAACGCTAAAAATTACGCTTGTGTATGACGGTTCCCGTTCTAGCTTAATTAAAGATTGATTTCCACTCGGTGTTACGTGGCCAACGTTGCTCTTTATGAAATGTGGAATGAAATATCGAACCTTCGGTTCAGGCAGTGTAAAAATCATACAAAACGAATTACCAGACATTTGCAACCTCAGTACTCACCTAAATCCAGACAGCTGAACGGTTAGAGCGTTTTATCAGTCATCAGAAAGTGGTGGATTCACTTTCCGTCAGGGATCCAGAAGTAATTTTTCTGAAACGCAGGCTTAATTTATGAACGACTTCTCTGCTATGCAAATCTTAACCCATTCACACATCCATCACAAATTGAAAATTTCCAGTGCTTACCCGGGCAGTTTTTCTGCTTCCCTCCCCTTGGCTTTTAGGGCTTTAAAATTTTTCTCCCAATCATTTGTTGACTGCAAATGTGTATCAATTAAATCATCAACGTCAACCATGCCAAGCACTACCCAGTCCTTGAAGTCGTCGAGCACCTTCGCTAACCGAGAAAACAAATCTTCAGCTTTCGCATACACCACTGAAAATGCTGATGCATGACGTTCGATGAGCGGAGGGTAGATACTGTTATCTTCACCAACACCACGGAAATGAAGAGGAATGCATATAAACTTTTTCATTTCCCTGTAGTACTTGGCTCTGACTTCTTCCAGCGGTGGACGAAACTGAAGTTTCTGCTGCCTGTAGAAAGAAGAAAAATATAAGAGTTATTGGTTAACTCATCAAAACAATTAAAGCAATTTCTAAATCAATAATTAATTATGAAGAAGAATGGAGTACTGTTAAAGATTAAAGTATGGAGAAAAGGTTTATAGTTCTTAATTATAGTTCTTAAAAATCTTTTCACACCGATCTTCAACGCCTTTCATATGATTCAAATGCTAGTTAACATACGCGGAATCGGGACGCATTGAGGAAAACTATCCACTATAAATCTGTTTTTAATCTAAATCGCAATTAAACTACACGTGCTGCAGGAAAGAAACACGAAAGATAAGTCTTACAGCCATCAGGTGCAGTACGTAATCTTAACCTGAATACTCCTACCATTCTGGACAATCTTCAACTTCGATGTGAATGATTTATGCGTTGCAATACTTTTTGGAAAATTACTGGACTAATGATATTTTTAAAAGAGTCTTGTTTGAAGCCTTCCAATTTATTCCCTGGATGCGTTATATCTGAAACACTTAAAGCTCGTACACAATGGACGCCTGACTACATGCCGTAACCATACGCCGAAGGGCGTAGAAATTAACAGATTATTTTAATGATATCGTTCACACTGAACGCGTCCCCGTTGCAACGTTGTCGTGAGGTGCTCAGTGTGAGAAATGTCATTAAATATCAATAAATTTTAAGCGCCACGGCGTACGGTTCCGGCATCTCGCTACGTTTCCAATGTGTACGAGTCTTTGATTTACACCATCAAGTACCTTTGAAGAAATAAATCACTTGTAAAATGTTGCTTATTCGTGATATATTTTAACCACTATTGTCATAAATCGAGATTCACTTTTTAAAGTCCGGTAAAAAAATAATTGTTGACCTGCTTTTCATCCGATCGATCGCACTAAAACTTCGATATAAAAGTGGAATATTGCTAAATGACATGTAAAAAGCCAGAAGAGTCTGAGAACTACTGAAATTTAGGTAAGAGATACTGACATTTTTAGTGAAGGCGTTTCACTCAAAGGATGAGCCTTCGCTCGAAAGTCACTACGCCCTTCCCTAGTTTCGATAGTTCCCTAACCCTTTTGGCTCTTTACAAAAACTTTTACAGGGGTCGTGGCAATTTCATCTATTTTCCTGTAATAGTCCGTCTGAACTCCATCAACCACTGAGGTGTGCTGGCTAAAAGCAAGCCAATATTTCCAATCCAATTGTATGGTTAAATGTTATATTAAGGAATATGTTTTTATAAGGTCTTTGCCTTAATATGTCAAAAACAAAATTGCCCCATTTAATGAGTAATTTGTAATCAATGTCCCAAATGATTGTAATTGTCGCCAATCGAAATGTGGAAATTAAAATATTCCTTCGTGTACATGACAATGGTGACGTTGATTTACAAACGTATAGCTTAATGGTTAGAACGTCTTACTGGTAATCATTAGATAACAGATTGGATTCCCGTCTGGGTATTTGGGAAATGATTTTGAGTTTTAAAGTGTTCCCGTAAAATGTTCCCTGTTCTTTAACAGGATTTAAGCACTCAAAACCATATCGTATTGTAGTGCTGTGTTGACTCTAACTCTCCTACTGCAGAAAATGAGATCGAACAAATTAGTAATATTCGATACTACCAGTTTATTAAGGTGTAAGTAACTTCTAACGATTTGTTGAGAATGTTTGACGGTGTAAACAAAATTCTTACTTAAAAATGAGTTCAATCTTAATTTCAGGGAGATTTTCATTCAGTGCCTCCAACCCCATCTGATATTGATGTTCAAGTGCCTTGTAGAGCTGTCGGTCCCAGTGCATCTTCCACGGTTTCATATTATCTGCCTTAAAACCCTAGTGATTAACAGAGATAACATTTTTAAATAATAAGTTTTGAATTCATATTCACAATAACATAGACCAATATTGTCTGTACCGTGATTACCTGTTGGACAAGGTTCGCCATGATCTGCCTTATCTCCAGCAAGCCATCCTTCCACCTCGGCTGCTGTCTTAGCAAATCAATGTCCATGAGCTGTATGACCTAGTTATGATAAGGAAAATAACCAGTTTGAAATTAAGAGAGTAAGAAACACAAACCTAAGCCAATATTCAATAATTTTTATGAACAGACAATAATGAAAAAGAACGTCATCATAATGTCAATGAAGTAGGTTCAGAGTAAAAATGAAAATTCGATCAAATCTCCCGAAGCGATCAGCCCACGAGTTCCGTTACTTATGCTGAGTAAAAGTACCACTACTATATCGCAGGACTATCACCCAAACATTTAATTCCTAATGAGAATAAAAACACAGTTGCTTATGCTAAGTTTGATGCGCAAAAAACAGCTCCGCTTTGTTATTGGGTACCATATCGGCAACGCGTTTGTAGCATACAAATAGGAAAGTGGGAAATGAGGAATCTGAACGTGCCTAGGTTGGCCTCGCGATATTCTCAAAAAATGCTAATTTAGACAGTTACCATTTACGATTCATTTTTACCTTTTCGCCGATAGTCTGGTGACATTTTCTGAGTCTTCTATTTTCGGTTGTTAAGCGATCCGCCGCTTTTTGTAGTTTATTGATGTAATTTTCAAGTTCTGTCGGGTTGTCCCACGTTACTTGAGTCTTTTTGCCGCTGTTTCGAGAACCTTGTTTAGGATTTTTAACAAGCTTTTCAAAGGCTAGGGCAGAGTCTAACATCATGGCTTGTTGACTAGGAATCATTTGCTGGTCGATTGTGTTATAAAAGTGGGCAACCTAAACAAATTATGTTCGATTTAATTTAGTGTAATTTCTACTTTCTAATAGGCGAATAAGAGACAGTAAGAAAATGATAAACATGTGGCAAGCTAGGTGAATAATCAGGGACAACAAAAAACAAAAACAAAATAAAACAAAACATGCTAGCTCTTTAGATGGCAAAAACTATAAAACTTAATAGAAATATAGAAATACTCAAAACTTTCGATATCCACTGAGTATTTTAATAAACCACGGGACAAAAGCCTCCAAAGAACTCGTAATTTTCAATTAACTTGCTTAACGTCACTAGCTTTTCTTTACTCAGAGTATTCCTGATGACGACTGCTAGGTAGTCGAAACGTCGATAATAAAAAATGTTTTCAAATTCAATTATATAGAAATACATACAGGAAGATAGTTCTAAATTGATTTGGATTGGATTTAGGAGAGAATTTCGAAATTTATTTTACTTAGAACAAATGTAAATATTTTATTTATACTGTAATCCATAGTATTATATCATAAACTATTGTAAATTTTATTTATTGCAGGGCCTCTAGGGAGAATAGCTCACGCTAATTGATTGTCCCTGCCAATTAAATAAAGCTCATTATTATTATTATTATTATTATTATTACAACTTGCACACCACCCAACTAAGGACAGGGGAAGGCGTCTCAGCCTGCTATGAGCTCCCAGTATCCCGCCGGGTAAGGCCGGAACAGACATTGCACATTTCAGGGAACTTGTGAGGAAAGGAAATTTTATCATTAATATGGATTTTAAGAAACACCCACCGGGCCAGCCCTTACTCGCCCAACTTATCCAGTCAGGAAGGAGTAAAGGATGCACAGCCCTTTAAAGTCCCTGAAAGTACTCCCCAATGCGTATATCCAGTTTGACCTTCACAGTGCCCTGTTGCACTTCCAACCAGTTAAGGTCAGTTTAGGCGTGCCATTGCAAGGGTTAAGTCTGAATGTGGATCTCGCTATGTGGGTAGAACTAATCAGAGACTGGGTGATAGGATCAAACAACATGTTCCTAGCATGATTAGAAATGGAGCTCAGCCATCACGTCAACAACCAGGACGACTATGCCGCTCCGTCAATTGATCGGTTGCGACTCAGCTGTTGGCAAACATCTTTTGTCCAACAAATCTTGCGCCGAAAACTACTCAGATGATAATTTTAGAATTCTTTACAAATGCCGTTCCGCCTTTCAATTGAAGGTGATGGAAGCCATTTACATAAAACTTAATGATCCTGATCTGTGCCGGCAAAAGGAATTTGTTTTCAAACTATCGCTATTTTGACCCTCCCACATTCCGTTGGGTTGATGTCACGAGTTTTCTTTAGACTATATAAGCAGGTGATATGTTTCTTTCTTTCTCTTTAGCTAGCAGACGTATAGCACTTGATAAGTGGTCTGCCGAAATGCATCGTGCTTTTTTCTGATTCTTTAGGCGTATTCTTTACGTAGAATATTACCTCTTTAAGTTTCAAACAGTTCTGTTAAGAACTAAACTATCCAACAGTCTTTGGTAACTGTGTATACCTCTTTAAGCGTATATCACTCTTCATCTTCTCCTACTTTATCTTAAATTACCATTCACCATGGTATCTACGTATTTAAAAACTGTGTTTAAATTTGTTACCACGACAAAATCGCTTTTTTATTATTTGAATATTGTTTTATTCTTAGACTAGTGCAGATCTGTTTCAGCATTTAAGGCTGGTTCATCCTCAACCAACTAAGGTCAGGGGCATCAGCCTGCTGTACAGATTTTCTTCTAGTCCTTGGGCTGATAGGGCAGGTTTGCCAACACCTGAAGGTAGTGTACTTGCAGCTGCCAGCCAATTAAGGCAAGCTGAGGCTTTCGGCTATCTGTCTACCCGGCTGGCAAAGCAGGGACGCCACTCCCTACGTCATATCATCAAAGCCTGCTCGTTTTATGGAGGTCACTGGCTCAGAATCAATGTCCTGCCGACCTACTTCTGGTTTTATGTCAGAGTTTCCTTCTCCGAGATAAGTTGCCATCCAAGGCTAAAGAGTCTTATCTACCCTTGGCTAAGGGGTTGCTGGCACTTGCCAAAGGTGCCACCTCGGACTCTGGTGGGCGGGAGCGTCCACATTCCCGTAGTAGGCTGAAGCTGTGCTTGTCCTACTCCAGTGCCCAACTATTATTATTATTATTATTATTATTATTATAATAGGAATATATAACTGAATATCGTGGATGTTTAACTTAACAGAATACAATTACCGGAATTCTTTTTCACGCAAATATTTAATCCCCAGAGAGAGCAGAAAAACAGTCACTGTGATTAATATCACAAGTGCGAGAAGCATTCTGGTAGTTCTTGTCAGCGAACGTAATAAGGTTAACCAGCCATTGTGAAGCTACCATCACAGTTATAATCAGCATTATAACTTAAAAAACTAATAATTCACGAAGAAAACACAAAAGATTTTGGCTCCTAATTAGTATGCTGCAAATCAGATACGGAATACTAATTAGAATTATGAACTTTTCTCTTCGATTTTCTACGCTAAAATTTACTGAAACTTCAAAATAACCTGTAAACATGGCCATTTACATGTATTCGTATTTTAAGAAAGATTTTCAGCTCGCCATGTAAATCCCGTCCAGACCGGCCACTCATATAGTATCTATTTCTTAAAGTCGACAACGCAGAATATGATTTACGTTGTTTATCGGAGCCAGAGGTTCACATATGGAACCTCCGAGTGCAACGGAGATCCCCGACTGAAATTTCCTATTATTATAGTTCCGAGGACCTACGATTTAAATTCAGTATCCGAGAAGACGCGTAAGTACTACCATTTACTGATGCAGCAAAGGAAGAGTTCGAGCTCAATTATTACTGCTTAAGAAGTTGAGTTAGGCTTCGACCAGGGTTTTAACTTTGGTTTCCCAACATGCACTCCTTAAAAAAAAGATAAATTTCTGGCATAAACACGTGTGGTAGGGGGAGGGGTGCAGAATGGTCACGAAGAAGTGGCAGAAGAAAAAAAAGACGATGATGATGATGATTAAGAAGAAGAAGAAGAAAAATAAGAAGAAAAAGAAGAGAAGAAGAAGAAGAAGAAGAAAGAGAAGAAAAAGAAAAAGAAGAGGAAGAAGAAAGAGAAGAAGACGAAAGAGAAGAAGAAGAAAGAGAAGAAGAAGAAAAAGAAGAAAGAGAAGAAGAGGGAGAAGAAGAAGAATCAAATCCAATCAAATCAAATCAAATCATTTATTACCCACGTTAGGCGTCATTAGGCTTAAGAGCAAAAGCTCGCTAAAACGCGCACGTGCTAATAAACTATAATACATATAAAAATTACATCTAATGAACTGCAGAATAAATATTTACCTAGAATTACATAAATATATTATAAAATTCATCGAACAAGCATACTAATATGAATATAACCAGGCATCAATCCAATTTTACTAATAAGTTTCCTAAAGGTCCTAAAATCAGAAGAAATTGATGAAGAACAGAAAGAAGTATTACAGGAAGAGGAAAAGGAACAGGATGCACCAACAAAAAGCTAAAAAAAACACAATTGCAAATCCTCCTGTCTTGGCAAGAATAGCAACTATACTTAAAAACATTGAAGACTATCAACATTTACCTGTTTCAATATTACACCGTGTCTGTAGAATTTGTTGGCAACATCAGCTGTTTTTTGTATGTTGGATGGTATAGTAAATCCCAAAGCGGCGAGCTGACGTACTTCTCGAATTAACGTAACAAGGCGTTCGCTGTAGTGCACTTTCAGTTTACCGTCGGTGTGACTTAGTTCCATCAATCGACCATTGGTTTGCAAACTGAGAAAATAATCAAGAAATCCATTGCTGGATCGATTAAATGTCAATTCTCGTCGCCACATCTCCAGTGTGAATGAGTTTCAAAACTCACTGAAGAGGTTAGGTGTATGATTGATAAAACCGCTCAAGAGGTGCGAACTTTCCTTTCGTTGACTCGAAAACTAAAACTTTATAAAAATCTTGTAACGAGACTTAGTATGAGATATATTCAACCTAGTTTCTTTAACCTGATACACTCTAAGATACCTAGTGACTTGTTTTGTTTAGTTAACCCCATTCTCTATCAATTTTATAGTAACACCAGTAGCACGAAGGATTTCGCACGATTTTCTAAAAACCTAGCGACTCGTTCGACTCCTTCAGTCTTCATCCTGCGTGTTTACATCACAATATCAAAACATGGAAAACCGTCAGGTGTTTTTTAATCCACAGATAACTTTTAAACAACTCGAGGATTGTTGTTTTTCCACAGGGCATCCGCACGTAATGGTTGAAAGTAAATTCAAGCATAGGAAAATACCGGCGATGTAAAATAACAAGCTTGAATTTTATCATTTAATGAAATCAAATATCATTGAAAAATTTAAATCTCTTTCGCGCTCAATATTAAACAGGTTTCGAATTTATCACGGGCGTACAAGACACTTTTTCTACGATTTTTCTTAATTTATTAATAGCCATGGATACCCTGCTTAGGTAACATGTAAGGCGAATGAAAATTTGCTGAGCATTGCAGTATCACCACCAAGTTGAGGACAAGTAAAACGGTTGAATCTGTTCCTCTCGAAAGGGGCTATTGTATGAAACATAAATTCTCAAAGGTAACAAGCGATGTAAGATCGTGGAACACATGAAGGTGGGATTGAGACCAATGTGCACTTTTCCAACAGGTACAATACACGGAAGTCAAAAAAAAAAGCGTTGATTCGTCGGCAAAGAAACTATTGTTTGTAAGCACCTACGACCTCCCCAAATAAGCTTCCCAATTGTGACTGTCTTACATGTTGCATGCAACACTGTCAAGGTGTGTGCAACGACAGCGGAGTTCTTACCTTAACGAATCATTTGGGTTGTCAATAGCATTCCGTATTTCATTAGACCACGAATCGAACTGTTCTCTTTGATACGATTTCAGCTCGTCGTAAAAGTCAGAGACTTCTTTCTTAAATGAACTGAAACCAGATAAATCACCTAATAAGGTCTCCGCCGTCTTCATTGTTTCGCTTACCTGATACGACAAAAAAAAAAAAGAGAAGAAAGTCCAGAATGAATCACACAACATAAAATCAGTTCAAATTTGCCTTAATTCGCTGGTGCATAATCTCCATATCACGAATAAGTGGAAGATACAGTAAAATAATTTTGGCAATACAGGGGCCAGTCGAACGTAGCCCAGATAGCTTGTTAAGTGGATAAATCCTAGCGAGTAAACAACGCTATTCTTGCTTTGAGCAACCGAACTTAAAGTTTTGTTCACCGATTAGCAATATAAGGTGGATAACGCGCGAATCGATGAATGCAATTTAAGTTCGGTTATTTAGACGATGGGTAATACTTGTCACTCGTCACGACTAGTCCGTTAGCTAGCTATCTTGATTTCGTACAACTACAGCTTCTGTTTATTTAAAACTGATGGCACGTTTCTGTTCGAATAGACTGATGGAAAGTCGTGAGGACCTGACCTCGCACAATGTATCAATGAAAGTGATTCTTCTGGAGGAGTATATATACACAGATTTCGATGAATACAAAAAGGAGTCTGACTGAAAAGCTAAAAAGAACAGGTGATGGAATCTAATATTCAGGATAACGCTGCACTTACAACACTGCAAACATGCGAACTCAGTTCCACAAAACAACGAACGCGAAAGTACCTGGTTCAGACAAAATACACGCAAGGATTTTGGTTGAAGAATTTCAAGTCAATTATGATAGAGAGAATTGTAAAAAATTCCTGACTGCTAACAGACCACACTGTTCATAAAAGACAAAGAAAAAGACCTCAGTGTTTCCAGTTATGAACAACAATTTGTCAGCCTGCTTATGAAAAATAATCAATATTCACCGGAGTGTAATCACTGGTTTAATGCACATGCAAGCACTGGGAACGGTCAAAAATTCTACCGGTAGAACGTAAGTTGCAGAAAAAAATTAGGAGAACAAAGAGTGAGATACTAACTGGCACATGCAATTGATAGTTACAGACTGTAAATTTAGCAAACTGGACTAACTATGGTTTAAATCGTCTATAAGAAACGATTTGACGTGATCCCCAAATCGTGGATTGCTAAGATATGATTGGAATAAATGTACGGAAAATGCAGAAGAACAGCTTGACTCAATAGTTTATAGTGAGAGGACTAACGGTTAGCGGAAATAAATAACTCAAGAGGTATATTTCAAGGATTAATTCATAATTATGAAATCACATATTTTAACAAAGAAAAAGGAGACCAACTTCATCACGGGAAGGAAAGTGGTAGTTAATCATCCACTGTCAATAGTTGACCATTTTAGCTTTACGGAAAGGATGTGTTTGAAATTTATAAGCTGGTTTAGACTGCAAGGATAATCAGCAATAATACTGAAGTGAAGATAACAAAAATGTGCAGAGTTTTGAAAAGGGAAAATTTGGTTTGGGAGAGGAGATTCAATTAGTTTATAAGAAATAAGAGTTCTACAAGCATACTGCATTTGGTTGTTTGCCTCCTAGTGATTGCACAATGCATTCTGAAACCGCAAGGAGACTGGTAACCGGCAACTTACCCGTTGAGTAAAATAACTCAAATCAGAATTATTACACTGTAACGAAACGACGAGTACTTCACAATGGTTTAGCTGGTATGGAAGAGCAGATATGGAAGATTTGGACGTAAATCGTCAAAATCAGTTCGTTTAGTAAGCGATGTAGCTGCTTTATCAACCCTTGCCCATCAACAAAATGCGGATATTTTTGATAATTTTTTAACCAAAATAAAAAAAAAGGAACGTTGGTGTTAAAATAAGCAGGAATTAACCATTCTTCACTACAGAAGTGATACAATGATGAAAAAACAATCTTAGTTTATGTTCATGCTTTTGTCTCATTACCTTTGCTTGAAGCTGGTTCACCCAAACAATACTGTTAACAACATCAGGTAAATTCTTTCCTTTTGGTACTCCTGAGTCATTTTTACTGAAAGAGTAACCACCACTCTTTGAAGAGAAATCTTCCTGAATTCCTTTAATATGAACTGTCAACTGGCCGAGTAACGTTTCTCTGGAAAGAGAAGGGTAGTGATGGTATACTAGTTTAACATACCAAACTATGAGAAGAAGCCAAGGCAACGGATGGGAGGTACAGAAGGACTATGAATAGGAGAAGAAGAAGAAGGAGGGGGAGATAACGGAGTAAGAGAACCAGAAGAAGAAAAGCAACAACAGTAAGAAGAAAACAAAAGAAAAGAAAGAAAGAAAGAAAGAAGAGAGAAAGAAGAAAGACAGAAAAGAAAGAAAGAAAGATGGGAAGGAAGAAAGAAAGAAGGAAAAAAAGAAAAATGAAAGATTCATCGAATGATAGAAAGAAAAACGAAGGAAAGAAGGAAGGAATGGAAGAGACGCCAAAGAAAGTTAGCAGGAACAACAACAAAAACTACGAAAACTACAACAATTCTTCTCAAGGGAACTGACAATTAGGCCATGGACAGATTTAATTGCCTAATGAATTGAGTGAACAAAATATAGAAACAGACATGTGTCGTGGTGTTAAAACATAACAACATATACGAGTACCTTTCAGGTGCCAGTTCTTTTCTTATGCTGGGTCGTCTGACAAGTTCTTTGTAACGTTGAAACTCCCGCAACAGCTTGACAATAAAATAAATTATCAAAGTTAGATGCAAGTGTACAGAACTACCATCATACAATAATTTAAATTTAAAATAAATGAAACAGTAGCCAGTTAATCAACCTGGTAAGACTGAGCTGAAAGCTGTCTAAATTGATCCCTCAGCTTCCCAGCTATTTTCTTCTCTGCAGGCGTCATGGCTCTCTCGTACTGAACAACAGCAGCCCTCCACAACGGCTCAGTGTATGGGTTATGCTGAAGAGGATTCAGACCAGAGAAGGGCAAAAACGCTTCGGACGTTTTTAACTGTTGGCACTCAGCTGTGGTCAGTAAGTGAGTCAGCTGTTCGTGAACCGTTCGCAGAGTCACCACCTGTAAAATTTGGAAAAGATACACATATATGAACAGAAATTTCTCATGATAATCTGACACTGCCGAAATCAATTGAAAAATGTTGACTCGAGCGGGATTTGAACTCGCACTTCCGGGATACCGGTCCACCACTCGACCTGTTGAGCTATCGAATCCAAAGAGATTGCAAGCGAGTTTTTATCCAACTTAAGTGGACGAGATATTCTCGCCAAAACTTAACTCTTATCCGTGAGAGGATGTACAGTGTTTCAATTCTATTTCAGAATCATGCCTGGAGATATACATGAATAGAAATTTTTCATGATAATCTGACACTGCCGAAATCAACTGAAAAATGTTGACTCGAGCGGGATTTGAACTCGCATCTTCCAGATACCGGCCCGCCCCTCTACCTGTTGAGCTATCGAGTCCACAGGGATCGGACTCAAAAGGTTACTTTAGTTTATTGACCTAAACATAATTATTTAATATATAATGGCCAGGTGTATACAAACCACACACATGACAACCACCATGTTTACATGATTTGTGAAATTTTTCACATAATTTTTTGTTCATGTGTTTTATTTAACTTACACTATATTTAAATCAATCAAAGATCAATCAATAAACTGGAAAGTTCTGTTATAATTAACAACTCACCCCGAACAATTACAAACCTACTGTGGTCAAATATAAATTCCATCCAATTCATACTTTACCTCTTCAAGTCTAGCTGCCAATTGAGCGATAACAACTGGTGTGAATTTTTCACCTTGCCAAGGATGTAATGGAAATCGCTTCCAATAATGAGACGTTAACGTTTCACATACAGTCACCCAATGTTCACATAAATACATCCCCTTCTTAATGTTATCACGAGTGTGTACAAATGGACCAGACCAAATATTCAACAAACTAAGTTTCCTTTGCACATAACGAGCCAACGAGCCTGCAGAATACACAAATTAAAGGAGTTTAGACTTTTTGTTATTATCCTGAACATCAAGTCTCAATATGTCCTTTTTTGGTCTGAGTTTTATCCTTTATTTAAATGTATTTATTTTTACTCTTTTCAAATAAGGGTAAATTCATATGCAAGCGCTGAAAGAGTTTCTAAGTGAGGTAGAGCGACTTAAGGGTCGATCAATCTGTCGTGATCGCATGGATCGTGACAAGTGAAACCATTTTTAGTGTTTCAAAAAGCGTTAACCTTAATCAAACTAGACGAATATGTTTGATCAAGGATTTATGAGAGACAATTTTTTACCTTATAATTCATTTTTTACTTTATACATTTTATTAATTAATTTCGTGTTGTGCGTACCATTGGTAAGATCGACTCAGTTCAGTGACAGCAACGATCAAATCCAGTCGTTTCCCCGGAAGAAGTCAATCCCATAATGCCTATCTTTTAAGGGAGCATGAGGAACGTGCACCCTAAATCCCTTAGGAGGCCACACCTTCAGTGAGGCTTTTGATCCCCCAGGCTTACAAATACCATGGGTTATTTTATGGGTTATGTAATAGAAGATTGACATAAAGTCAATTATATATTTAAAAATTGGAAAAATATAGCAAGGTTTATCTTTGTGAGCCTGCAACACCAGTAAAGACTTGACAAATGTCTCAACTAGTGGGAGGGGTGGAGACCCCCAATGAATGAATATTCTTGATGACGTCTTGCTAAGGTCTTTACATTATATCACCACTAAAGGGAAAACTACCGACTTATACCACATATGAGATACTTAGGTTAGTGCCTAAATATGTCACCTAAATCCAGAATAAATCAGGCAACAAAATAACTGTCCTGAGGCTAGTTAGTTCTCTAGCTATGAAATACATTTGACCCTCCTGACCAAACAGTCTACTGAGAGGTTACAGCCATACCAGACTATCCCATCTTTGTGACCATAGTATAAACAAAAATCAACTTTGATTCCTACTTGCACTGGGATGGGTCAGATATAGATGAAATAAGCATAATCTGTGATCAATGGATTTGATAGTGGTCCAAGACCAACAAAAGTGAATGGTAATAGAACATTCAAAAATCCATGTTGTTGACGTTTTGCCTTCACAAGCCGATCTCAAATCTTATTAGACCAATCATACTGAGCTTTCTTCGTTTCAAATCGATCTAAGACTACAGGAATGGGCTGTGTGAATAGGATTTGAAACTCACATTTGAGGAACATACTATCAGGAGAAGGCTTGTTAATCATGCCTTGGTCACAGAATGTTTGAAGTTTTGTAAGCGTACATTTATGACCATCTCTAGTACTATATGCAAGAGTTCTATTTAACACCATGTCAGCAAATCATTTTCCTGTTTAATCTGGTAATGCTACAGCTTTTCTCCCACCAGCAAAACTTATTCTGAATAATAGCACCTTCCCTCAATATTCTGTAAAGGAAGATCTCCTTATTTCCAGTCTACCTATGCTTTTGTTCAAGGTTTAAATAAAACACTGCATAGATAAACTTGAAAATATGGAATTTTTTGTCGAGTAAGGGGCAAGTAATTAAAATGCCAGAAACTTTGTCACAGAAAAAGTTTCATTATATGGGATAACAATCAATAACTTTACAGACACAATAATCTAGAAAGGTTGGAAGCTTTAACTTTAACTTTATCTATCTATCTATCTATCTATCTATCTATCTATCTATCTATCTATCTATCTATCTATCTATCTATCTATCTATCTATCTATCTACCTATCTATCTATCTATCTCTCTATCTATGTCTCTACATATATATATATAGCATTAAGCAATGCCCACCACTTGAGAAGCAGTTTCAGCACTCTGGTCCCTTATTAATCCGAGTTCATTCCAAGCTGCACTGATGAGCTGTAGTACAGCAAAACGTACATCTGCAGATTGAACACACATACACACACATACACACACACACACACACACACACACACACAAACACACACACACACACAAACACACACACACACACAAACACACACACACACACAAACACACACACACACACACACACATATATATAACCTGTTTTAAGAAATCTTTATATATATATTTATAAAATTCATTAAAAATTCATGAGGAAAAGACAAAAGAAAATCATAAGCATGTCAGATCTATATATGTGATAAAGATACACGTGCCTTTATATGTGAAAAAGAAGTTCAATTTTTTTGGCTTACGAATAATAAATTTCCAAACTTTCTTTGCAAATTAGCATATTAAGAGGTGAATTTCATGAGACATTTAAAAGAACTCACAGTTCGTGCTTTATCAAGCCTAAAACACTTGGCTATCGCCTTGTGTTTTAAATCCCAATAAAGCACTCCTGCTCAGTTTTTAAATATTGCATATATATATATACAGCTGGTTGACAAAAAATGAAGAAAGTCACAGCTACAGTATGAATGGTAAGATAAACTGACATCTATACAGCTACACCATGAAAATAAAGTTAGTGTGCTAACCAGCCATGACATCCAGGAGATGTTTCATCCTTTTCTCAGGATATGGTTTGTGGTCATCTTGTTTCCACAGGTCATCAAGAGTGTCTTGAGTAGTTTCAAGCAACTCAAGAACATCATCAAGTTCCAAGCTATCCAAATTGCTGAATGATTGGCTGACATTCCCTGTGCAAGAACCAAAAATATATGCTTATGCAGTTTTCCACTTCGAATAAACTATAATAAATGTAAATGCAATTAAAAGAAATTGTAACCATGCATTTCGACACTTTGTTTTATAGACCTATACCTTCAGTTCAACGTTGCTTGTTTCGCAGGATCTTTTGTGTCACCCAGTGCATTTTTTATTATGACTGCAACCTTCCTTCTTACATGGGCAAAACAATGCAAAAAATATGCAATCAGGGCGCTCGGTAGAAGATTGTATTAGATACTTTGCTTATGGATAGAGTGAAGCATACAATGAATATCTGCTTTTAACTTTTAACATAAGGCTGTCAGATTTTGATGTGCCTTTAATAATCAAAAGCATTTATAGGAAGTATTAGAATGATCATTGGCCCATTTTTACTAAATTAATGTATTTTCAAGGAAAATGATAATCCAGTTATCGCATTGCAGCAGCATTTGACAAGGAAAGCAGAAGTGGGGGTAAAGACTTCAATATTTGCCACGACTCAAAATGGTGGAAGTGCTCAACTTGTAGTACTTTATTTGCCCAGTTCCTTCATGCCATGATCTATTGTCACACTGCTGTCATTACAAAGCCCAGTAAACCTCTATTTTACTCAGAGTGAACCCGTTATGAAACTATTCAAATAGGTTTCTTAGAAGAGAACAATATTAAAGTGTGGCCAGACATGCAAAAATATGCGTTGTAATAAGAAATAAGAACTAAGAAATAAGAGAAAACCTCACGGAACAAGTAAAAAAATAAAGAAAATTTACCTTTGGGTACATTAAACTTACATTAATTTATAAAGAACATAAAAGTTGATTATATGAATAAGTATACCATTTTAACAATTAACTTCCAAGACACCAACTGGAATCCACAATGTTATTCATTAGACTGCGGCATACGACAACAAAATACACTGTGCAGAAGCCAACTAGTTTAATTGAAGCAATGCCCCTAATTGTTTTATTTGGTATCACCAAGTCAGCATTTCAAATAATTAGCAACATACTTTTTGTATTATTTAGGTTTGGTAGTGAAGCAGGTTTAACATGTTATACATCATCTTATGGTCGAGTTTTTGTCTTTTTAGAAGTGTATTCCAATCTAAAACCAGATAAATAGATGGAACACAGTTTATCCCATCCCTTTCATTTTAAATGAGCAACTCGTAAGCGACATATTTGATGCAAATCAATGATGCAAGAGATTTGGAGGAGCCTAACAGGCCCATTCACATGAACTTCTAACACACTGCCTCAACCACTATATGTGACATATTGCCGTTCATTACAACAAGATTTGCTACCGGTTTAACATGAACCATGTCAAAGAAATAAAGCAGAGCCATTTTTCATACATTGTGGCATACGATTAAGACAAAACGTCACATTCTCAATGTAAGCAGCCTTTTAAAAAATCCGGATCCACAGTAATTTAAAGACCTCAGACAGAAATTAGGGATTGGCTAACCAAAAATTTGGGGATGGAACAATGTTTATTCTCCAGCCCAAGGGCTGGAGAATAAGTGTGTCAGATCTATATATGTGATAAAGATACATGTGATAAAGATACATGTGCCTTTATATGTGAAGAAGCTCAATTTTTTCAGCTTACAACTGATAAATCTCCAAATTTTCTTCACAAATTAGCATACTAAAAGGGGTAATTCCATGGTGACTCATGTTACATTCTGAACAAAATTATCAGAGTAATTTTGATCTGGTGTAATAACTAATATATTTTTTCTGTCATATTTTTGCATGCTGGTACAAATAATAGTAAGTTACTGATTCGCAGTAAAAATTAAACATTTGATTATAACATGATAATATTGGTGGCTGTAAATTGGTGTGTGACTCATATTACGATAAAGTGACATGAGGTAACACCAACCTAACTATTTTGGAATTTCTTCGGAAATGATAGGAAGGCTAAACTTACAATGTCTATCAAGTAACAGACTATATGTTAGGCAAACCACTAACACAAAGAAATTTTATATTTTGGATTACAATAGTAAGGATTGCTACATTATACATGTGACTCACGTTACGTGACTCATGTTACATATAAAGTACATCTCAGTATTTCAGTTCAGAATTGTTTCCAATAGCTTCTAACACATGAACACTAATACATGGGACAACTCAAGTGTATCATCTTACTTTAAACTTGAATCAACAACAAATTACATAAAATATTATATAAAGGTATCATAATACTGTACAAAAGTAAAATATGTACATAACCTAACTGCGATAATGTGCTTAAAAGTCTGAAAACTGAAAGTGTCCACGGGAATTTACTACTACCGGTGTACTTAACTTTCTCACAAACTTATCTTGTTGATAAAAAATTTCATCTGGAATTGTAGGCCACTTCCAGTATTTCCCAGCTCATATCATCACTGACACCTGGACATCATCAGCCATAACAGACTTTACTTCCCCAGGATAAACTTTGCCTTCATACTCCACAGCATATCAATCTCCAACTTCAAACTGACAGTGTTCCTCATTTGTCAAACTACTTCCACCAGCTTCACTCCCATTGTCAGTCATTATCACATTGAGGCATGTCAGTATCTTCTGTCAAGGCATGTCGAACAATCTTTTCCATAGTAGCACTAGTTTAGCAGTAGCACTACAGGTACAGTACCACTAGTTTAGGAACTACTTCATGTACCTGCTTTTTATTTTTGATCTATGATAAGTCTACTTTTCTAATCTCGTGACTCACGTTACATTGTGACTCACGTTACCTATATTTGGTATGCTCTCATAGGGGATAGATTAAGCTGACATGGGTTAAGTTGATATTTATAGCTAAGTTATCACTAGAAGGAAGAAAATAATGAACAACAGCTATTTACTTGCTGTATGTTGTTAATAAAATTAAAAATTTGATGTTTTTGTGACTCATGTTACATGCCATATGACCTCAAATTTAAACAACCATACTAGGCCATAGAAAAATATTTAAGGAATATGGTTTTCTTTATAAAAGAATTAATGACTTTGGTGGTTGTTAGACACTAATTTGTAAGAGAAATATATTAAGCTTGCCCTAAAAAAGTTAGAAGATCACTTCCCCTAATAAATGATGTCATTGGAACATTTGAGTATCACACAATTGAACATAACATAACTGCAATCCAACAGCAATATTTTGTTGAAATCGACTTTCATATTAGCCCCGAATACGTATACTGCCAAAATAACTTGTTATTTTTAAATTCTTGACAACTTTTTTTTTTCAAAAAATGTCATCACTACCATGGAATTACCCAGAGGTGAACTTCATAAGACATTTGAAAAACTTGCAGTTCATGTTTTATCAGGTCTAAAACACTTGGCTATCACCTCATGTTTTAAATCCTGATAAAGCACTCCTACTTAGTTTTTAAATATTACATAAAATTTGAGGTAGCTGAGCACTCAACATTTTCCTTCATCAGAATGGTTTACTTATATATATACATGCATATGCTAGTTGTAACCAAATCTAAGCAAGAGGCCCTATTGTGAAATCTCACCAAGGGCCCCACTGGTTGTTAATCCACCCCTGTATGTTATTCCAGTTAACACCTGTTAATTTTATTCAGCAAAGGGAAAAGGCTTGCTGGACCCTTCCTAGGAAGGAACTACACAAGTTAAAGCAAAACATTCGAAGACTCAATTGAAAAGAATTTTCATTTTGAGACTACAGCTTAGGTAGCAAATACATGTACATCCATCCATGAAACCCATTCACCTTTGTAATATTAGGTGTCAATCCAGTTCTATATACCTCCATAGTTAAAAAATTTTAGCTACCACTAGAATGCAATGTATTCAATCCCCATCTGGCACTCATAAATATTTTCTGAGGATGTAAGCTTAATAAATGCTATCATCCAGTAAATCAATTTTACATTTGTAAAGATTTGTAAATACAGTACATGTTAGTGCAGTACTGTACAATATGTCATGTAAATCACAACATCTACAATATACAGAAATAAAGATACACAAACAGTTCACAACCAATAATTGATGGGGGATTTTACTGACATTAAAATAGTTTGTGGTTTTTATTAATTTTATGTAGCAAATACCTTTCTGAAACAACTCTTGAAAGTAAGTAGCTCTTTCCCTTTCACTCAAATCATAGCCTGAGACTGCTGCATCTGCCCAGTACTGAAATTCATCTTCAGGGGTTAAAATACCGCCGAGATTAGTCTCGCTTTCCAAAGGTTTCTTCCTGGACCCGGTAAACTCTTGTTTTCGAACAGCAGTTGCGAGACCTGCTTCAAGCTCACTCAACAACGTCTGGAGCTTAGGATCAAAATTTTGACTCCATTTCGCATCTTTCAACAATAGTGGAGCGTATACCTTTTGCACGGAGTGATAAAATGTATCAATCGGTGAATCCAACATGGACGAGACAAATACATTCTCATGCAAATTGTTCGGAGTGATTACAGCAGGTTGAAGTTTGAAAAATAGAAGCAGCCTGTCAGGAGCTTCGCTTGAGTCGACACTGTTGCTCAATAGTATAAGTTTCTTACTTTGCTTAATATGATATCTAGCCACCAAAACAGGGCAATTGCCATCGTCCAGAAACGTGTTTAGTTCTGTTTGGTTGTACAACTGGGCAAGAACTTCTTCGGATGGAGATAGACCGAAGTAATTCGCTGTTGTTGTCAAAACGAAGTCCTTTCTCGAATCACCAGATAAACCAGACGGCATTTTTCGCTCAATATACTAAATACTGGAAAACCGCATATGACAATAAGGTTGCTTAATGTACAAGAAAATTCACTGTTAAACACTTTTCCCACATGTTCTATTCGGTATTCAAAGTTTCGCAATTTCTTTCTTTTCTCCAACTTTTACCCAAATGTTTTTCGTGTTGCTTAGGAAACTGGTGGACATTGAGTACACAAGAGTATCCTCATGAATACTATGGGATATATAAGGATATTCAAAAGTCACTAAAACCAGGTCACAGAATATTCAATCAACCAGAAGTCCTTTTGTCCTCGATCTTTTTTTCTCGACCGTCGTGCTCATAGCAACAATCTCCGCTAAACCAGTTTTGCTACAAGTGACTTCACCTAGCTCAAACTCCTAAGGTACAATGTGCTATTGCTTATCCAAAAAGAGGCGATTCAGTTCCAAATTGAACCAGTATCGTGGGCGTTTACCAAGAAGATGAGGTGTCCAATTGTACGACGACACAATCATCCGAAGTACCGACATTGAATCGGAATTCTGGTTGATTATTTGTTCTGTGACCAGTTCAAAACCAACCACTGATTTCAGTCAGTGATAAGATTATAAATTGGTATTATGTAGTCCACAGTACCTTCTGTCACCAGTTTAGAAATTTGAAAAATTTTAGGTAGTTAAATATGTGGTTTATTGTTATCACTTCCTTTTTCTCTGGAATTGTGTTTATTTTGTTGGTCGAAATTTTCTTAATATACCAGTGGTGGATTCACAAGCCAAAGGAAGAGCCTTCTCACCAAGTAAACCGACCAAAAGTTAAAAACCCCGAGGTATGAGCAAAAAATTATAAAAAAAGAGAACTGTATATTGTTTTCAAATTTTAGAGCACTTTTTTTCCACCTCTGTGTTGCTCGGTAGATTGTTTAAATAGTAGTGACCAATTTGACGATTACGTCAAGCTTTTTTCGTGATCTGGTCGCTGGTGATAAGGTAACAAATCCAGTGAACTGGATGGCAATAAGAGGTAAACATTGTCGAATATTACAAGATTTTACACTTCCATCCAGCAAAAGATGATTTTCTTGAGCCTTGGTGTTCTAACATCCAGGTGCCAAATGGGACCAACATGATCAAGTGGGACTGGTTTGCCATCCAACGTGGCAGTTTTTGTAGCATGTGATCAGTTCATGGTTGGGGGGTGGGGTGAATAGAGGTATGCAAATCTACAGATTTGCTACAATTTTTATTTCAATTCATGGATACAGTATGCATTTTCTACTGTTAAAACCCAAATCCACAATCATAATTTCTTCTGTGCAATCTCCAAATCCATAAAAGTCTCCACTTTTGCAGTGAAACATTTTGGAAATTATTCATTTTGACATATGTTAACTTATATTTTTGGGCTTTCCTTTTGTTCTCATTCCCTCTGCCCATTAAAAAGTCATAAAATTGTTGCACCTATCAAAAACATGTGGACTATAAATCAAAAAACAACCAAGAAAATTAATAAAGAGATCCAAAAATGAACCAGCAATTTTAATTTAGCAAAATTAATCCATTCAGGGGTAAAGGCATACTTTATGGTTTTGCTCTGGCTAATGCCAGATGATTTTACTCATCAAGGGGATGAGCCTTATAAGTATAATTTATAAATCCAGTAAGTACCAGTAATATATCTGTTGCCTTTGAAACATGATTTGATTATTGATTCTCACTTGTCATCCAAATTGGGTTGTTCAACAATTACAGTATGCAACAACAGGTAAAATTCACAATCTGAAGTACCAATGGGATCCAAAATTGTTGGAAAAATCCTTAATCTGCTATTTATAACTTACACTGGTTTTTAGGGAAAATCTATTGGTCTGCAATTGTATGCACTCACTCCCCATTGATGCAAAACCCATTCAGTGAAGGAATGTTTGCTTTCAAGTGTTAGCCATCGTTCCACTATCATACACTAATACTGAAATACTGACAATAGCTCATTTTCAATATCCTAGTATTGTTCTTCCATGCAGTTCAAAATACTGATTAAGAGGGTAATGAGTCTTTTTTTTACTATATGATTTTTGCTGCTAGGTTCCAAAATTTTGTTTTATTAGAAGGAAAGGGCATAATTGTTGAGAATTTCTTCATTTAATAGCAGTAAAGAACAAAAAACCTGAAAAAATAGAAAAGGAGATTTATGATGATAATCAACAAGCAAGTAAAAGCACATCTACAGTGTAATTGCCATGGAAAGCACAAAATGTCATTACATAGTACATCTAATTAGATATTAATAACAATGCCTCAAGTGGGTGGTATTTTTCAGTCAATATTTTATATTATTGAAATCCTACAACATTAAAACTGAAGTTATTATTTCAAGGTGTATAAGTCGATTTTCTACTTCTAGGACCCAAAATTGATCTCTAAAAGACCACTTCGACTTATACAAGGGTCATGAAATTGAGCGAAATCGTAGACCAGATATACTAGTATTAGTCCTCCATATGCGTCAAGAAATGGACCAGTCAGCTCATTGCTAGTAAATGGGCTTATCAACATGGTTGACGTATTTTATTATAAACCACATTCTTACAGTGTAAAGACTTCGACATGCCTCCAAAACGACGAAAATACGAAGCATGATTCGTATCATGAAATATATGTTCGAATCTTCAGCGAAATTGAAGATTGTTGACTCGGCTGAAAAGTCAAACAACTCTGCTGCCGGCTGCTGTCAAGTTTGGTGTCAGCGAGAAACTTGTTCGAGGCTGGCGGATACAATCTGCTAAAAAAATAAAAGATCTACAAAAGACCAAATCTGCCGATCGTTTGCGTAATTTTCTATATTAAAATCAACTCTAAAAGATTAAAAAAATATGCGGTAAAAGATTTGCCATGTTATTAAAGTTTCTTCGAACACTATTCTCTGTCTGGTAACTATTTAATTTGAGGTAAAAATCATGATTTTTTGGTCAAAAAATAAGGTGTTGACTTACACGCCGTGAAATACGGTATATCAGGTAATTACTACAGTGTAATCCATTTGTGGGTATAGTTTAGTAACTAATTCTCATGTTAAAAGTACTTGTCCAGTTAACAATCACTTGGGGAAGAATATCAGTATTAAGAGACAGAAGTACAGTGGAACCCCGCTATAACGCGGTTGACGGGGTCCATTGTGGACATCGCGGTATAAGTGAAGCGCGTTACGATGAATCATGCCTCTAATCCAAGCCAAAGTTAAACTTCACAATCAAACTACACTGACTGGACGTCGTCACAAGCTATTCGGAATTCGCAGTTTTTACCTTATCGCAATTCATATCTTTATGTGGAATTGCGTATGGATTAACAATCCACGGTAAGTACCATTGTGTTCAAACGTTATTTCAGGTGAGTACAGTAACTGTACGGAGTCAAACAGACTATTGTCGTTAACGTGGTGTTCCCACAAATTTTCGTTTGCTTTTTCAACGTTATTTCGGCAACTAAACGAAGTTTGACATGTGTAACATTAACCCGCGCAGAGAACTGGTAATGAGAACTTTGGGGTCGATGAATCAACCGCGTTATACCGAGTCACGCGTTATAGCGAATAGCGGGATTCCACTGTACATGTATTAGGAGTGCTCGGTGATGATGAACGTTTTGGGGATATGTCTTGAGCTGGTAAATAGGTATCATTGCTTGTCGAAAGAATCAATGCCTGTGGCAGATCAGTTGGCTTGGGTGGAGGAGGGTCGGTGGACACTGCATATAACTGTCATCACTACGGTATACAGTATCAACATACAATGGCGGATACTCTGTGGGTGTTGGTTAAGGTAACTGACCAGTGATTAGCTGGCTCTTATTTCTTGTGAGTGATAGGATGAAGAACCAATTGGCCGTTTTATGAGTGTGTCTTGTCGCAATCATTGCAAAGATGCTCCATGAATACCAGTCTTTTGATATTAAGTGGTATTTGATAGAAATATATGATACTGTGATGAACTTCCTCCGAGCAATCAAACAAAAGGCAGGGTGATCATGGTAATACTGATGTTCGTGGTTTGCTTTGTCATATAACATCAGCAAATGCTATTGCATAAAGTGCTATCTTCCACTTATATTTTCAGTGGCTTGCTTGCCTGATTGATTGATTGATTGATTGATTGCCAGAGATCCCTGATTGAAAAATGTCATCATATGTTTGTCAATTTTCTGGAGATTATCTGGTAAGAATGCAACAGGATTAGCTTTTATCCAGCTGATCAGTCATCTATTGTTTCACACTGGGTAACGTCAGACAATCTTTCTCGTCTACTACGGGAGAGGTCCTGAGAGGAGAGATTTATAACTACCTCAATGAACTCTTTCCCAACAAGATCATTCTTAAACAAAAATAGACAGACTAGGCCTGTACAAGTCAGGGCATAAAACTTTGAAAGGTGTGTGTCTGACATGTCCAGCTGTCCAGGCAAGTGACTGGACTAGGCATACAGGAAGTGGAACATCTTGGACTAGGAGCCAAATCTACCGTCTCTCTCAGTTTTTCGCTATATGCGATGGCTCTCCCTTTCGAATGCTTCAGATTATGTGTTGGAAATGCATCCCATTTCTTGACTTGAATCACTGGACTTTTCTTAGAGGTTTACAGAAAAGGGGTTCAAGATTTTCAACTACGGCAATATTTACCTAGTCAAGTGTGGGCTATGAAACGGTCGCTACACTCAAATGCGAGTCTATGAACGAAAAACCACTTAGACGTCTTTCTTGAAGACTCACCTGGGCCAGTCTTGCGGTTTAAACAATACGTCAGCAATCACCTGTCACGTTAAATCGCTTTCCGTCTGGAGGCCGGTTTACGACTGGAAGCCAAAAAGTTACAATTGATTTTCTTTCATTTTATTTTATTTCTTTTAATTATTCACATCGTTTCACAACTTTCACTGATAACTGCATTCGTGCTGGTGGAGTTGGCTTAGGTTCCCTATGCTACTGTATAAAGCTTGCCACATAACCTTCTTGACTTCTTCACAGTTATCGCTTCATTTGCTCGTTGACAGTTATCTCACATACTCCATTCGTTCTTGGACCTAAATTTTCCACTCTGAGCCACTGCGCTGATTACACTTTACGATTGTGCGATGGTCCCGTGGTCCACTCTTCTCTTGAGGCGTATCTACTCCCTCCCCCCTCTATCCCGGCTTAGCTCAACTATTCCAGAGACGCCGGTGATCAGTCGTGCAAGGGCGATACTTACACTGCATGTCACTGTTAAAATGATTTAGGTAATTAGTCGTGCTAATGGTATCAAGCAACGCGTTTGATGTATGGTGCCTAGTGAATTAAGTGACCCTGTACTTAGCTATTCATGCAATGATTACGATTACTCGTGTTTGCTGGGCTAACTGGTATGGTACCTAATCGTTTAAAGGCTATCTCCACCGATTTACAATTTTATTCACCTTCTGCAGCACAAAGTATAACTTGAAAAACTCCGAAAACAAATTGAATCTACTCTACCTAAACTACGTACGAACTATGTGAAAATTATCTTCAGTTATAGTGTATGTAGCATTGTTATGGAATAAGTTGCCCCGCCACTTAAGTTCTATAGATTCACTTGGGCAGTTGAAAAAGGCCATTGATCGACATTATAATAGTTAATCGGACTCTCATGCCCACGGCAGTCTTATAAAAACGTATTTTAACTCAGTGGTGTAGTATAACTTAAACCGTTTTTTTTCTTTTTAACTTAGTGGTGTGATATAGATATATTTAATGTTTTTTTACTGAAGATTCTACCGTGTTAAAACAAAGAATGTATGTATGGCTTGATTAAATATTTATTGTGCGCGGTGGCCTGTTCGGTTCGGTTGAGCAGTTAAGGAACATTTTCCTTTATACGATAAAAATCTAAAGCTCGCGCCTGATCCCGAGCGCAGATTATTTTGTTCGCAAGTTCTTAGGTGACTACTCAAGCACCATATCTCACTCCTAAATTAAAGTCCTTGCAATCTAGTCGCTTTTTTGCGCCCAATTAACGGAAACGCAATTTTCCAATCCTTTGATTGGTTTGCCTTAACTTGCATATCAGTATTTATGAAGATCGAGAACTTACTCAATATCACATCCCGATTACTTGTGCTCTTAAGCCGCTCGGCCATTCATTCGTTGTCGCTTTACTAAATTCCTTCTATTTTGTGTTCCTACTGACTAGCCAACTAGGCTACTGACAGGCCAGTCCCAAATATTTACTGGATCAACGAAGGTCGAAGTCAGATAAGTCGAATCACTGGTGATTTGACTAAGAGCCCTGAATGACATAACCTCCAAGGGAAAAAAAACAGAATGAAAAATGAAAAAAAGACAAAGTGTAATGACAAAAAAATCGAGTGTGATGGTAGTTGGTACATTTTCTCAAGAAAGTTGGTTCTCGAGCGAGTTCAATAATGCCATTTGAGATTGACATCATCTGCATTTTGATGTGGCATCTTCCTCCTGATTGTTCATTAGAACAAGAAGCGATTTAAGCATAAGACTCTAAAATTCTGAGCACTGTCAAGACACCGTCGGGCGTCTTCATACCTAGCCGAAATCCGTAATCCAAACTGAGGTCACTAGAACTCTTTCACAAACCACAATATTAGATAATGCTCAGAAATAAGACTGTGTCTGCGTCCGGAATACGAGTGGAATGTGTCAGGAACGCGCTCGGACATCGAGGCATTTATCCAACCTGTATGTGTTCCGTACAAAGGGTGAACTACAAACCTGGAGTGTTAGGTAGACTACTTGCCCTCTCCTTGACGACACCTTCTACGGCCAGAGGCGATCATAGAGGGTAGTAAGTCTGGTTTAGGACTGCAAACGAGTGTTTCGCCTCCCTAGAGTACGTTCAAGGTATGGCGTTTTCCGTGCCTCAATTACGTCAGCAGTATGACAGCTTGGCTAGTAGTCTTAGTGAGAACTGTTGGTTGAGAAATTGCTGTTTGAAGCAAGAAAGAACAGTTCTCATGGGCGTGAAGTTCCCCCTCCATCAGCCCATGATCACTCACTACAAGGTTTTTAGTAATCTCGTCATGTTACCTTCGTTGAATTGTAAATATAGGCATAGGAACTTCTTTGCCAAGATCTTCTCTGTAAGTGCAGGCTTGGTGGTTAAGGGTATTGAAACTCTTCTTGTATTGGGGTAGGGTCGTGTTTCATAGCGTACTGATGTTGATCAGTTCCCGTCCTGCTAAACGAGTACCCTCCCGTCTTACATCTCCGCGGATTCAACTGGCTACTATGAATGCAATTTATCTCGATTTATGTTATTCCCTTCTTCGTCGGATCTACTGACAGTCCAGTGTCTCTTGTCTTGCCGACAGTTTATCTGGCCTCTCTACGAGAACATGTTTTGTCATCACGAACTGCCGGCTGTGCACCCAGTCCAGTCTGCGCTGGAATTGATAGAAACTTGAATACCTCCAAGTGTGTCACTGCCCAAATACGTAGCCGGCCAGGACCTCAGCACCGACAATAAAAGGTCGTTCTTTTGGTCAATGTAATATCGAAGGAACATATTCGCCAGATCTGTCAGTGGAGGCATGAGGCTGTGAGTCATGCAGCACACGACAATACGCCCTGTTTTTGAGAACGATAGCAATTTCCAAAGGATCAAGTTTTAATTTTAAAACTATTAAAAGACAGTTTAAATTGAAAGTGTCTAAATAGTATTAATGGTAATACGCACATTCGTCGAATTTGATTCACATTTGAATTCGTGGATCAGTCAATTTTAATAGTCTCTGGCGCATACTGTATGAATCTAATTAAGACAGATTTAATTTTTCGGTAGAGTAAACAGAAGTTTTCGCTCTACGATATTAGACAAGAACTACAAAAATTTGTATGAAAAGGTAACAGTCCAATTCAATTTTTCCCCCTTTTAAAAATAATATCGTTTGGAAGCCTTTGAAGCTGTAATTCACCTGTACAATCCTGAAGACCCCAGATCCTGGAAATCGATTTGCCTGAAATGCAACACAACTCGGGGTCTTACCAATGCTATCTGTTGCTGTAACTGATGAATAACGTTTTGCGTTTGGTTAATGTGACTGTGTCCGTTATGTCTGTGTCCTTATCATGATATATCATTTTTTAGATTCAATTTATTCCTATATTTTCTTTAACCTTGGGGCTGCAGTAATTGGCGCATGCTGTTGCGGCTACCCTGCCACGTTCCTTCATCTAGTCCATCAGTGACACGTAACTTGTTAATAAACACTGTGATGATTAGTGTCACCCTGTAGATACATAGATTTTACCATCTTCCTTAAAACATTATCTTGTGTAACTTACTTGCTTAAACCCGTGGCGAAATGTGATAAAATAAAATAAAACAAAATCAAATCAAATCAAATAAAAATAATACTTGTGCGTATACTTATAATAACAGTACTTGGTAATAAGCGGCAAATACAGTAATTACCATAGCAATATGTGAGAAAAGTGCTGTCCAATTTCAATCCTTATGTCGCAGGTTTTCCATAGACCTCTTGGGAAAACAGTAATAGTTTATTGGTAGTACTCTGCCAAAAACCGAGAATCAGATTTCTTGGCAGACTACTGCCTTTAAACTTTTTCTACGATGATTCAGAACGGCCTACGCCACATTCCATTTTTGATAGTACTCAAGGTCGAACAGCTCAGTTCTTTGTTATGAAGTTATCCAAGATCAATGATGATACTTATACTTAATTATATAATCATAGTAAATGGTAAATGTAATAAATTTGAAAACCGAACTTTTTGTTTGTCTTCTTCAGGAGCTTACCAGATTGTTCAAGAGGTTTGCAAAGTTAACGGGAGAAGATGTTAAGGAACAGCTGCGTTCCCCTGAAACATGTGTATGCTTAAATATAATCTTTGCTTTCTTGTGGAGAGAGTGGAGAGATTCACCGCAGATGAAAAGATTGTTGGTATCAAAACTGAACCGGGAATTCAATGATCTTATCGGTGCGAAGGCTGCGAAAGGAATTATCGACGAAATTAATATTAGGAGTTACAGTTTAGGAGAATCACTTCCAATTATCAGAGGTAAACATGTGACATATAGTAATACAGTAATTTTTGTTGTAATTATTTCACTTTCATTTCTTATTAAGCAGCTGCTCATATTTGATCTCATGTTTTTAATGTTAAGCACTGTATTTTTCCAAAGTAAAAGTTACATACCAGGGGTTTCGCAGATGGATTGAAAATATTTGTGATAAATAAGGATCGACAACCAAGGAAGCCCTCACGCACTCGTGAAACCAAGGTCATACATATCTATCTGTCCTGGGGACTTTTACACTTGAGGAATGAGATCGTCGAACTTGCCCTGTCACTTACTTAGAGACCTAGGTGTTGATTTGGGCTACAAAGCTTGACAACTGGAAGCACGTTCCTGGCTCTTTAATAGTAGTCATCCTTTCCGTTCTATCCTTACGTACCAATTGCGGCAAAGTATAAATTTACTTTCCAGAGAAATTGGTCTGGACTGAGTGGGAGCAGGGCAACATAGAAGTACACTCAAGAAAACACACGTTTTTAAATTTTTCCTACGCAGCTTCTTTTCACATTTGGTAAATTCAAGGTATAAGTAATTTTAAAGGAAAAAAAATAGCGGGATTCAAAAATTTCACGTTGACAAAATAACAAGGATGCACAATTCTCAAAACGATTGGGTATTATACAAAATACGAAATGTGAGAAGTTCAATAAACATGTCAGAGAATCCTTAATATAAATAACTTCGCATAATTAATCACTCATGTTTGCTGAGGAATCTCTTGGACGGTGTTCACTACGTTTAATGTGTACTTTATCAATGTTGATGAAGACGTCTTAGTGGTCCAGTGGTTAGCAAGTCCACCGGTCATGCGGAGTGTTACGGGATCAAAACCCGACAGTAGCTATTTTCGAATTTTACGCAAAATTTTTGTTTACGGTTGGGTTAGCGTTAGGATTTAGGTTAACATGATTAGAGTCGGATGAGATACTGGAACCTGGCTATCTATCATGAAACAAGGAAATAACCGTGTCCATGGAAAATTTTGGAGTTTGATCATTTCAATAAGGTCGTTTACACCAGACAAAAAAAAAGCCGCGAATTGTGCATTTATTCGAGCATTTTCATCGCTTAAATTAGCCGGGACGTATTTTCTACCGTACAAACGACCTTCATGTACTATTGAGCATTTTTTCTCTAATTTTTCTTGAGCTGTTTATCGTGTTATTTCCTATATACTATTATATAGAATATATAATACCCGAAAATAAGTTTAAAACACCGTCGTCATAAGTTTAAAATAGGATAAAATGATTTTCATTGAGTAAATTCAAACGGCAGTCCTATTATTCATCATTAATTCGGTCTTTCACTTTGATTTCCCGTTTTTCTGTCGTGCTGAGTTTTGTTGCCGGTAGTTATTTCCAAAAGGTCAACTTTTCTATGCTAAACAGTTTAAATAATGAATCTCATTACAGTATAGTTTGATTACAAAAAGTTTTTCACACAACTATGACTTTTCGGTTTTATTAACTGACCGAAACCCGTATCTTCACTTGTATTTTTAGATGTCCGATTGGTTGGGATGAGGTCCCAGGGTCCCGAAGATGTACCCGATGAGATTGATATGGCTCTTAATGTGACTTACTCTGGAGGATTTTATGTCAGTGCTGATTTCTCACTTGTTTTTAATAAATCCGTGTATCTGTCCATCAAAGTGGTAGAAATAAGTGGTAGAGTGAAGCTGAGTTTTAGAAGGAATCCTGCATCGCGTTGGTCATTTTCATTTTATGAGGTACGCCCTGATGTATATTTTTAGCCAAATGGGGTTTTATAGCATCTTGTTTGCAGACTAAAGACCCCTTAAGGGCTGTTTACACATGCGATTTTGTGCCGTGCGATTGATATGTTGGCGTATGTCTTAAACTGACGAGTGAATTGAGGACAAATTACAGCGAATCGTACGCAGATATCTTACTGCATAGACTGTCATGGGTTTATTGCATACAGCAGGACAACAATCGCAAACTAGAAAATCGCCCGTGTAAACAGGCCTTTACTTTTTCCCCTAAAGTATCTATACTGTTCTCTCTGAAATCCACTAAGGCCCATCCCTTAGGAATCTAATGTCACTCCAAAGGAAAACAAGTGTCCTGAGAAAACTTGCGATGTTTGGTAGACTCAAACAACACAACCATCTTCTTACATATGGCCAAGTTGAACGCTGTAATCGCGCAATTCTGCAGATCAAGAATCGAACCTTAATGGCAGAGGAAAAACACATGCACTATCGACTGAATGCATCGCTGAAATTTTTATTAAATCACGTTTCAAACAGTTTTGATTTAAAACTAATTCTTTAGTTAAAACTCTAATTCTGGCTTAATTACGCACTTACGTTAAAGAAGGGGTGAAAAAAAATTATTTATGTTTCTGGTAAATTATTTCTATGCTGTTATAAATGGACATAATCAGTGATCAAGACAATGTCTTTCCTTCACAACTACACATACAGGAGTGTGTGAAAAAACATTTAGATTGTTCTACGCTTTTATTTCATTGTTTATGTAGATTTAGAGGTAACTCTATAAAATAGAATCATAATACAATGCGAACTTTATTTTATGATTGTATATTTATTTCTGCAACGCGTTTCACTTGCATCAATTATCATATATATCGGGACTGTATCAGAAATAACCGCCAGACTGCTCAGACAACATCAGATAGAAGTAGCGCAAAAACCATAAGACAAACTTGCAACCAACTTCACTAAACATAAGGATTTCACCAGCATCCCAGACCAACGCAACGCCATTTATATGTTCGCCTGACGAAATTGCGACAAAGAATGCATCGGAGAAACATCGAAGAAAATCGAAACACGACTGACCGAACACAAAAACGTCATCAAACGATATGACCCAAGATCTCTTCCAGCCACACACGCAGATGATAATGGACACACGTTCGACTGGTCACAAACGAAACTACTGGGACAAGCCACTACAAGACACGCTCGCGAATTTAAGGAAGCCTGGGACAGTATGGACAAATTAACAATTGATGACTTGCAATCAATCCCTTAGGATTCAAAAGACAATGATATGGCGGCCTTGCTGGTGCCACATACACTAGAAGCTAATGAGATTCTTTTGTGAAAGTTCCACCAACACGGCCGCCATGATGTCACGTGCAAGTCAAGAATAAATCGATACATTGACATTCCTAAAGTATACCATCAATTGAAACGCCCAAAACAACTCCACCCCTCCGACCAATCAAATAACAACGACGAAACCAATGCACATCAAACAGAAGAACAAGGAAAACCCGATGCCGGAGATTCCACAGGGAGAACAGTCACATCCGACGATGTGACTGTTTTAGAAATATAATAATATAATTTTAGAAATATGTATATAGCAAATTGGATAAATTTTGGCAAACCTAAACATATCGTAAAAATATAATGTATAGGTAAATCTGCAACTATGATTACTTTGATCAACCTTAAAAAACTCATCAAGAATTCATGAGGAAAATACAAAAGAAAACCATAACCGTGTCGTGTCTTTATATGTGATAAAGACACTTGTGACTTTATCCTGAATTTCTCTTCAAATTTTCCTTAATATTTTTAGCCTTAGAAAACAGAAATTCCCAAACTTACGTAAGGAATTAGCGTATAAAACGTTTCGTTTTTCAAGCCGTTAAAAAAACTCGCAGTACGTGCTTTATCGGACCCAAAACACTCGGCTTCCGCCTCGTGTTTTATGTTCGATAAAGCAATCCTGCTCGTTTTTTAAACATTACTTAATACATTAGACTGGCCAAAGAATGTATCAAAAACCACATAGCATGTCTTCACTGACCGTTGAAGTGAGAACAAAATGGAGATACAATGGTCTTGATATGTTTATATGTTGATATGTTTTGTGCCATAATTTTTGCAATTTGATATATATATATATATATATATATAAACCAAAGGTGAGGACCAGAAAGGTTGCAGTGTTGGTTTGAAAATGAAGAGCGCTCAATACCATACCAGTAGAGCGAATAAAGAAGTAAAATAGACAAAATTTTTGCTGTCGCTACTCTGAGTTTCACACGCTCAGGCGATCATCAGGCAACTGACAGATTATTTAATATTCACACATTTACAAGTTCACAGATGGTGTTGTGTTACATGTCGGCATGCGCTGAAAAGCTCTGATCGTTTATTTAAGATGTTCTTTTTACGTCCCTTCATAAGCGGCATTAGAAAATGCCGCTTATGCATAGAGGAAAAGCTATTAATCTTGAAGGGACGTAAAAAGAACATCTTAAATAAACGATCAGAGCTTTTCAGCGCATGCCGACATGTAACACAACACCATCTGTGAACTTGTAAATGTGTGAATAATTAAATAATCTGTCAGTTGCCTGATGATCGCCTGAGCGCGTGAAACTCAGAGTAGCGACAGCAAAAATTTTGTCTATTTTACTTATATATATATATATATAAACATATATATATATATATATATATATATATATATAGTTATATGTATATATATATATGTAGTTATATATATATATATATATATATATATATATATATACATGTATACACATATATACATATATACATATACATATATGTATATATAGATATATATATATATATATATACATATATATATATATACATATATATATATATATATATATATATATATATATATACATATATATATATATATATACATATATATATATATACACATTTAATAATAACTCATTGATTAGCACTAAATAGGCGATATATCGAGACTTGCAGACTGGCAGTGCATATGTCTGCCATCAATACGAACCAGTACATAAATTTAACCTTCGCTCACCATCTGAATCAATGTAGCTCAATGGCTAGAGCATCTTACCAGCGATCAGAGGGTTATGGGTTCGATTCCCGTCAGGGACTCAGAAAGTTTTCCTGAGTAGAATAGCTTGGGAGCGTGCGCATAAACATATATTTACCAACTACAACAAATCAAATTGATATTAACAATAAAAAATTTTAAAACTTTCTTTCACCTTTTCTGGATCCTGTCTCTTTGTACTATGCATGTATGTTTACATAAATAGAATAGCTCAACATATACCGTAAATCATTGACTGTAAATTAAAATTACTAATTGAAAATCCTATTCTCTATTTCTTACTTTTCCATGGTATACCTCTCTGTCCCTTGCCATATCTAATAATGCAATTCTCATTTTGAAGGGTGTTGACAGAACGTCCCACTTAAATTTTCTCAAATTTTATTCAATAAATCAAACAGACACCTGAGTTGGAACAACAGTAAAAAAAAAGATTAAAATAAGTCCATTTCAATGGCTAAGACTAACCTGTCAGCAGTCTTCTCAATTATTCAAATTTAGCAAAGTGGTTTAATGTAATTCTTCATACCCTTTTGCTATTTTCATTCTTAACATCCAAGCAAACCAGATAATTCATCCAATTTTTCGATATTCTACATTCCGCCATTGGGCTTTCGGTAAAAACTTTGTTCATGTATTCCTAAGGAGGTAAAATTGTCAAAGCAATTCAGTAATTTTATCCACATATCGTTCGTTTTCTAGGTTTTTTTGTTTGTTTGTTTGTTTTTTCCACTATAAAAATCTGCGAATCCACTGTACTGCACCTAAAACCACTTTTATCCAAATCTTGAAGGAATCTTTTTATCAAACCCTTTATCTGAGTCGTAAATGAGTCTAATTCTAAGTGCTTATTGAAACAATTCTTGCTTGTTTTATATGCTTTGGATGATACGGCCTGCTGTCCAACCATTAACGATCTAACGTGTATCCACCAGATACAATACACTAAGTGCTCGGACATCTGTTGTCTTCAAGTTTTACTAAATATTTAACTGTTAAAGTTGACTCTGCACCATTCCCACCCATACGTAACTGTACCAAAATGAACGTTGGATGCTTAAGCTCTCAGTTTTCTAGCCACGGCCCTGATTTTAAGTTTCTGATAAGAATTATTAAAGATTTAAGACGTGAATTTGTGATTTGCTAATAACTGTTCTTTGGGTTAAATTGGGAACTTCTCGCAAAAATTTGTCATCAGATGTCTACACCAGCGATGTATTAGCAGCAACTATTGTACGCTACAGTACTATCTGTCAAAAAAGAAGACATTTACGTTTTTAGGGCAATTAATCATTGCATATCTGATTCTTGAGTTAAATTTTACATTCTTTAGGAACCGGAACCAAAGATCGAACTGGACGCTGAATCTCGATTTGAAGGCAAAAACTTTCAGCAATTGACTTCTCTACTTCTTAGACATTTCAAGAAAGTGATTCGGAGAAAGTACATTTTACCCAACTATGTCATCCGTTATAAACCGTTCCTAATAGAAAAGGTCCCGCAAGATGAACAAAATGGAATTTATGTTCACAACTCGCAAGTGACTGTCGGTTCAGTTGTTGTCCAAATTATCGGTTGCAGTCGGCTTCCTTTGCAAAAGAAAAATACTTCTGGAAACTTGGTATTTTGCAGTTTATCTGTGGATCTGATTCCCTTTGCTGAAAGAAAGAACGTTGATCCTTCATTGTGGCCTATTTCGCAGGTATATCACACAAAGTCTTGAATATAGTCTTGCAGGGGCGTAGTTAACCCATTTTGAGTGAGGGGTTGTCCAGCTTAATTTGCCCGAACATTCTATACTTTCAAAAATTGCCCGAATTTAATTTGATGCGCATCGCAGACCTTACCAAATTTTGCCCCGATTGCTATCTATTCTTTCCCCGAATTTTCTATTTTTTCGCAAATTTTGGGGGTGTTGCACCCTACACCCCAATGAACTACGCCGCTGCCGTCTTGACTGCATGTAGTGTTAAGCGGTCAAGCAATGTTTTCCCAGAACAGACTTCCTGATATATATTAATACACGAAGTAGAGTCATAAAGAATAATAAAGTTCAATCTGACGTTTCGTTGTCAACTTAACAACATCTTCAGAGATTATAATATTACATCATAATGGTATATAATATATATTACAAGCAGAATACTAACTAAGACGACGAACCAATCAGGAGAGGAAACTAAATATAAGTTATGGATGACAAAGAAGCGACATGACGTAAACGATAAGGTGGTGAGAAGGAATTATGAAAACAATTAAAGAGATGTTGAGCCAATATTGGCGTTAAGAGTCGGTGTCAGTTTATTAATTAATAAACTCTCGTAGCAGAAGTTCGGATTCAAATAATGCCGAAGAAATAATGCTGAAATCCTTAAAAGTGATGGAGTGTCCCGCAGATTGATGGTGGGACAAGATGCTGGCTGTAGGTCGATTTTTGCGTTTTTTGCTGGTAAGGGGTGGGATTCCCATATGCTCAGTAACGCGTGTGTGTAAATGTCGAATAGTTTCTCCGACTTACAAAGCTCCGCAGCTTTGGCACTTAAATTTGTAAACCACATGCGATCTTAAAGGAACGGGAATCTTATCTTTAAATGGAAAAAAGTGCAAAAGACGAAGGGAAGGACGAGCCACGAACCGGATGTTAATTTGAAGAAACGCGGAATTGAGAATCTCTTGTGAATATTAATACACCTGTTATATATATATATATATATGTATTTATATATGTATTTATATATTTATATATGTATGAATGATATAAGAATAGAATACTGTGTAGACAGTGATAAATAAGGTAAAAAGTTAAAAAGCTGATAACTACCGTAACTGATCTCAAAGAATATCCAATGATCTTTGAGATCAGTTACGGCAGTGATCAACCTTTTGACCTTTTGCATTTTTTTAGCCGCTAAGAGTAATTATTGATAAAATTTTTTGTTTACAGCATGGAAATGAGTAATTTCACAATGACTGATTATTAAAGTAACATATTAAAGAAACGGATACCCTTCTTTCAACCATTTATCTTCATTCTCCTTTCTTAACAGTGTGAAGTTCTACGCGGAAGTGAGAGAAAAATAGGTCTCACCTTTCATGAAGTAACTTGTACCAAAGGTGACGTCACCCAGAAAAAAATTGTTGTGGACAGTATTGACCCTGAGTCTCCAGCAGCAAATAGCTCCTTAAAGGAAGGCGATATTATTCTAGAAATCAATGGGAAGAACGTGATTGACGCAAAACAAGTTTCAAAACTGATTAAAGCGTCCAATAGAAGGTAATAAAAGATTTGGTACCAACTTTCTCATATAAATGATATTTCAGATGCTTGTTAGAGTTCGAGTGCTTAATCTAAACGCCTAGATCTCGTCTGAACTTTCGTGTTTTGGCACAAAATTTTTTCTTGGTATGTCCTGTCAAGCCTTTGTCTTTCGTTTTTGTGAAGCGATTGTCCATTACCATGGCAAAAATCTTGCCGTTTTACAAAGTATTTCACTACAGTATCCTTAAGTTTGAAAAACAATGCTACCCATTACATATTCCTATTTGCATTCTTTCTGACAGTCTTTGTTGTCTTATACTTGCATTTTGTTTTAACAGCCTTTCCATTCTGGTAAAAAGACCGCCATCCTATATGCCAATTACAAAGACTAAAGAGCTATCACAGAAAATTGATACTGGTCCTCCTTCAGCCGATGTCAATGGCGCTGACTATGACGACGTGGACTCCTTTGATGATGAGTTTATTAACATTGTAATGCCTTTGATTCAGATGAGCTCTGATCAAAGTGAACCATTTAAAGGTAATCAACAGCTTTAATTGTTACTTTTTTCTTCACCTAGTAATTTAATTGGAACGATTGTCAGAATTTTAGAGAAAATAGCGAAATCTATTTCTATTTTTTGTCGCTTGAGCGAAAAAAAAAATGTTTTGTTCTGACAAAAAACATAGCTTTTTGGTTTTTAGTTAAGAAGAAAACAGCCATGTTGGTTTAAGATCTGCTATAGTATTTTGTTCCATGTTTGAACAAAGTGGCATTCCTTAGTGGCGACTGTTTATCTGATAAGCTACAGCAATCATCCATTGTCCGTTTGTGAATGCTGTAGTGATAACCAACATACCTCCATTCCTCAACTGAATTTTAGAAATCCTAGTTGGTCAACAAAATTTGGTGAGAAATGGGAAGGAAAAACTTAAGAAGTTACACGTCCTTACCATGCACTGAACAAGATGTCAGTCAACGAGACAGACGTTCTTCCCTACATGTATATGCGATGCATTTTCTACCAAGAGACGTCTAAATTACTCAACTGGTCTTTTTAATACACGTTTGGTATTCAAAAAGTCTTAGATTGCCAATTAAAATTTTTGTTGCCTGTATCCTTTAAAGGAATGTTTTGTTGTTCATCTGATATCTTTGCATGGATTGTGTATTACCCAAATCGAAAATTCCGCACCATAGGAATTTTAAATCATATTTTGAGAAAAAATAAACTTTATAGAATAAAATGCTTATTTTCACGTACGTAATTGTACATCAAGTTTTCAGAAAAATTTTTCAGACGGAACAGTGATGATATGATCTTATGTACTTTCGCTCCCTGTGCATGCAAGAACGATAGCTAGAATGAATTGGCTTATTTATTTAACGATTGTTAAGTAAACTAGGCGCAGCTGCTTAGATCTCTCCCTAAGTTTAAACTTTTTTCGAAATAAATAAGTCCTTCTTCAAGTTGTTCATGTTACGGATCAGTTTCTTCAAAAACGTGTTAAAGAGTGGCGATTGTAATGTTTTTATAGTCATCGAACCAAACTACATCGCTTTATTACCTAAATCCTTGATCTGCTTTCTCTTCTGCAGGAAATAAAGATGTACCTAGTTCTGTTCGTGTCCCGTTAAGGTTAGCTATTCATACAAAGTAATAGTTACAACAGACCATGAATATATATACAATTTATACAATTTACATACTTACATTTTACTAAATGAGCGGCCGTTTGGTATGGCGGTATACAGTCGTGAAACAAAGCCCATTTTCTTTATATCCCGAATCAGAACGGGGACGAATTTTGTAAGTTACTTCTTTTTATAAATGAGTTCTTTTTATAATTTTTGAAAGATTGTAAAAAGTTTCTAAACTATTTAAACTGTAAAAATCTTCGTGCATAAGGCAGCAGCAGCGTTTGTAAATGTGATACAGAACCGATGTTTTATTTATCATTTCTGTATCATACATACGGACACTGATTAAATATTAATTTCCGTCGTGTAATTCTGCTTGAACTAGAAATGAGTCTTAGAATTATATTCAAAGAGAGACATTGAGATAGAATAAGTAAGGAAGCTGACGGACTACTCCGTGTCGGTACCTCAGACATTTGTTTGCTCATTTTCAGCCAATGACATCTTCCTAGCGAGCGTCCTCAAAAGATGTTCTTCGTTTGAAGCCAAAGCTTTCCTTTCCAGGGCCACACGCATTGGTAGCTAACTTCGGGGTTTGGACAATGGTTCAAATATATATATATATTTATTTATATATACAAACGTGCCTTCAAGAAGTCACGTTTTTTCAAGCAAAAGTTTATCAAACGAAAGTGCTTGTTAGCATCATGGTGACCACGAGAATAACGAAGACAAAAAATCACGTGGTTACACTTTTGGTTGATTAGGCCTTCGCAGACAAAGATATAAAATTAATCCAGATGATACAGTACGATACGTAATATCATATTCTACTTCTAGAGCATAATGTTTAATGCTTTAAAGATCGTCTATTTTGTTATTGGTAGGCATGAAGTTGACAACTATTTGAAAAGGTCAGAGCGGCCCTCTGATGAGCCTCAATCAAGCCCAGTACTCTTACGAAAGTCTGGGCAGCCACAGAAAACTATTGAACATGAAGAATTAGACTCAAAATCCATGACTGAAGATGCTGAGAAACCTTATGCGTTTGAGAAAAAGACTAGGTGTGTCAAATCATCCAAGGTACGAAGTCTTGTTGGTAGTTATTGGGAACACAGAACTATTTGCATTTCAGATTTGCATGAACTATTTCAAAAATCTAGGCAAAGGTACTTATTACTGTAACATTCATGGTGGAACGAGGTATTTTAAGATTTACGCGTGCTTTTATAAACTCTAGGCTAACGTAATCACTTATTAATTTAGCACCCACAGTGGAACGAGATGTTTGAACTAACAGTTGAAAGAGAACACAAATACCTCAATGTTCTTGTGTGGTACAGAATTAAAGTGGAATCAATTAAAGAAGAAGATGAGATTGAACAACAAACTAAAGATCTTCTTCTGGGTTATGTAAGTAGCATTAAACAAATTCTTTGGAGAAGATGGTGGTTTGAAATTAATTAGAATAAACTGGAATTGTCGATATGCCTATCGATGCTATTTATATCGAAACCAACGAAACGTAGACAGAACACAATTTTGTTTATTCCGCCATAGAGAAAAGAATGTACGCACGGAACGAATAGCTGGAAAATATACAAAATGTAGACAGAATTTCGTTGTTATGTTCCGGAATATAAGTGGGCGGAATGAGCCTGAAAAAATTCACCCAGAGGTGACTTGTAAATCAATATATGAAACGTTAACAGTTCATCATGTCCTGTTAAAGTCATTATAATTTTAATATAATTTTTGTGATCAATTTTATGTAAACGCCTTTCGGTTAGAATGTCTACTTCGGTAAAGAATTCAATGCTTCTATGAAGAAAGATGTACAGGATGAACACCAACTATACTGAGTGAAGAAAAAAATAAGATTAGATAAGTCAATGTTTAAACTACGTCTTCGTGGGGCCAACTTCTACGGGCAGTTACTATATAAGGTATCACATTAGTTAACCAAATTGAAATGTCGTGTTTACCCTGCACTGTAGCTGTGTTACAGTCAGTCTTGCAATTCAAAAGATGTAGAAAAGGTGTCCATGTTGGAAGTTGTATATAACATCAACTTATAAAATTTTGTTAAGAGATTACTAACATGGCTGTCATGCAACCCACCACTAGGATCAAGTCGTTCGTTTAGTTAATGAGCCTGTAGTTATCGGATAACTTATCATTTTTCAAGCCACATAAGCTTCTAGTTATTAATGCTTCAAACAACTGTTTATATTTCTGTGTTCCTGAAGTCCTTGCATGGTTGTCACTAACATTATTTTGATCCTTAGATTAGTTGGTAATTTCCATTTTTCAAAATAGGTTACAATTCCATTGACAGATATTGCTGTGCAATGTCTTGAAACTGGAGACAGATTTCATCAACAAGATTATGTTCTCGTTTCAACTGCGTATGACAAGGTTCTTGCAAGGTTTGTGCTGGTGCAACATTTCGCTATCTATCTTACAAAAATATGAGATTGAATTATTTCAGCTGAATCCTACATATATACTTGTCAGGCTGTAACCTTTTTACATGTGATGGTCAGTTTCCTGTTCGTGAAAAGGCTGGGTCTTCCTGAACCTTCTGAAATTCTGTTTACAATTCATGACACTTAAAAATGTTCATGCATTCTTCTTTTAGCCGCGCTCATTTAAATGGCCATCCTGGCTTAAACAGGGTCACTTGCGGAGGTGACATTGCTTTAGCCTTTGTTTATAAGCCCTCCTTTGATAACTGCGACGAGACTTCAGTGAAAACGAAGGTTCTTACTTCAGAACAGTTTGATAAGGTAGGTTTTTCTCGGTGAGATTTAAATTTGAAACTAATTCTGGATTCCCGTAAGGGACTGGTCATTATTTATGAGAGGAGAAAATTGCTATGTTTAGTCAGAAGATCTCAATTGAGTTTTCAGGCTGGAGTTTAAGCAATAGGCTATAGCCATAATTGTTGACGTCCTAATTCGGGATGTGAGAATATTGAAAGAAGAGGTTTAAGAAAGGGTAACAGTTTGAGGAAAATAGGCCCAAAAGAGGACCGCAATTTACAAAACAAATGTTTAAGGATGGGTCACAATTTCCGTACCACATCTTTGGAAGGTGGTTTTTATTTAACATAAAAATCTGGGAAAGGAGAGCTTCGAGAAGCCCTTGTTACACGAAAATAAATATTGTTGCAAATTGAACGAATAATTGCACCGTGCAACATCCCTAATAATTTCTATTGCAAAGTTCTTTATTCGAATTTGGCTGAAAAAGGTGCAATTTCAAGATAATTAACTAGGTAAAGGAAAAAGGCTATACAGCGCCTAAAAGGTCATTTAGAGCAAATTTCTAACAGCAAAAAGCATGCTGATTGACTAAACTATCCCGAAACCTGCGAGCAGAGCCAATGAAATGTGATCTATAAAATATGAGAAAATTTTGAGAAGTTGCAAGCAAAAACAGTGACTGGGTTTTTGATGATACTTTCCTTTGCGAGCGAAACCTTTAACCCTTAACAACAAAAGGGAAAAAATCGATCATGAAAAAGTTAATTGATTATCATACGGTTTTTTGTTCTACTTGGAATTTACTTACGCTGGTGTGTTTTTAGAAGATGCAACTCGTTTTCTAAAACTGCTAGTCGCACGAAAAGTAAAAAAAAGCTCTGCTCCAGCTTCTCTACTTTCGTTTTTACATGTTGCATGATGACTTACCATGTGACTCACCTTTGTGCAAATGCTACAATTTTTTGTTGTTGGCGTTGTTTTTGCAGCGTAGGCTGCATAAAATATTTAAGCGAGTAACTAGGCCTTAAAAGAAAAAATTTTGCTTCTCTGCATCTTATAAATACAAGAGCAGCTTTTAATTCTCAAAAGCGCATACTCCTAAAGCTCTAAACCAAGGAAAGTCTTGAGACCTCTGATGAACCCTGTAACCTCCTAATTGCCAGTGAGATGCTTCAATAATTGCGCTGTCGAGTAAAGGTTGGTTATTTTATTAGTACAATAATAAAATTAACGAATGATAGATGAACTTTCGTCGAGCTCTATCCTCAGAAAAACGATTTCTGAGCCCCAGACGGGGATCGAACCCGCAGCCTTCTGATGACCGGTGAGACGCTCTAACCATCGAGCTCCCAAGACCTAGATGGTGAGCTAATGTGCAAGTTCGACATATGTACGACCTAAGCGGAAGCCACTATATGTTAATAAGGTTGTAATGAGTTATATATTTTTGAAATGTGGGAGCTTGGAGATACCCTAAATGATAGATGAACGTTGATCAAGCTCTATCCTCTATATCATTATTAACATATAGCGGCTTCCGCTTAGGTCGTTCATTTGTCGAACTTGCACCTTAGCTCACCATCTGAGTCTTGGTAGGTCAATAGTTAAAGTGTCTCACCGGTCATCAGAAGGTCGCAGGTTCGATCCTCGTGTGAGATTCAGAAATCGTGTTTCTGAGAATAGAGCTCAACGAACGTTCATCTATCATTCGAGATACCTCCAACCTCCCACATTTCCAAAACATATATCTCGTTATATGATTATTAACATATAGTAGCTTTCGCTCAGGTTGCACGTATGTAAACTTGCACCTCAGCTCACCATCTGAGTCTTGGTAGCTCAATGGTTAGAACGTCTCACCGGTCATTAATTGGTTGCGGGTTCGATCCCCGGGGCTCAGAAATTGTTCTTCATGAGGATAGAACTTGACAAACGTTCTTTTATCATTCAAGATATCTCCAACCTCCCGCATTTTCAAAATATATATATCAATAAATATAATACCATAAATAATAGTGAAGAGCTCGAGAGGCACGCACAGGTGAGATTTGCCCTTGGCAAGCTCCCATATTCTGTACAATATTGTACCATATGTGTAACGGCGTTTAAGTTTCTTTTTAGCGAATAAGATGCTTTTAAAATTTCCTACAATGTGAAAATGTCCGGACACACGATATGCAATCTATCGAACTCTTTAAAAAAAAGAAAATACTCTTATATTGTATTAGAGCAAAGCTACAATAGTACCATCATTGCATCATCAAAAATATATTCATACATTGTAGGACTGGGATAAAAATACCGCATGTCTTGACATGGCTGAGTAAGTATGCAATTTAAAGTTTTATTTGGCATTCTCATCTGGTATTAATGAAGGAAAGCTAAAAGAGTACCGTTTAGTGTATATTTAAGAGAAAAATCCTCGTTAAGACCTTCGGAGGCAATCGAACCCACCACCCTAACTTACCGGTTCATCACCACAACGTTGCATTTTTGCAGTAGGTCTCAGTTTGATTCTTAAATAGGGTTTCTCATCCTAATTTACTTCTTAATTGTTGTTTATCTGTTTTAACACGCTCTAATAAAAATACAGTAGAACCTCGCTAACTCGAACTCGGTTAACTCGAACTCCCCGCTAACTCGAGCCAGATTCAATTTCCCCTGGATTTGATTCCGTTTTCCCTATGATTTACGATCATATAATTCGTACTCGGTTAATTCGAACTCCCCGCTAACTCGAACCTAATTTTATAGTTCTTTGGCTCAAATTTACCCCGTTAATTCGAACTCTGTTTTGAAAACGTCGGTCGGTAAACCTGAAAGTATCAGAGTGAAGCTGTTTCACTGGTCGGAATCTTGAATCTTTACTGATAACAACGTGACAATGCAGGGAAACGTAATTCAAGCCCAGGAGAGACTTTCTTTCCAGAGTAATTATCAAGGGTGAATATTGCGCTGCGATTTATAAATTGTCCCACAAATTAGTCGTGATTAGTCCGTCATAACTGTTCTAGTTTATCCAGTTTATTTCGTAGGGCTTTCACGAATTTGTACAGCCGTATGTAAAAGATCCAGACATACACTGAACATGTACGTGTGTTCCGGAATAGTTATTTCATTATAAACAGTTATTCAACTCCATAGTGGCAGACATTGTAGTATGGTAATATAAGTATTCACGACAGCACAATCAACTCTATCCATCAAGAAAAATTAAAATATTCTTAACTGATTGTACCAAAATGACTCGTAATAGCAGATGGATCGAAAAACCACGATACCTTATAAATTGTTGACAGGACACTTGAAATTCAACACCCACCCCGGTAACTCGAACCCACGCTAACTCGAACTATTTCTTTTTGCCCTTGGCGAAGTTCTACTGTAGTCTCGTGATCTTGATCATTCTTGCAGTTTAGAAGTGAGAAAACATCATTTTGTGGATACTCAATTTTATTATCCTACCAAGTGTCAATTCTGCGGTAAAAAGGTAAACTTATTGAATGTCTCATACCCAATTGACCTTGCAATGCCTACTGATGTATCATTTTGTTTTTGTTCGTTCAATCTTGTCTTTGTTATACCTCAGATCTGGACAAAGTCAGCATATCAGTGTCGTTTTTGTAGCATGGCATGTCACAAAAAGTGCCTGCAAAGAGCCCAAATGTATACCCACTGTTACAGGTACTAACTAAATTACTTGTGAAATGTTCTTTTTAGAAAGGAGGCCAGTAAAGGTTATGGATTACCACCTAACGTGCATCGCCTGGGGCTATGTCGGTCAGACTTGGGCGTCAAAAGGGGGGGCAGGAGGTCACGCCCATCATATTTTGGTTACCATACAGGCAGCGCTCATGTGTCGAAACAATTTCTTAGTTCTCCATCTAGTTGCGATAGCTCAATTGTTAGAACGTATTACCGGTCATCTAAAGGTTGCGAGTTCTACAAGCGTATGGGGCTCAAAAAAACGGTGTTTTTTTCTGGATAAATAAACTTGACGAACATCCGCTCATCATGTTTGGATATGCACTTTTGAAATTCCCTGGGGTCTATTTAACACTCGTAGAAGTCATCATTCCCTAAGCAAACACAACCAATGACCATAGTTGAAGGAAGTATATATTTATTAAATTTATTATTTATTATTTATTTTAATATCGTCACGTTTTCATTCCCCTGATAGGTACAGACAGGCTGCAAGACATCATTTACATAAAAAAAATTATTTTAAGTATTTTAAGCGCAAAAATCTGTAACTTCGCGCACGCCACTCCCACCCCAAATATTTCGAACATTCGTACTTCAGTGCAGCAAAATGAAAGATCACACCTTGACTTGCATAGTTTTTTGTTTCCATGCTATTTACCGGTGAATGAGCTAAAAAATTACTCGGGAGTTGAGAGTAGGTTTGACTAAGTTCAAATTAGCCACATTGTTACGAAAGTCATCATAGCACTTACGACGAATTGCTCTCTTATCATTCAAGTTTAATCTTTAGTGCATTTGATAACCTTTTGTTTTAGTATGTAAACTACTTTTCATTTTTTATTCTATAATGCAGTCATCAGGCTGAGTTATCGAAGCAAAGTGAGGTTGATGATGCGAATACTGAATCATGCCCAAATCTGGATAAAATTCCGGTAATGTTTATGATTCAATAAAAGCAGATTTAGTGAAATCCCGCGTATACGCCAATCACTGATATACTTTCATGCACTTAAGTCTGAGCATTCTTGTTCCAGTCTTTAGATTTAGCAGTCCGTTATAGCATGCTTTTAACGTCGTTTCCAAAATCCTGTGATATACGAGGCCAGACAAGCCGGCGAATTGTTTTCAAGTGGTCTAAAGTTTATTTCGCGAGCTTTCCAACTCCTGTACCTTACCTGATCTTATGGTTAAGCGAAGAATGGAGGACAGAAAGTTGCATCATCTCGAAAATTCAAAACCAATGTTTAAAGTGTGATCTCATGGTTGCTCATGGAAGAAGCGTTCGGATTCGTATTACTTTATCATTCGCGCGTGGTTGTAAAGTAATACGGATCTGAAATGCAAGTGCACCCGGATATGTGGTCAATGGGCCCAAATATAATTCATCCCGAGGAGTAAAACTACTATCGTTATTCTGAGCAGAGTGCATTAGAAGTTTTACTTCAGACCAAGGGTGTTTGTTCACAATCCGTTAAACGGACGGGCAATGTTTAAGGAAAACTGTACGTGTAATGACAAAATCAAAGATTAAAATGTAAATGAGACGGAGAAGGTACTGGATGAAATGTAGGGTAAATATTCATTTATTCATTCACTCGTTCGTTTGTTTGTTCGTTCGTTCTTTCATTTATTCAATCATTTGTTGGATTTATTTATTTATTTATAATTTACTTGCACATTTTGCTTATTCTATTTATCTATTTTCTTTATTTATCGATTGATTGATTAATTGATTGGTTCATTAATTCAGTTGTTAATGTATATATTTATTTATTCTGCCATAATTTTACGTGATCAAATGTATTAATATAATTATTGGTTTCAGCTGAAACGAAATCGCTTGTATTTTTAAGGTTGACAGAAAAATATTGAAGGATCACGGAATTAATCCATCGGAATTAGGTTCTTTGAAAAACATGAGCTCGGTCGTAGAAAAGGTGAAGAAGGTACGTAAACATGTTCATACTAAGCTTCGTATCATTGAGGAACGTTGTTAGGAACTAACAGTATAGTCCTCATTTGACAGTGCTTTTTATATCAATTTGTCTGAAATAAGCTCTTAACGTGAAATATACATTGAATTATTCTGAGGTTAAAGCCTGGTTTCCATATACTTGGAATTGTTCTAGTTCACTCGGCGACTGTCGGCGATTCCATTACAACAATTGTGTTTCCATATAGTTGTGATTGTCGTAAATTAGGCATCGATTTCCTTCTAGTACTTAAGAGGCCTCGGTTTAGCGATCGCCGATTTATGTTGAAACTGCGCTAGCGAGTGGTTTGGAAAAATTTAGACCTGGGCGACAGCCACGATTTGGCTTCGAACACGTTGTCATAAAATATTCCTCGCATTAAAACGCTGAACGTAGATGGCACAGTTAATTCGAAGGTTACAGGTACAATACAAAAAGGTGTTGCTGCTTGCCTTAGCAAGGGTTCGCATAAAATCGCGGAAGAGGAAACACAAATCGATTTAGTGCTTTTTTTCGCAAAACACAACCGATGGTCTTTGGAATGGGGCTGGGTACATACGAACAACATCCATGAACCGCTCGTCAGTTAAAGTTAAACTATGCGATTATTATTATTATTTATTATTATGATTATTTAAGTTATTTAAACACGGTAACCTTTCAGCTTTGATCTGTTTTTCAAAGGGCCGTGTGTTTGCAATAAAATTGGTAAAAGTTTTACATATTTTACAGTTCTGCTACAAAACCAATACTAACTATTCTACACAAAATACTTAAATTACAATATCTAATTACTTACGTTTGAGTTTATAATGAAAGATTTGAATGAAGTTAGAGACATATTTCCTTTTATGACATCATCGATTGCATTCTTTGTAACTTGTTCCAGGGCACAACTCCTCGATACGAGAAACTTTTCTTAAGAAAATCTGTGCGAGGTTTTGGCAAGTGAAGATATCGATTGTTACCATGTAGTTCGTGACTGGTGTTGTTGTTCAGATTAAATAGCTGAGTTAAGTACTCTGGGCCTAGTCATTGTAGTGCTTTGAACGTCATTACCAATTGCCTTTTCTCTAAGATTTCTTTCATGATTTTCCAAATTAATGCTTCAAAGATTTAGAATGACCTTTCGTCGTAGGTAGACCTTGTTATCACACGTGCAGCTCCTTCTTTGTAATTTGTGGAGTTTATTAATGTGATCAATATTAGAATTTTGCCACACCGTAGAATAGTAATTAAAGTGCGGTAGAACGAGTGAGTTGTACATTGTTACTAAGACATCTTGTGTAACAAAGTCTCAAGCTCTTCTTAATAATCCAGTGCGTGAAGATATAGTTTTATATTGTTTTGCATTATGTTTATGCCATTTAAGTTGGTCATCTATAATGATTACAAGGACGTTTTTAGTTTGAACACGTGATATTGGCTCGTTCGCTAGACTGACGTTTATGTCTTCAGAGATAAGATCAAGTCTCTGCCATGAGCCAATGACCATATATTGAGTCTTTTTCCGGTTTAAAGTTAGTTTGTTTGTTGTCAGCCATATATGTACCATTTCTAAATCGTGATTTAGTTTTCCTCAATTTCTGCCGATGATGATCCTTCACATGATAAACTGGTATCGTCTGCGAACATTGTAGAACTAGTTGTAGTGCGACAATTTGGAAGATCATTTTTATAAAGAAGGAAAAGTATAGGACCAAGGTTTGACTCATCATTACATGATATGTAAAATATTATCCTGTGACTGTGGTCTTGCAAGCACTTTTCTGTCACAGACAATCAGTGACGAACGTTTCCATTAAACGTTGATCTGTCGGCAATTGTTGTAATTGTTGTAGAATTTGAGCCTGATTCAACTTCTACAACAATCGCCGACTGATCGCCGATAGAATTACAACAAATACGACTCGCGTTTCCAATAACTCGTAATTATTGTAAAACCCGGTTCACAATGGTTGCCCGACAGCTTGCGATACAACGGTCGTAGGACTAGATACGATTGTATACCACGGAGCAGCGACTGTCGCAGCAGTCGCTCAACAGTCGCGGTCGCAGCCGTAAAAGTTTGGCTTGGTCAAACTTTTGCGACAGGTTTGCAAGTCGTTACGACTGTTTTACGACTACTTGCGACCACAGATTGCAATGTGCACCGTGTCGTACGTCGCTCTAAGACGCATTGGATGTCCTAAACAGATAATATCAAGCATCCTGTATTTCTCGAATCCAACAGTCATATCTGCGCTTTACCCGGGTAAACTATTTTTGTAGTCTTCGTTTAGAATTAAATGCGGCCATGTTTATACGGCAGCAGACAAATAGTTGCCAAAATATTTCTCGCCCAAGAAGCGTAAGAAACTACTAAAACGTGCTAAAACTATAGAGACTTTTTGTCCCTCGAATTTTGAGTCACCTTCTCGTAACTGCAACGTCATCGTGCATCACTATCGCTACCAGTTGTGCAACTTTTTTTCCGTAAGTCATTGCAACCATTGTGAACCATGAGTTGCAGGCTATTGCGAGCAGTCGTACAACTTCAATCGTGCAATTCTTGCGACTGTTTTCAACAACATACGACCATTGTGAACCAGCCTTAAGACTTGATTGGCGATAATCGCCGACCGAATTACAACCATTACAACTATATGGAAACCAGGTTTAAGATGTGGAATTCCTCAAAGGTGCAAGCCATAGGCTCATGCCGTTTGAAAGTTACAAACCCGAGTAATAACAAAAAGTATTTAGTAGATTTTGTTGTGGTAGATGATAACGGCCTGACTCCCTTATTGGGTGCTAAAGCTTCTCAACATATGGGATTTATAACTGTAAACTCGAACAGATTAATTTGTATGAATGTTAGCCCGACTATGCAGGAAACACTTAAGAAATGTTTTCAAGGAGAATTTAGCGTTGTGTTTGATGGTTCGCTTGGGAAATTACCTGGAACAGTTCATTTAGAGATTGACCCATCAATAAAACCAACTGTTCTACCACCTAGACGCGTACCGCATGCTATTAAGTCTCAGTTAATGTTACAATTGGATGAAATGGTAAAGAAAGGAATTTTGTCGATCAACCAACTGAGTGGGTGAGTTAGTTTGTGCTATGCCGAAAGAAATCAGGCAAATTAAGAATTCGTATTGACCTGAAACCTTTGAATAAAGCCCTTAAGCGGGAGCATTACCATTTACAAGTTTTAGATGATGTTCTCCCTTGTCTCAATAAAGCAAAAGTATTCTCGAAGGTTGATCTAGCATCGGCTTTCTGTCATGTCCAACTGGATAAAGAATCAAGCCTCTTAACCACCTTTAATACACCATTTGGAAGTCATAGGTGGTTACGATTACCATTTGGTATCAAGGTGTCCTCGGAGATTTTCCAAAAAGCATCTGAATCAAGTTCTTGAAAGTTTAGATGGAGTAATTTGCATCGCAGATGACATCGTGGTATATGGGTGTGGCAACACAATTGAAGAAGCACAACGTGACCATGACGTCAATCTAGCTGAGTTGCTGAAGAGATGCAGGGAGAAGATTATCAAACTTGGATGTGACAAATCAGTGTTTATCTGCGTAGAAATTCCATTCATGGGACACTTGATCACAAGAGAAAGACTAAAACAAGATCCTTCAAAAGTCGATGCAATTGGTAAAATGGTAACACCTACCGATGTGAAGAGCCTGCAAAGATTTATCGGATTTGTTACATACCTCAGTCGATTTCTACGTGACCTATCAGATCGCTTAGAACCATTAAGGCAACTAACAAGATCCAACAGAATATGGTCGTGGGACCAAACGCATGACAAGATATTTGAAGACGTGAAACACTTGGTGACGACAAGTCCTGTTTTGGTCTATCATAACTTCGAAGAAGATCTTGTGATCCAATGTGATAGTAGCAGCACTGGAGTTGGAGCAGCTTTGCTTCAGCGTGAACAACCCGTAGCATATGCAAGTCGAGCCTTAGCAGACGTGGAAACACGTTACGCGCCCATAGAGAAAGAAACGTTAGCAGTTGTCTATTCCCTCGAGCAATTCCATCAATACATATATGGTAGACACATAAATCTACAGCGACCATCAGCCACTGGAGATGATATTAAAGAAACCTTTTAATAAAGCACCAAAGAGGCTCCAAAACATGATCCTCAGAATACAGAAGTATCAATTCACTCTAGTTTACAAACTGAGGAAAACCATGTATCTTGCAGATATATTTTCAAGAGCCCATACTGCAGGTGACAAGGATCCAATCATCGAACAAGCAGACATCAGTGTGGTAACCTACCTTCCCATGAGTGAAAAGCGTCTCAGTGAAATCAAGAGGGAAACGGCTGAAGACAACGCCTCAAGTCGACCATCATTCGAGGATGGCCTGAAGAACACTCTAAATTGTTCGAAGAGCTGATACCGTATTGGAGCCACCGAGATGAGTCACCTATTCAGGTTTCGCTGGCCAACAAGTAGTTATACCGGGGAGTCTTCGGAAAGAAATGAAGGCAAGAATTAGTTCAGCACATTTAGGTGTTGATGGCTGTTTAAGAAGAGCTAGGGTATCCTGTTTTTCTCCAAGAATGTCAGGGGATCTGAAAGAGTACATATTATCCTGTGATATATGTCGCACTTATGTTGTTTGTCAGCAGAAAGAACTGCTACATCCTCACGAAGAAGTAAGCCGACCGTGGGAAAAAGTAGGATCAGATTTGTTCACCCTGAGTGGAAGTACTTATTTAATAGCAGTGGATTATTATAGCAACTTTTGGGAGATTGATTATCTACCTGCAGCAACAGCCGCTGCAGTAATCAACAAGACAAAAGCTCATTTTGCAAGACATGAAAGCCCAAATGTCTTGATTAGTGATAACGGTCCACAATATACCTAAGAGGCTTTTGCAAGATTTTCGAAAGCATGGGACTTTGAATACCGTGCTATATTCCCAAGACATGATGAATCCAACGGAAAAGTTGAGTCAGCCGTTGAAACTGCAAAACAGCTACTGAGAAAGACCGTGGAGTCAAATTCCGACCAATAAATGGCTTTGTTGGGTCATAGGAACACTCCAACACAAGGTTTGACTTACAAGCCCAGTGTGAAGATTAATGAGTCGAAGAACGACAACACTAATTCCAACAACCAGTGAATTGCTTCAACCAAGAGTGATAGTCGACACTGAAAGGCATAGGCTTATAGTAAAGAAACAAGTAGAGTATTAGGACGTAAACGCAAAACCACTACCTCCGCTTCAGGTGGGAGATACTGTAAGAATGAAATCATTTGAGTTTGGTGATAGGAAGTGGAAGAAGACATTTGTAACCAAGCGATTGGATGATAGATTATATGTCGTTGAAACTCAAAGTGGAACTTACAGACGAAATCGAATGGATTTAAAAAAAAACTGAAGAACTTCCAGCAGAGGCCCGAAATATGCCTTGGCCATGTTCGTCAATGAAGACCAAGGAATAAGGAGAGCAAATGGTTAATCCAGAAGATACGAAATCCAGTTTAATAAAAACCGATGGAGTGAAAATAGAAAGAGATTCTGCAATAATCGTGAAAGAAGATAAAACTGAATTCGAATAATTAACTGGTAAATCTCCTGAAATACAAGTATCGAAAGACTTGTCGACGTCCGGTCAATCACCGAGCCAAAGAAACGAACTAGAATATAGAATACGGTATGGAAGAATAGTGAAACCACCAGAAAGATTTGATTTGTAATTTTAGATGTTTAAATTTAAGGTTAGAGAAGAACTAAATGTTTAATTTTATAGGAATACATTTTTTTTACTTTTCTTGAATATTGGACATCTGGCTATAATTATGATTTGGACATTGGCTTTTTTTTTTATTATTTTGTAGTAAGAATAGGGATGCTATGTTGTTAACTTATATGAAGTATTGCAGTATGTAAGCCTACAAGCATAGACAACATAACCTATATAAGGCACTCCCTTGTAGTTTCTTGTGTGCGTCTACATTAAAGGTCTCTAACACGGTATGCTCCACTCCCCTCCTCCCTCACGGGAACAGCGAGTTTACGGGAGCAGAGTCCCTGCGGAGTACCATCCACACTAGTCCACCCGCACGTTGGTTCCAAGTGTATGGGTACATTCCTTTTTGCTATACACTCGCAATATAATCCCATATCCTCTCATGCGAGACGCTTGTCTCGGTCTTCAATGAAGAAATCGTGCAGAATCGCATCTACGTGGATTGACCCAAAACGCCTGATGCTCATCTTTATTTTTAATTAACCAACAAATTATCGACGTTTCAATGAAAATGTTTTGTAATTTAAATTTAGGTTGGCAAAGAACTTTATACAGAACTTTCTTCCACCAACAGAAAAATTAAATTAGAAGAAATGGTAATTGTTTTGTTTTATTAGTGGTAGAGCTTAGAGTACAGAACGTATCACTGTAGTAGTTGAAATATAGTGCACCCGAATGAAGTAAATATATTCTAAACTAAGAAAGAAGACTCGGGCGGCCGACCCTGCTATACAGTGGGATTAGTAAAGGTCGAAGGAAGAAGAAGATTTCCATCTTCTAAACATCTACCTCCCGTTTGAATAATCAGCCAGTCTACTGAATTAATGTACCATTTTTAACAAATAGAATTCATTTTGCCGTTGTCTGTTCAGTTTTGGATGTACAGATGACGTCACGACGTGGTAAGAAATACAATGATCGACGGAAATAATGATGTTCTTACCACGTTGTGCAAAATATATAAGCTATCCTTGTACGCTTTTGAAGCCACGTCATTTTGCGGAAGGTCATAGGGAATTAAATTAAATGTTACCATTATAATTATTGATCAAATGGATGTGAGTAAACCTGTTGAGAGAGAAGGATATTGTTTCATTAAAAGCGTTGAAGTAAGGAACCAAAAGTCATATAATAAATTCGTTATTAATCTTGTTTGCTCGATCTGTACGGGAAAGTATTTGCCCTTCGAAATGACCCCGCTTCTTCGTGGTTTTGTCTGCTTGAAAACTGTAGGAAAATACTTTCACTCAGCTATATACAGACCCCTATTGTTGGAAGGAGGTTAATCTAAAGAAGGGACTGTATCTTGAAATATTATGTTTATTTTGTTTAATTGTTGAATAAAGTCAACTTTTTATATATTTGAAGTTATCTATAAATATAGATAGATAGATAGATAGATAGATAGACAGACAGACAGACAGACAGACAGATAGATAGATAGATAGATAGATAGATAGATAGATTGACAGATGGACAGATGGACATACAGGCAGACAGACAGAAAGATAGAAAGATAGATAGAAAGATAGAAGATAGATAGAAAGATAGATAGAAAGATAGAAAGATAAGTGGACAGGTGGATAAGGAGATAGGTAGATATAGATATATATAAATGTGTGTATGTAAATTTATATTACCAGGATTGGGGAAAGACAATCACAAACCCTTTATGAATGAATAGTGATCCAGACCAGCTTGTATCCGAGATCTCATTATTGTATTTGTCCTGCTATCAAGTAAACTATAGTGAATGCAACGTTACGGAATAGCACGTTATCACTCTGTCATATAGCCTTCCTTGATAATGGATATTTTAGTTATGATGTTAATACTTTGCATTTTAGATAAATAAACTTCAAAATGAGATTGATGAGGAGAATGAAGAAAGGGCGAAATTATATGAAATGAAAAAGTTACCCAAGCCTCCTTACTCAATTTCCAAAATAGACCAGTTGATTGTAAGTATAAACTATGGAACTGTACTTAAAACCTGTACATATTATTTTCCGGCAGGAAGGTCTGTATTAAAAAAACATTTTCCCGCTGTCTCCAAAGACGGAAACAGGAAGGAAACGGAAAAAGTCAAGAATTTCCATTTATTTTTCATCATTATTTATTAAGAAAGTTTTTGAAATATTGTGAGCCTTTTGAACTTGTAAAAAATAAACAAAAAAAATTGAAAAGCATTAGATAAAGAAACTTACGCTAACAGTCAAATGAGCGGGAATTCCGTTGACCATTGCCAGATGTCGGAAAATACCACCCGTTGCTACAACCAATCAAATCGTAAGAATTCCCAAGATACCTCTCGTAATAGGACCGTGTGGTAAAATACAAGATATTAAGAGTTGTATATTTACAATTAAAATCTAATATTTACATCTAAAACGCTATGTACAAGGATAAAAATGCTGAAAATTAGACCTCCTGACTATTAAAATAAGATGTATAATTAATTGTTTTGAGAGAAAGAGTCCCAGATCATGGCACCTCGATACCTAAGAGTTCTTTTCACTTTAATCTTCTTTTAGATACAGCATTTTGTGAATTAAGATCATACATAGTAAATTTTTAGTTTCTCACAAGTTATCGACATGGATATGATCAAGTTCGGACATACCTGGAGACAAACCCTGGCTCATCTCCATGTGAGCGCAACAATTTTGGGTTTTAACTTGAGGTGTTCATTGTCGTGTGTGCTTCGCAGCCTGACAGCTCTCAAATTGTTCTCGTTTCCATACACCATTACGCGAGAAACTGCCTGCTCCTGACTACACCGCTTAAAGGGTTTCACACCATTTGGTACCTTTTGATCGAGGAGAACTTTGTTAGTTACGGTCACGTTTGACAATTTTTGCTTTTTGCTGCATTTGCTATTTTTGGAGGGCAGAAATTGGGTTGTTTCGGGAAACTTCCATCTTTCAAAGCCGCTGCATGGATAGAAACCTGATGACGGCGGTAAGAATTTTCAGTAGGCGGAACTACAAACGATGTGTTAATATAAAGTTACCATAATTTTGTCGCAAGAAAGGGACCTGAATAAAACATCAGCTCAATATAAATGATTTTTAAAAGTTGTACTTTAAATTTTTGTACCCAGCATCTTTCAATTTATCTTTATTCTAGAGTAAATCTGAACAAAAGAGTGAGTCTCTGAAATTGCTGATGCTGCAGTATTGTTCTGGATTAGTGAATTGTGAATAGGAAGTTTGAACCAGTGGTAAAAATGACAAAGAGTGATACACTTTATGAAAGAAATTTTCTCGATGTGCAAGCAAAGTGAAGCTTCGATCTGCTAAAGAATAAACTGTACTTCACTGGCACTTGCAGTGCGTGATAACTCATGTGGGTCGGACTCGTCGTGCTAAATATCCAGCAAATGAAGCATTACCGTGTGGTTACCACTGGACAGACGACGTTTTTCACCATTCTATTTTCCATCAAATGCTTTTCAACGGTTAAACCGATATAAGATGTAATATTACAATGGACATGGTTTTTTCAAGTGTTGATAAGAGTTAGATATGACGTTATTCTCAATCAATGATGCACTTTAACTGAGCGTAGAAGTAAGAGTATTTTAACTAAAGATTTAAACCAATGAACTAGACTAGCATCAAGTTATCCAAAACTGCAATTGAAACTAATAAAATTAGGCTTCTTAATTTCTTCGGTAAAAATGAAACCTTAGCCCTCTTGTCGGGGGAAAATTATTAGTTCGTCTGGAAATTTTCACTGTTGATAATAAGTATATATACTACACAAACTATGAGTACTTATTATTGGTTTAGCCAAGAAATGACTCTTCTGTTCTCTTCAAACCTAGAAGTAAACTGTTTCTAATCAGTTGTTGCGATTATTCTTGTGAAGAATCGCATAATGTTTTCGACCTTCAAATAATGAAATTATAAAGGGGATCTGGTCCTACCCCTTCTGGTTTAGCCCGCCTATCCGGGACGGTAGCCCATGTGTCAGGGAATTCCTGGTGCAAACCCTGCCTAAGGCTGATATTCCGATCTTAAGCACCCAATATGCAAGAATCTAGTGACCCTCAAATCTAAAATAGATTCTAATACATTGGAACCGTCATTTTTATGATTCCCTTCTAGAATCGTGGATTAACATTAAAGTTAACTGCACTTTAGCTTAAAAGCTAGAAATCTAGGCTATTAGGAGCGGTACTACAAGTATTTTCCTTTCTTATTATTTCGCTTCCCAAAAATCATACAGTTCTAAAAGAATCTTATACCGTGAATTTTCTGTAGATACCCAATATGTAAAAATCTGCTTACGCTGCCCTAGGTTCTTATATGGGGGTTTTTACTGTATTCTACTACCCTTCTTTTGTTATGACAAACTTTTGACCACTATTAGCCAAATTGTCTGCTTTCTCATGAATTCCACATGGTTCCCCGAGCTGGTTTTCGTTAATTTGAAGGATTCTCGTGAAACACTTCACAATAACACTTAAACGTACAATCATACGCAGAAAAGAGGGCTTGTTGCGTTGATTTTTACGAAAGTAGTTCGAAATAATTTTGCCCGCTTTTCATGATTGAAACTGGGTTTTTTAGTGGCTGTTTTTCAAATCCTTTCGTCAAATGGATTTCTTTTTGCTCTTTGCGACTTGTACCGAATTAGCAGCGCACCCAGGGGAGTCTTCGAATGATTAAGCCCCTCCCTTAGCAGTCACATAAAGATGTCTATTTCCGTCCTAGAAAAAAAATTTAAAATGTAACGTAAAATCAAAAGGAAACGGATATTACGATACCTCTGACAGACGACCGTGAAATGCTATAATTTCTCTGTTACTTTACTAGTGTGTTGTATATAAGGACTGTCAATAGATTGCCCAACCATCTCGATTTCGTCGAGATTATCCCGATTGTGAATGAAAATCCTGAATCCCGCCCGACATACTGTCGGGATAGAAAAAATCCCGACTTCGACATCTGCTCCAAGGAGCCTAGGAAGATATTTTCGTCAAATTCTAATAGTGCAGATACCCTTCGGAGACCCGGTTAAAAAATGGCGCAAGTGGTAAACAGGTGATGGAAATGAACAGGACATAAATTAGTAAGTTAGCAATATCCGATTTCTTGAACTTTGTCTCGAATGACATGTCTCAGTACGAGGAATTAAGATACTTTGTCCTTCATTGCAGTAGCACTTTTTATAAAAAAAAAAACAACTGCAAAATGACAATCAATTTACCGAGCATTCGTCACAGAAATTATCGTCTGGGATGGCTTGAAATGGTAGTTCAAGACATCAAGATTTCAATTTAGGTTAGACAGTCTGCTTAATGCCGGAATTCGCCTCGTAAAGACTCTAAAATGTAAAATATTCCTGGGGGAACATTTTGCCAAAGTCTCCAAGTGGAAGCTGTTGATTTGGTTACCGAATCGGTTCATTTCATACGATATAACTGTTGTAAAAATCAACTTCGAGTGATAGTAAACAGATAACAATAAAATCCTGTGGTATTTGGCAGAGATTTTATTTCAGTTTCCGAAAGTTTCAGTGGTGGCATTTAATCCTCGAGAGACTTTTGATCACATCTGATAATTGATATAACTACCGTATCTATTAAATATTGAAACGAAACTTCACAATTAACCTAAACTGCCGAAGTCAACTGAAAAATGTTGACTCGAGCGGGATTTGAATGGTTGAATTCAGAAAGAAATGGATCAAATATGTAATTGTATTGCAGAATAATATTAACTTATTGTAAAGCGTATTTTATAGTTGTTATATACTTTAAATAATATATATTTATATATTTAAAGAATGTACATTTTTATTTAAAGAATATATATAAAATATATTTTAAAGAATTTTTCTTGGCATGCATGTTTTCAATGTTCTTAATACGCACGCTTTCAAGCTACTCTTAGAAAAACTTTCTGAGTCCCTGACGGGAATCGAACCCGTAACCTTCTGATCGCCGGTGAGATGCTCTAACCATTGAGCTAAACAGACTCAGATGGTGAGCGAAGGTTACGTTTTATGTACTATCGATACGAACCAGTACATAAAATGTAACCTTCGCTCACCATCTGAGTCTGTGTAGCTCAATGGTTAGAGCATCTCACCGGCGATCAGAAGGTTACGGGTTCGATTCCCGTCAGGGAATCGGGAAGTTTTTCTGAGAGTAGCTTGAGAGCGTGCGTATTAAGAACATTATAACTGCCAAGCTACCACAATTACATCATGCATGTTTTTGTTTAATTCTCGATCCCAAGCAAGAGAATTATTTATAAAATAATCTTTATCATGTGCGACCTTAGATTGAATAAAACATGAGGGGAGCATGCCCCCAGTACAAAAAACTTGGTTTCTTTATTATATAAATTGAAAATAGTTTCTCGTGATTTAACTGGGCGATTTTTCAGTTGAAATGACGTCATTCATGCTTCTATTACTGCACAGACACTGACGTTATTATCCGTTTGTTAATTAAAGTACAGCAGTTATTCGCTTATGATATCCGCAAATAATCAGCATAATTAACATCAAAATTCAAATCAACGTACAGCCATGGATAAGTAAGGAAACAACATTGTCCGTTTATTTTATGAAATTCGCATTGCCACATTGAGCAAAAATCTTGAAGGTGAGGCAATAAAATTTGTACAAATAAAATTTTGTACAGATAGATCTTATTCCTTAATGGTGTCTGATCTCAAATTTTTTTGTGTATCACCCCTTCTAGCCTCTTCTGAGAGCAGAAATTCTTTTGAATGTCTCCTGACAACGAGGGGAGGGAGGCTGATTGATATTGCTCGTAAAATAATGTTAAAATAAGTGCCATTTATGAATAAGATCTATAAATATCAACACCTGCACAAATACCACATATGAAATAAGAACATACAGAGGTCGAGTAAATGTTTTTACAGTATTTTTAAAAAGATGTGTCAATGATTTGCAAATTTACAAAATGGACTGCCACATTCATTTCTCAGTGCATTGTAAATAGTTTTTCTCAACATAAGTTTCTATACGAGAGTACAGTTATGTTAGTATCGTCCTCATCTAATTAACAAAGAATTTGTATCAAATGCTGTTGTTTTTTTTAAAACAAGAATTTTGCACGTGAAGTCTTTGTAGTCCAACATAATTTTCATACAAAAACCACGACCAGCCGACAACTTAAAAAAGTATAAAATAAAACATATTCCGAAAAATAAAGACATCTTTGAAAACTCAAGATATAGTCAAACATATTAATAGAGGGTTTAAACAAACACTAAGGCAACGTCTACGGCAGCATGTTCTTACAATAGAAATTTTCATTCAAAACAAAAGGAATGAGCAATTTGTTCTCCCAACAGTATTTTTAATGCCGTCCAACTTTTTTGTAGTAAGTAGTCGAAAGCATTTCCACGGCTCCATTGACTACGTTAGGGACACCACGCGGAAGGTCTTCGGTTGTTTAAATTTATTTAAAAAAGACCATAGCTGCTGAGGAGAGCTTCTGAGGAGTAAAAACATTTAGAATTCATTACAACGTGAATCCAGTGTAATTGTTCTATCCAAATGCTTAAATATTAACCTGGGTTGTTAAATGCCGTCGCCGTACTGGCTTGCTTAAATTTCCTAATAGGGAGTTCTACAGCTGTTGTAATGAATTATGAATGTTGTTTACGACTCTGAAACTCTTCTCAGCAACTCTGGTCACTATGTTAACGCTTAAAAGACCCGAAACCTCTTAAGGCCGATTTCCAGTGGGTGCAAAAGGTCGCGTAGGCGACTATTCTACTGTGAAAAAGTCGACTTGAAGTCAACTTTTCCGCTCGACATTTTGCGTCATCCAATGTCAGCCAATCAACTCGAAGAACATCGCCCGCACGACTTTTTACACCCATAAGAAATCGGCCTTTACGTATCGCGTGTAAACGTAGTCGTGATATCGTGGAAATGTTCTCGAGGACGTACTGTGAAGTAGGACGATGTTGAAAATACTCTAAGGACTACATATTATTCATTCCGATTGTTTTGAATGATCACTTCTTTTGTAAGAACACGTTGCCGTAGTGTTTGCTGCGGTACGTGATCAAACTCCCCAGTAATAGTGTGTTGAATGCAACGAATTTACCACATTGTTAATTGAACTGAGACATTCCCCTTTTTATCTACTAAATTTGCCTAAAGAATATCATAAAGGTAATTTAGGGGGCAAAGAAATCCTTTATTTTGCGCTAAATTGCTCTCAGGAATAACGTGGGAAAATTTGAAGACAAAGTCCAGTTTCTCTTTAGGTGGCAGGCAGAGTAGGGTGGTCTGACTTCTCCAAAAAATTCCTTGACAATTTTAATGATACCATTAATGGAAGAAAATTAGCGGCTAAATTTCCTTTTTGCCTTGGAAAGATTACTGAAAGTTCCTGGAGCTAACGCTTTCAGAACTTGCACAAATCTTTTTTTCGCAGCAGGAAAATCTAACCATCAATTTCCCTTAAGTTGAGGTTTTACTTAAACTATTACAAGGTTTAGTTTAGATATTAAAAGTTGGAAAACAGTTGAATCTTGGTTATCTACAGATAATTCCTCAGAGAATGCTTTTTTAGTATTTTCAGTTGAACGAGCTTGATAGTAAACACGCATTGGATGTCTTTTCAGTAATATGACCGCGGCGGATCCAAGGGAAGAGTTTCGGGATTTAAGCACACCCTTGAGCCTCCAAACAATGTGGGGATTCCTTGGCATAGTCTCCCAGTTTACATACAGAAATAAACTATGTTTGCATCCTTTTTCTTTGATTCTGCACCCCATTTAAGTGATAAAGTTTACAGTACGGACCTTGCTCTCGGTGAATCAGTATTATTGCTTGACAAACGAGTGCATTTCAAGCCCATATTAACGGGCTATTTTGCCGATACAATTTCAATCGAGTAACTTGAAAATTTTGTGGAAATCGTGCAATTTAGAAGCACTGATTAAGTATTAATATCTTTTATATAATTTGCGTGAATTATTAATGAGTTGGATGAAACATATTTACCGCGCACACTAAAGCGAGTTTTTAGAACATTCATTCTTTGGCGTAAGACCATGGTCCTGGCGTATTATGTAAGTCAAGATACAATCACTCATATAAAACGACAAATACTTAATGTTAAAAACATATCAAAATTGCCTAAAGAATTTTAAATCCATAACCAAATATTCCCTATCTATAGTAATTATGAGGAAATCAAACAGCTAAAATATACTTTGACTTTCAGAAATAAGTTAGAAATAAAACGGGCAACTCGGTTCATCTGAAACGCACGTGAGGGGAATCTTTTTACAATATATTACAAATGTACAGGATTTTCCAAGAGCACCATTTCAGTTCAATACTTCGAGTTGATTTTCAAATAACGTGTCCATCGTGCCTTAAGCCACTGGAATTGAACTTGTTGGTGGAATAGTAGCCACGGATGAAAATCTAAGAAAACGAATATACATATTTTTAAGTATACTATAGACCTGTGCATATGTCTTCAGAAAAGAATACTCGAAGAACTTTTCCGAAACTCCTAGGTCACCATTCAAACAGTTCAGCAATAGGTGCTCGGGCAAGACACTTTAACAATTGATCCACTGCTGTGGAAGCCAGACGGTAAGATCCACTGATACAATGATAAAGGTAAAAAGGCGTCGCGATCAAGCTGGTGTTTATAATAGAATGTTGATAACCTTTTGAGACCTGTGGGGGTTTCCTCTGTGACGAGTAAAACCGTCTGGCGTTAGCCAGAATGAAATTAATAAAGATGAGAAATGCCGTCGTCAGGTGTCAAAGTGTAAAATATGTATCGTCCATATACAACAATATTGTAGTCAAAAGATAACGGGTTATTACTTTTTGGTTTGAAAAGTTGTTGGATTACATGTCATGTAGAAAACTACAACACTAACAGATAACATGTATGAAATACACATGTATATGTATTGTTAAGGCATGGTACTAGTGGCAGCAAATTCTTTAAGGTCACTTGTAAAACCAGTATAAAATATTTGGTAGCACAAAACCAATGCCATGTCTGAGCACATCTTAACGTCACTAACGATATATGGGAAAAAAAATAAAAATCTCTCGATACTGATTTCTTGAGTGCTGGGCAATTTCGAAGTAACAGGTAACACTAATTATCTGCCAGAAGCACTTTTTCACGTGATCCGGAAATGCAATATCAGTCAACAAGATTCGAAATGTGAAACTGTTTTGTTAGAGGCAATTTTTGTCAGCAGCTAAGATTCAGGAAAACGTCAAACGAGTGTGTAGGTTATAATATCCCAAGAAGGATTTAAATTAACATACTAAATTCTAGATTTTTTGAAAGAAGTTACAGTAAGGTCTTGTGGGACGTTAGGACACTTGGAGTTCAATGTAGTCGAACAGAATTTGTCCGAGGTTTCCTCTAGGTTGATTACTGGGAATGGTTGAATAATGTCACTGATATTTTAAGACATCTTAAAAGGTGCATTGTCTGTAGAAGAAAATTCCTAGTTGCCCGTCAGAATATTTACCTTGGATCGGTGTACTTCTCTCGGATTGCTTTTTGTGCGTGGTTTGGTGCCATTGAGAACGTTCTGTGCAAGTCACTAATACAGGCGAGTAAGTCTACCAGTTGAAACCCAGTGTAATGCTCCAGCGATGGTGACTATAAAGAAACATGAAGTAATTACGGTTTAATGTAGTACTGTGCTTTGAACCAAGTGGCACTGAAGAAATGTAAGTGGTAAAGGTAATTATTTTGAGTAGCTAAACTGGTAAATGCAGATTCATATTCTAAGTTACTGAAATGCTTTTTCATCAACAGTAAACAATTTAAAAGAAGCAACTTACACAATAAGGGTTCATTTCAGTCCCAATTGCATAGATGTTTTTCATAAATACGGCGCACGGAAGCGAGGCTTATAAGGCGCGAAACTAGACTGCAGCAAAACAATGACATCAACGCAATGCTTTTCTACTGTAAATGACAGTATTTGTTTTACCCTCGTTTGATCAGACAAGCAAATGGAGGCGTAAACAGATATGTCGATACTTAGGTAAAGTTTAGAAAATTTTGTCGGTCTTTATTGTAACTCCAATTTTGCCTCTATTTCTTTCCGATATTGGCTTCCTATGCAAAAACCCAGAAAGTCCTTGGTTCACCTCTAAGTAACGTGGGAGCGGCCATATTATAGACAATTTATAGTAAATTTTTCTTGGAAGTTTTGTGCAATTTTATCACTAGCAGCTTCAATTTTAAGTTCCTTTGGTTTGCCCGAAGCTTACTAGTAGATTCTTGGTAACCTATATTATATCTTCGCTAAAAAACAACATGAGCTACAAACAAGGAAACAAAACTTAATTGTGAAGACGGTAAGAGAATATTACTCCTGTGATCAGTAATCGACGACATCGGTGTACGACGATATTGTAAACAGCAGCAAAAATGCCAGCAACGCTCGTCAGTGTGGCATGGGGAACCAGTACTACATAGCTAAAAGCCGATGCTGTGTGAAAGTAGAAACTGACGAAAGTCGCACTAATTATGGTTAACTTTGAATTCGCTCGCGAACTGCCCAATGGATTTTTATTAATTCATGATTAAACGTAGTTCAGTACTTCCGTTGCGAAACGGTAAGTCTTCTAAGAAATAAAATAAAATTAATGCTATTATTTCGTACGAAACGGAGAGGATTCCGGTAGGCGGTTGTTTTTCTTGTTTTTTGTTTTGGGTTTTTTTTTGGTGGGGGTGCCTTGAAATCGAGCCTCAAGAACCACGTTTTCGAAAGTTTTGTATTCACAATATAACACAGCAGCTGCCTTCGACAATTTTAGGAGCTTGTTGTCGAGAAATGAAATTGGTAGTCTGACAATTACAAGCAACGAAATATGTAATCAAAATTAATGTATCAAAGACGTTCATGTAAAAAGGTATCTTTGTCTTAAGTAGAATTTGCCAAACAAAGATCGCCGCCCCATCTGGGTTGCTAGATATAAAATTAACGTGATCGCACGAGAAGTGTGCCACATATGCAGCACATGTAAAAATTGCAAGGAAATAATGGGGATTGTAAAAGATCTCTAAAATCAATGTCAAAAAATAGATATCAAGGAACTGTTAACGCCATTGTCATTCGCTTGGTCCTTTCGCCCAAAAGCAACAATGATTGGTTGCATGTAAATTCACTTTAAACCAAGGACACCACTAGCTGATGCTGGGTCGAATGTCTGATAAAACGTATTATCACACGACACACCCACAATTCATTGTTTCAACAGAAGCGTTAAATCCTTCAGTCCGCTCCTTAGTATTCAGCAGTGTGATAACGACATACCACAGTAGTCTCTTTTGACATCACTGTGATAAACGCTTATCGCATACTAATGAATGAATATCTTGATTTCTAACTACCAACGTCTCTTCGACCTTAAACTGGAAAAAAAAACTATTTCACTGTGGGTGAGCCATGAGATAAGGTGGTTAATCACTGTTTACTCGTGTGATAAAGAATTTAACATTGCTAGTGATCCTTGAACGTCCACTCGAGGCCTACGGCCTCTTGTGGCAGTTAAGTTTCGCTTGCGATCATCATGTTAAATCCTTTATCACACTCGTGACCATTGATTAACCCTTACTTATAGACATACAGTTACAACTTGGGGAAACATCAAGTGAAGTCTGGTTGAAAATGGTTTTTTTTAAACTGAAATTGTCTTTATGTCATAATTGGAGCAAGTGAATCGGTTTATCACCAAATGTCCATTTTATGTTTTAAAACAGTCTAAACATGGCATTGCAAATTTTTACAAAAAATTTTAACTTATTCCCTAAAAGGTTTTTGCTATTTTCATCTTATGCATTAAGTCTTGAATTGATGTTAGAATTATTAATATATAAATTAATACTTTATAATTTAATGAATTTGATATTAACTTTATATACTAATAATTAGTTATATAAATGAATAGCAAATACATTAGGATGAGCTTAGGTTAGTAAATTGAGAAGATTACTCAACGAGGCAGTGAGACCAATAAGCTATTTTACTAAATGGCCACTCAGTCAATTATTCTTTTCTTAGATACATCATGTGCATAATGAAAAAGACTTGGGCAGATATCCTGAAAAGTTCTTGGCCTAGTCAGTTACAAAAACATCCACTTGCCAAAGCTTTTAAATTGGAGAGATTTTTGGACAAGCACTATGTAGCACTATGTATATCTCAGGATACCTTGAAATTCATATTAACATTTAGTCATTACTAGTGCAGTCTACAAGCACTGTTTTCACAAAAATAGTCCCAGCCAATCCTTTGTGCCCCGAGTGTATCACATACCTAATGTGGCTAGGATCTATTTATATTGTGTAGAAGAATAATCAATCTAAAGTCATTACCAGCAGACAATTTAAGGAAATATAGCAAGAAACAAGTTTTTAAGATGTTTTCTAGAGTTTAAAATTTAAGTAAAAACAAGACAAATGTAAACGGTAATATTTCGACCTTATTTTAAAGTCATTGTCAAACCTGTCAAACAATGACTTTGAAAGAAGGTCAAAACGTTACCGTTTATATTTGTCTTGTTTTTACTTAAGTCTTAAGTCTTCAAGATGATGGTTTTCAGAGTTTGTTTCTTGCTCTATAATCAATCTGATCTATCTGTGCAAGAATATTCACTTTACAACATACCCAAGAAGGCAAATCAAATGTATGGAGGGCCAAAACCACTGATGCTGCTGCAACAGTTGATGGAAGGTATTTCAAATGTGGATCGGCATCTTGCAATGTAAGTTCACACACATACTGAAAGAAAGAAAAGTGCATTCTGTGTGTTTATCACATGCTGGAACCTCAATAATGATTTATGAAATATTAATCCCCTTTCCCTGAAAATATGCCAGTTCCTTACAGATATACAGTGTAGCCCAGGAATCCTTTTTCTTCCAATAATAATTTGACCATCAACAGTCAAGACTTTGTTGTGGTGACAGTATTCATTTAGCATTTAGCCAAGCCAGCACTGTAGCAGGTCAACCCAGGGTGGGAGGAAGGGGGTACCAACAGGAGATTTCCAAATTGGACAATTAAATTTCCAAATCAAATTACTAAATTTTGACATTTCATGCACATCTCAATAAATTAACAGTAAAATGAGTCAGTTATGAACAGTTTACTCTAATAATAAATGAAAGCAACACTTTCTTTGCACTGGCTGTTTTATTAATTAAAAGCAGTTTACTAACACAAAAAGTATTCTTATGTACATGGATAACACATGAACAATTTAAGAACACCTCCATTAATGCTTGTAGAAGCTTTTTCATATTCATTATTGCTTCACATGCTCATGTTGATGTTTTCTAAATAGATTTCCTAATTTTCCAAACATTGTAATTTTTCATATTTTGTGGGGGTGTGGCCCTCTCAATACCCCTTTTCCTATGGTGCTAAGTCAAACTTGATCACAGAGTGATCACTGTCCCGAGACAAAGAAAGTAAACTGCTGTTTTGACTGCCAGAAGTAGCTGTTGGGGCCAAGTCAAAAACAAAGCATTTATCTTCATGATCTTGAATTCCCTTTAAAGTTTAACCTACAGTATAAATAAAGCTCCACGGATGACTACCTGTTAATAGCTTAAGCTGGCATTGGCAGGGTTTATATGAGAGGGATGATGGGATGGGGGGGTCAATCTCCCCAGAAATTTTCTAATGAGAGATATCCCCAGAAATGACTCTAATAATTTACCTGATTTGTCACCAGTTTTTAGGTACATTGTACATGTATTATTTTATATAAGTCACCAGAATTTTACAACCTTATTGTATTCTTTATTTACAGTTAAACTAAACAGAAAAATCAAAAGAATACTTAAGGACTGTATAGGAGCAACAGTCTACATCACAATCTCAAAATGTTTGAGGAAAATGAACCCCATCCATCCAGAAAATCTTGGTGAAAAAACCAATTCACCAGACACACCAACAGCAGCCGCTACTAATCCAACAGATTACTATCCAACACATTATATGAGAACGGTCTTGATATCAACCAACAAATCATGAGAGCTTACCCTCTAGCCCTACAAACAGATACTGATTATCTTGAAGGACCTACCCGTGTGAGGTGACTAAACCTTTGCTTCAAGTGATCAGGAACATTAGCTGCCTTTTCATATCTACTCAGAAATGAAAGTATTGTTGGGACGGAGAGATCAAAGGAGAGAACTTTCAACACCATGTTTTCCATCTTTCTAACCTGTAAAGCAATAATTCCTGTTAATGACCTACAGCACAGTAGATTCAAGAAGGGTATAACTTGGAAACATGAGCTCAGCTATAAATTTTAAGCACTGTTTTGAATAGAAATCTATTCTTATCAAGTGCAAGCACTTAATTTCACACTTAATCTACTGCCACACACAACTTTTAAACTTGGAAAGCAACAAGATATATGACATTCATTTCAATCTTTACTACTGCAGACATGTAATTTCACTGATGTTCAGGACAATAAAAAACTTCAAAATTAAATCAATACAATTCTGTTTTGCCATTTTACAGAGATTTTAATGTTTTCTGTCAAGTATGATGTGATTTTTTTTTGACTGTTTATGGGTTCAGAATAAGAACTACACATACATTTAAGCTTAAATGTAAAATTAATAAGGCATGTAAAATATAATATTCCAAAAACAGAAACATAAAATTAAGTTAATTATATACTTCACCTCTTTGTCAGAATATGTATCATCAGTTATGTAGACAAATTCTGATACTTCAGGTGGATAGATTTCCTCAAGCTTTGATGCAATAAGCATACATGCTGTTCCAACAAGCTGAAGCTTTTTCCGTAGCACAACCATTGATGACAAGAAGCGATCAATGTAATTAACTGTCAAGTACAAGGTTTCTGGCATAAGACGGTATTCCTCAGCTACTTCAACAAGCCAGTCCACTAGAATTGCACGCATGCTATTGTTGATATCTGGTTGTTTTTTCATATACCCAACCTTTGGCCGATGTTTTAACTATAATGAAAATTCAAAACCATGTTTTTTTCTCTCAATGCAGCATGAAATGGCCTAAAGTTTATGTATTAGATCTAAACAACAGATTTTTCAATTTGATTTTTTTTTTTACAGCTTCAACTTATCAACCCCTAGATCCCTCTACAGACAGACATTAATGGCCACCTTGTGGGTAAGTGGATTTAATATTATGGAAAAAATAAATTCAATACTTGAACACAGTTGCAGCAGAATTCACACAATTTCTGGCTAATGCTTGATAATAGCTGACAAATGAATTCTGGATAACGGGAAAATTTATGTTTAAATGTTAAAAATCGAATTTTCGACTTAGTAAAGTTACTAGCATTCACATGGCTTCTCAAGCTCTTTCACTAACTTGTTTATACCATATTTGGTATGCGAGGTAGTAAACAACTCTAAGCTCAGCAATGCAAACGGAAAATGCCCTAGGGAGCCTGCGAAGAACTGGCTGGGAAGGTTAAGTTCATTTTAAAATTTATTAGTGATTTTTGTGTGCATAAATTATTTCTACCCTAGTAACGTAGCATTGCGTGATGAAATTAACCACTGCAATTAACATACCATCTAACCATTGGAGACTATACCTCACCGAGAAACTTGTAAAAATAATCTCAACGCGAGAGTTCAAAAACTTAGTTTGAGGTCTACTTACTTCAGCCTTTTTCAAGTAATCGTGAATTTCGGGTGCATATTCAGAAACGTCAAGGATAGCATCTGAGTTTGTATCTATGTCAATCATAGGTTTCGGGCTTGCAAGTTCGTCTTCCTCGTCGCTTGAATCCAATAACATTGGAGAGTCTATTAGAAATTCAATAACAAATCATGAGAATAACGTAAGTAACAGAATGCACTTATAATGAATACGAAAGTTCGAACGTACCGTCACGAACTACTGAAGGAGGAAAGACCTCCGCTAAAGGTAGCCTTTTAAGCGAAGTTACAGCTAGATTTAGGTTAAGCTGGTCTGACGATGAGACATCCTCAGCTATTGCGACCGTTTGTTTCAGTTTGGCTGAATCAGCATCAACATGAATAGAAAAAGCTGGAGCAGAAGGTACGCTGAAGGTTGACTTAATAGTCTTGGCAAAAGCATTCTCAGCATTCGAACCACGCAGTGAAGCTGATGGAGCCTGGAAGAGAAAGAGATAAATTTCCTAAATCTAACCAAAGTAAAAATTTTAACATGAAATACCCGGACTTCAACCCAACATGCTGAAATGACACACAACTGACTTCTTTGCCGCATTCAAATAAAATTTTAGAAGACGCAAACCTTTGCCGCTCTAAAAGGCTGAATTCGGATATTCGATGACAAGGTTCCCAAGGCAGCACGTTTTGCAGGCAACGATTCGTTTTTTTTTCCTTCCCCATTTTCCTTCTGTCCTCTCTTCGTCAACTTGTTTCGTTCATTCTGATTTACAGCATTGTTAGAAACAAGAACTCCTCTTGATGCCATGCTTTCAGTCAGACGAATGTCAGGATTATTATCAGTATTGCAACCGTAAGTCAATGCTAGATCCTGCTTAAGACAGCTTGGCAGCTCTTCTCAATGGATCAAACCCAAATCTTCCAAATGCGGCAGCACAGTTTTGCGGAAACCAAATACGAGGTAATCAGACGAGAATAAACTAAATTTCAACGATCGAACTTCCAAGCGCTGTCCACGTTCGGATTTTAAGTTCCCCGCTCATTACGAACAACCAATTAAATTCGAGCGTAGAAAACATTTGAATTTCCGGTTATTTATGGTTTAAATACCAGTCCTCCAGATCACGCGTTTTACAGGATTAGTAGCTCTGGTAGTCTGGTATACTGTTTGATAGAAGCAATAAAAATTCTTTTATGAGCTCATTCTGATACGTGTACCGCTAAACAGCAGCTCTTCTGAATCGTTGCAATTGAATAACCAGGCGGAAATCTCATACGTAAAATAAAAATAAGTGCCCAGCACAAAACGCGAAACAAACCCATGATAAAATAGGCCATTCCATTGCATGGGCTATTTATGAAGCATGGCCAACTCTCAGCCAGTCTTAGTTAATGGATGAGAATTAGTGTTTGAGTTTTGGTTCAAGGTTCTTGTGATGATTAGAGTTTAAACATGAGGAGTATTTTATCGTTTAGGAATATGATTAGGATAAGAATTTGGTGGTTATTCATACCTAGCAGGGGTGGCGGAATGAAAAACTTGTTGGTAGGGCGGAACTCAAGTCAAAATGGTGCCGTCGGAAATGTGTAGCTCAAGCTCGTTAACAATTCATGAGCAAAACACGAAGGAAATCAGTACCGAGACGTAGTTTGGACATCTGATCTTAATTAGTGCAGAATTTCGACCACGTTAAACCCGATTTTCTTTTTAAATGCGGATTCGTTTGAGATGTAATACCATACACTCGAAAGTCGTGTTTCACCAAATATCCAAACACCTCGAAGTTGGTTAAAACAGCTCGTCTATCGCTTCATTTTTCAACTCACTTCTCGGTGTTTGGATATCTGAAACACTCCTTCTCCTGTATGATATATTACTCAAAGAACTTCTGATGTGACCTCAATGTATGAATACCAGAAATATATAATGAATGAGAAATTCGTATTCCAGCTGCATCCTGATCACAAAGGTTACCTACATTTCAAATAAAAAATGTTGGTACATTTTCACCATTCGTCAACTCTTCGCTGCTTCGAAAGAATCCTGACGTTTTCAAGTCTCGTGTACACAAAGTAAAATTTGCTAACTTACGATAACGATAAAACGACTCAAATCAAGACAGCATATATTAAATTTTGAAGCGACGTATGCCCCCAAAAAGTTGGCAATTGCCATTTTTATAATTTCTTTTCACTTACTGCACCTGTAACAAGTTATTATAGATGCCGATCGCTATTTTGAATAATTAAGTAAGCAAAAGTTGGTGGGACAAATGCACCACCAGCCCATACAGCTCCTCTGTTCCGCCTCGTGGGCACCGTTTTTGTTTTATCAGTGATATGTAGTATCATTTACTGCGTGCAGCTAACAGTTCTCCTGTTGCTGCCATCTTATGTGTTGAACGGTTACTTTCTCTATCCTAAAACATGACATTTTGTGGTGACGAGGACGGTCAATTATGCCGCAAGTTACGGGAAAAGTGAGAAATTCAATCCAAAAAATGCCTACTTAGAATGCCTCGAGCAATGTTTCGTGGCAAATGAAATTGCAGCCGATGCAACGACGTCGCAAACGACGTCGAGACATACTGATTTTATTTATTGGTGGTAAAGTGTACCATGTTCTTGTAGAGCAGTGTTCGCCGGCATCTATCTCGCCGAAAACTTTCGGTGAGTGGACAGTCATTTTATAGAAGCAGCTCGCACCAAAGTTGGTGATCTTGGAAAGATAACGTATCTAAACTTTCGTGCAGAATAATACAGGATTACGTTTATCCGCTAATAATTAGGTATTGTCATATTCCCAAAAGTAAAGTGAACATGACTTTAATGTGGAAAAAAATCAGGATTACATAATTTTTTAAAATTATGCTAATGTTTTGCACATACATGATCAAAAACTTTTAAGCAAATGTTTAAAAAACGAGTAGGAGTGCTTTATCGGATATAAAGGAAGTACTGCGTGTTGTTTGAACGGCTTAAAAAACAAACCCTTTAATATTCACGGAAGAAAGTATGAAGACTTATGTTTTCGAAGCCGGGAAAATTGGAAGAGAAAAATAAACGTGTTTTTATCACGTATAAAGACACCACATGGTTATGATTTTCCTTTGTATTTTCCTGATGAATTCTTAATGAGTTTTTCAATATATAATAAAATTGGGGCCCGATTTCTCTTTAACAGTTTAAATTAGGTTGAACGGTAATCACGCATTATTGTGATAACACTTTTAATGCTAAAATGGATTCGTCTCAGGCATGTTTTATTACACTAAAAAATATTTATATACTGCTCTTTAGGTTCAAACTTATATCCAGCAATTATTTATAAGCTATTCAGTGTTTAACAACGAGCGCGGCATGATACAGCATATCAGTGGGATAGTTTAATACATGTATAGAATTAATAAGACTCTACAAATTGAAAATTACACGCATGATTGATAATTTATGTTTGCATAATTGTACTATTTACTTTATGGTTATACATTCAGGAACTACATGCTCTATAAGTGATAATATTTACTATATATTCTAATTTAGTAAGATTGCAGTGATTTGATCGTTAAAAGAATTATCTTAACTAGTTATGTCTATATGGCTCAACATAATATAATTTTATTAAAGTCTTCATTAACAAATATCCACTTAAAGTTTCTCATGACCTGCATGACATCAATAAAGTTACCATAATGATAAGAAAGCTCCACAGGGCTCAATGGTTGCCACGGAGCCAAATCTACAAGCAAAAACATTACAAAAGTAGGAACTAAGTTTCAATGGCAGATACAAAAGAAATGATAAGAAGAATTTTTTTTAATTTCCAACAAACGTAATCATGTAGTTCAAATTAACTTTTTCCTGAGTACTACGTAGACAGTGTTAAATAATAGAAGTAAAACTTCTATTATTTTACCCTGGTTAACGCCAGATAATTTTACTCGTCAAAGGGAGAGCTGCCGCCGGTAAAGAGTTAATCCTGTGCCTTTAAAGGGTATTTCTTTGAGGAGTCATTAACTGAAGTGTCGACACTCAGATGAAACAATCATACCAGTTTGATCAATATAATTAGACTTGGAGTTTGATGAAACTTAAACCTTTACCTTGGAGATTTCGCGGGGAGATCTCCCTTTGACGAATAAAACCGTCTGGTGTAAGCAAGAGAAAAATTGATTCGTTGCAAATGGCAACAATGCCAGTTAAAGAGTTAAAAGAGATTGCGGAGACATCTTAGTAATATCCAGAATCATTTTGTAGTACGTAAATGAAGACATAAACTTTCCGTCTGTGACGCACTCACAGCAAGTGCCTTGTGGCTACGGCCTCTTTTTTGTTGTTGTTGTTATTAGTTGTCTTGTATTACAGATTATGGTTTTTGATTTCAAGAGGTATCCGCCTATCTTTTCGTGACTGTCATTTATTATTATTTAGAGTCAAACAGCGAAACTTTCCGTTCTTTGACAATTCAAGTTTTTGATTTTCTGACTTCCTTGACAGTTTTGGATAAGGAAAATGGAATTAAATAGCATCAAATTTTCAACCAGTAAAACAGTTGAAATGAAATGTTTAATATGGAGTAATGTTTGTGTTTTAGTCGTTTTAGTAGATAAAGATCGGTTATGATTTGTCATTAAAAGCATTTCAATTTTTTCTTTAATCTTGCGGTTTCGAGTTCAACTTGGTTGAATGCGTTTTCGCAAACCGAAAAAATTGTGTTAGGGCAAACTCAATTTGGGCACACTGAACGACAAACGAGCGTAAATTAATTATGAAATGCACAGCGCACTGTACGTTTGCTAATCTGTATATATAAATTTGGAACGTCACGGCGTTTGTCTGTTACCTTAAAACTCCAGAACCACAAGACTTACAGAAGATTCAATTACATATTCGAACTCAGCATAACCAGATGAGTAACATTAGCTATCAATACATCAGAAAATACCTCAAAAAAGAAACCATGGTACAGAAACAATAACATTATCTACACATATCCCTGGTACTCTGTGCACAATTATTTGTTCGTGAGGAACCATTCAATTTTCTGAAATCATATTTGAAAGAAAAGGAAACTTTTTCATTTGTTTTCCATAATCCCGGGCGAAGCCCAGGTACCCTGGCTAGTTAATAATATACATGAAAAACTTAAGCACGAAGTAACATACTCGAGTAGCGTGATTACACAATTTATTCATTGAAAGTAATCTCTTCAAAACTCTGGTAATAGTTTTCGCTCGCAACTCCTCCAAATGTTGTGATTTAGCCGTCGTTTTCATTTTAGGTCACCAAGGGTTTTAAACTGTTTTTAGCCAATTGAGGAGTTTTTTCTCCGGACCAAAAGAAATCCGGACCAAATTGCATTTTATAAGCTCTTTATTACCTTTTTATTTCGCTTATTACCTTAAAATTGCACTGTCCTTTGCCAATTAGAATTGAGAAAGTTTTCGTTAAGCACTTTCTGGCTCAAATTGTCTTCACTTTGTCTATGTTTGGATTTAATTTGTATCTGACACGAAATATACCAATAAATCTGCCACCTTTATTCCATCGCATAAACAAAGGTCTCCATGTGAGCCAAATCTATTTTTTATTTGACAAAAACTTCGTTAATTATTAATTAATTGCACATAGACAATACTGGGAAAGAGTTGTGATATATGGAGTATTTAGACGCATACATATGCGTAGAGCAGACGTCGGGAAGATACCTCCAACAAAAGACATGAAGAAACAAGAAAAAACGTGACAACATCTGGCCATGCAATAAATTGAAGGGTTTGGGAGACACGCTGCAAATAAATTCGTCTTTGTTTAATTGACTTGTTGGCCCGATCAATTACTTCAACAAAATGTGATCAACGTCCTGTTTACTGGAGGAAAAGTTACCTTCCTAAATCCTAATGGGATTACCTTCCTAAGAGAGCCAATAGATAGCTCCGGTTCAGGTGACGTAGGGTGACTCTTCTAGCAGGAGCAATTTCACTAGCAGGGTCACCCTACCTCTGTGTAGTCACAAAGGCCTCGTCCTTGTCACAGATGTCATATTTCTTGTTTCTGTATTTGTTGATTGCGTAGGTTTTAACAGAAACTTAAAATGCTCTTTAATTCGTTGACTAACTAGATAGTTTACATGTTTACGGATTTTCTTTAGCCTTTCGTGACGGTTAGATAGAGTTAGTTCCCACCATTGCATGAACCTGAAAGTCAGTTACGAATTTCATAATTTTTTTGCAACAGAACGTTGAAAATGGTCGTCTTGGAATTTTAAAGTTACAAAATATCCTGGAGGAGCACGCCTTCCGACTCTCTGCCAATTTTTCTCTGCCCATTTTTCAGGGAAGGCGGAGCGGAATAACGAGTGGGGAGGCTTGAGATACAAATACAGCATTTTGTGTGCTTCTCTGGAAAATTTTACAACAATTGTTTTAAAGCGTAGTTGTTTCAACATTGCATTTGGAAAAAAGGGGGGCTACAGCCCCCCAGCCCCCTCGGCTCCGTCGTCCCTGTTTTTATATTCCTCGTTATGCTACTGCATTCTATCATATGCGAGATCTTAGATGAGTAAAACTAAAGCTCTTATTTGAACTTAATTCAACCAAAAAATTACTTATTTCTGTCTTCATATGAGAAAAGCCATATTCATTCATCGTCGAAATAGGGAATGGACTCGTATCACTACTATGGGTAGAACTCCATAATACTATAGTAAAAGATACAAAATTGATGAATAAAGGTTTCTACTACATTCCATCAGGGACTATAGTTTCCTACCTGGATTCACTGTATTTGACTCTGATGGCCTGTAGATTGGTGTCTGTAGCTCTTGATATAATTTTGTGCATATCATTGAGGCACGCTCGAAGATCAGACAGTTCAAATCCAGTGCTCAGTGACAGTGAAGGGAACTTAGAAAAAAAACAGAGATTGAATTTATCTTATTTTTGAACATGAAATCATTGCTTTACTCAACCAAACAACATGGTAAACTAAACTAAACATTTCACCTCACTTTTTTTGATTATTAGACCTTGCAAATATATACAGCTAGGTCATAAAGCTTGTCTAATTCGATTGTGAACCGAAGATTAAGCTTGTCTTTGTTGAAATAACTTAGGTGAATTTCGTTGACTACATTTCTGTAGTTATCTCACTCTACCATGAACAATATAATATGTAAATGAGATAACTTGTGATGCAAAAACCCTTGCATTGAATTTTGATATGATTGATGAACTTGCCATCGAAATTATGTTTCCAAATCATGTGAAACTTGGCAAATGAATCTGAATTATGCAAGTAACCATTGCCATCAATGAAATATGATTATCATGGTTACACATAAGTTTCCAGCTTCTTCTGATGAAATCAAATCACGCTTTTTCTCTGCCATTTCGGTGGAAGATATTTCGCGGTAATCATGCGTGATTTAAGCTAGAGCAAGAAAAATACAACGAAATCATAAAAAGCAAAAGAATGTGAATGGTGAAGATGAAAGGAAAGAAGCCTTTGAAAATAAGGAGGCCCTTGAAAATTATGACATTTCTATAGCAATCTCGTTTCTGGATAAAAGTGCTCGATTTTAAGAATTCTATCTTCGAGTCCAGTTAGGCATGTATTGGTTTTAAAATGTGAACGATAAGTTGAATCAACCAATAAACAAAACGCTGCGTCAATATTTTCATGTCATAAGTTATGTCATTTGCTTAACTTTCAAAATTACAAGAGTGATAAGTATAGATGAGGTGTTTTTCGCAGGATTTTTAGTCATTTTGAGAGACCAAAATGACAACATCCGAGTGCAAGAAAGGCTTTGGGTAAATCATATGTAACAGACAACCTGGAGGATTTGTTTGGTCAAAATCTATACCAGCTGAGTCAAGCACTCCCAAACTGAATTTCGCAAAGTGAAATTTGTTTAGTTTAGCTTTGAGGACTATCCAAAGTTAAAAAGAAAGATTTTCGTACCACTTGTCAGCTTTGCTAGCCAAGCTCTCCTCAAATAAAAATGTATTTAATGCTAAGCTTGTTTTGCAGTCATTATCAATCAACGCAAGCTGATTGGTTGCTGTGTGGTCAAAATTTACGATATTGCCCTTGGAGAAAATACAATATTTATTCCCAGCGATATGTTTTTGTTTTTGTATATTTTTTGGGGGGAGGGGGAAAATTTCTGAGTTGATATGCATGAAAATTAAGGAGAAATAACTATCTACATGGATTGTAAAAATCCAAAGAGTAAAATTAACTGGAACAGAGGTGCTGCTTATATTCAAAGTTTTTGGCATAAAAGAACGAGCAATGTATGTTTAACTGGTGGACACATGAAGTGTAACAAAGACGTTACGAGGTAAGGTAGACTGCAGCAACTGAAGACAAAAACGAGAAAGAAAATGGAAAAGAAAAACCACTGCCAAAGATAAAAAAGAAATTTAGCCAAAACCCATATAATAAATTCCCCATGTAACCTCGTTTTGTCGGTCCGTAGTTGAAGATGTTTCCCGATATCCAACAGTTTTACCGTACCCAAGACAGCCCGCCATTCAAACGCCACCTTCAAAACAAAACAACATACTCTACACGGCTAACATTTATCAAACAAGTTAAACAAAAAATGGACAATAAAAGGACGCTAACGTTGTCCGTCATACTCGTATACAACTGTCAAAATTACATCTAAAACTTTAAAGCCAAACCTAACAATAACACCAATCCTAACCCTAACCCTAACCCTAATCCAGACCCAAATTCTGATCCTAAAAAAGACATTTTACTTAATGTTTAAGTCAAAGCCATGTCATTCCAGCATATTGAAAGAAGTGCTTCTGCTGTTACGCTTAGAGGAGAAGGTCAGCATTTCATCATCAATTGCTCAATGCGGAGAACCCAGTTTTGGTAAAGTTTAGAGTACCGGTATTTCCTTTCGTTTTTTCGTCGCTCAGTTTGTACGAAATATCCACATTTTCTCTCGGTTAATAAATATTTAATATGTCAATATGTATTAATGTTTTTCTGCATGTTAATTACTTACCCACGAAGAAAGACCAATCGTGCTTAGTGCCAGGACAACTGATGAAGCCGCCACTGCAGATTGCAAGTATTTCCACTGTATGTCCGAATCTTGTAACGAAAGCTCGCAATAATACTGAAACAATAGACAGAAAGATCAGGCATAAAGTTACATGTAGTTTTGTTTTCCCCAGAGTCTAAATCTTTTCCATGAAGGAGTCTAGGGAGGCAACGAGACCAGCGGCGCAATTAAGTACCACGGTAGTTTGGGGTGACCTCGGTCGACAGGAAAACTGCTTTCAAACTTTCTTCACGAGAAATAATGCCGTCTTAGTTGTTACGTCATGATTATTATAATGTAATTAATTGCGCGGGGGCCTAACAGCAGCGTAGATTATGGGGGAGGGGGGGGGTGTCATCCACACAAAGTTTGCGACACTTCGGGCAAACAAATAGATTGTAATTCGGGCAAAATTTGGTAAGGTAAAGTAGGTTAAAATCCCTTTTGGTTTCTAGTTTATATTTATTTTACGTATTAGGGTTGAGGAAACGACGGTACACCATGCATAACCTGAATGCGCGTCAAGCTAATTCAAATCAATTCGGGCAGTTTTTGAAAGTATACAATGTTCGGGCAAGTTAAGCCAGACACCTCCCAGTCAAAATGGGTTAACTACGTCCCTGAAGCCTAACTCTTCTTTTGCTCAGGGCCCGTGGAATTTACCCACCTTTCCCACCCATTAGTTGCGCCACTTGTGTCATGCACAGTTATTTTTCTATCTATTGCTTTTTTATCCGAGAAATTTGTTTATAAGATCTAAGAAACTCACCCTTGTAATGTAAGAAAATTTTTCGACCAATTCTTCAGGTATGTCCACGTCCTTTTCATACTTATCCAAAAAGGACAAAGCAGTTGGAGCAGCCAAGTCAAAAGCCAATGTCTTTAACACCAACTTCTCCATCTGCCTGACCTGTTAACAAGACAGCCAGATGCTAAACAGGTTTTTCGAGAAGCAGAAAAAATTCATCAGTTTAATACAGTGAGTTTATTATTTTCGCTTGAAATGATGTCGATTTTAAGCGGGGTCAATTATCTTCTTTGGCCTGCAGACCTAGCCAACAGACCAGCGAAATGTTCAACCGACAAGTTTATACCTATAAACCCGCAGGTCCAGCGGAAGCTATTTGTCATTGGTCCGGCATATTACTTCGAAGGCTAGGATCTTAGGAGGGTGGGTTTAAAAGGTCATAACGTACCTCATGTCCAGTGTATGTGGAGTTGGTTATATAAACCAATTCCGATACCTCAGGTGGATAGATTTCTTCAATTTTGGAAGCAATGAGCAAGCAGGCAACACCAACAAGTTGCAATTTACTCGGGTCTATGATCACTTCCGATGACAGAAACCGATCTATGTAGTTAACGGTCAGGTATAAAGTCTCGGTAACCAAATGATACTCTTCTGCAACCTCATCTAACCAGTCCACCAAAATTGCTCTCATACTCTTGTTAATCAACGGCTGTCCACTCATAAAGTCTCGGGCAGGTCTATACTTTTGCTATATTTAATGAGGAATAAAAACAATTCCTTTGAAGCACAATCAATTAGCTTTTCAAGGAACTCCAAAATACTACAGGGTGCAGCATATGTTCTGCAACAAGGTATCAGTTCAGCTTTTCTCTAAGTTTTCAATCAACACAAAAAAGTATATACTGTATAGGGAGACAATTTTGAAAGATGTAGTGAAACCATGGAGTCAAACACAATTTGGAGACAAACGCTGGACCTTTCAGCAAGATTCTGCTTCTGCACACATAGCCAAGGCTTCTGTTAAGTGGTGCTGAGAGAATTTTCATGACATCATATCTCCACAGGAATGGTCCCCTTATTCTCCAGATCTTAATCCCCTCGACTATTCCATATGGGGAGTATTAGAAGCGAATGCCTGTGCAAAAACGCACACAAGTCTGGAAGCAGGAAAATCCTCCCTTCAGCGTGAGTGGACAAAAATACCAGGAGAAAACTGCCCATGCGGGTTGCTCGAATAACCACTTCAGGTTGTCAAAAACCTTGAACCTTTTTACCAGAGTAACTGCACTCTAGTTGACTGAAAAAATAAGAGCATTTCTAAAGGGATGGAAGAACGTCCAAGGTGTCGCTTGCATGAACAAAGGTAGATACAGTGTAGTCCAGATCATTGTACTTTGAGATGACCTCCAATTAGATCAACACATTCTTAAAATTAAGGTCTTATTGGATGTCCCAAATTTTTTTTTCAGTATATTACATTACTCAATACTATACAAAATTACGTGGTTCAATTGAACGTCATTGTATATTATGAATGTCCAACCTAATTATGTAATGATCTAAATAAATAAATAGTAACCAGCAAATACAGATAGCAATTTTAAGACTCTTTTAGCCTTAATGAACTCATGTCAGACATATTAACCCTTTCCAGTCCAAGACGTCTCTATATTTGAGTAACTACCGGGGTAGCCTGGGGGGCCCAACCTCCTAAAAATTTACTGGGCCACCCCAAAAGGCCACCCAACTTGTAATGTATGTAATCACCAACCTATAGAAAGTAGGACATTTCCACAATTACAGTGTGCAAGATGAAGTGTTTGAGAGGCACTCCCCAAATCTGCCCTTGATGTTGCCCCTTCCCAAATTTGCTGAGGGCATCTCAAGGCCCCCTACTTGAAATGTCCTAGTTACGCCACTGCGTTTCTTCTCGACGAGTAAAAGGTGGAGTAAGACTAAAAAGTCAGGTACAGACCGAAAAGACCCTTTTGAGGTATTCTTAAACCTTTCCAGTCGAAGACGTATTCTTGACTTGCACGTGACGTCATGGGGGCCATGTTGGTGGAACTTTCACAAAAGAGCCTCATTAGCTTCTATTGTATGTGGCACCAGCATGGCCACCATATCATTGTCTTTTGAATCCTAAGGGATTGATTGCAAGTCATCAATTGGCCCCCATGACCTCGTAAAGTGTACGAAGTTCCAAAAAAGCTCAATTTTAACAGCGAGGCAATAAAGCCTTTATACGAGAAAATATTAACCACGGCTGACATAAGGCTTAATTAAATAACCCATCAATACTCCTGTAAATGGTCCTTCGTAAAGTTGTTTGCGACAAAATAAGTTGCAGCTAATTTTCGCAGCAATCGTTGAAATGGTCGCATATAAATGAGCCGTTTCCAGCTTATTTGAACAGTGGTTTATGTTAGCCACGGCTTATTTTCTCTCATATAAATGGCCCTAAAGAGGACCATTTTATATGCATATACAGTGGCTAATGGTGCACCCAGGATTTTTGTAAGAGAAGGCTAGAATGTTAAATGATCCTCGGCTAAGGGGCACATTGAACATGATACTGACAGCGTAAAGTGACGGATAAATTATCGAACTTCACGCCCGTTGGTCAGCGGTATCATACCTTCTACACTGTACTCTTTTACTTTCACCTTATATTTTTTATTATTTTTTGAAGTGAACGCAAGTAGAAATCATTTTTGTGGCTGCTAAGGGAGGGACATAAGCCCCTAAGCCCCTTGGTTACCTCACTGACAACGGCAGCCATTGTAAAGCTTAGACAAAGTTAGTGTGACGATGGAACAGACCAAACAATCTTATTTCTACTTGAGTACTTTATTTAAACTTTTACACTTTGCTTCATCTTTACCGATTTTTACTCACTCATTAAACGAAACTTGCTCTTGGGTGATGGGAGCGGGAGGCCGGGGTTATAGTCTCTCAATAATTCAGTTGGAGCCCAGTGTTCCAAATAAAATCTCACAACATTTCTAAATTTTTCTAAATTTTCAAGTTAAAATCTGAAACGTCGCGCTACAGCCAAGCAGAGAAACAATTCTTATGAGATGAGAATGTGGCACAACTAGTTTCGCACTAATTCCTATCTCATTTAAATGACATTTCACTTAAACGTAGTGGATTTAAAAGAGAAAAAATATGATAAAAACGTTACATTTTCCGTGAGCGTTTACCGTCTTGAAGTGCTTTTGAATTACACCTTCCACTTTTGTTCTCATGACGACCTGAGTCAAGAGGTCGAAAGGCCAGCATTAAATAATATACGTGGTGTATTCAAAAAGTACCACTTTTAAAATAATTTTATCTGTTTTTAATAACGTGGTTTCTAATCCAATCTCCTCCATTCCACAGTTATTAGTTATGTAACCATTACCAACACGTATGTTTGAGACCACTTTGAAAGCTTAAACTATGGAAGAAATAGAGAACACTTGTGTAACGTAAAGAATCACGGAATAAAGGCTTTTTTTAACTTGTCCAGTTCAAGGTGCACATGAACTTTCTACCACCGGAATGCTGAAAATGTCCTGAGTGAATTTTACAAAATTTCAAAATGTTATGGGGAAGCATACCCCCCCCCCCTCTCCCCAAACAACTGCTTCACTAAATATACTAGCACCACCTTATTCAAAATCCCAGGTTTGTCACTTTCTTGCTCAATTATTTTTATGTTCCACTGCCCATGTTGTGGGGCTTGGCGATTGTTTTTCGACTTCCAAAAGGCTTCATAGATTTGAATTGGATTCTGTTCAATGAGTGACATTAAAGTCAACTAGCAACCTTTGCCTCTCAATCTTCCATACATAAAAATGTTCCTGGTAACGTTGCCTGTTCAACGAAGACAGAGCTTGGATGACTCTTGGCACTGAAAATTATTCGTTTTCTTTGTTTTTGTTCTGAATGAGTTTGGCTTTTATTTCTTGAGTCGGATAATTCTCATGCGTCAAGTAAAGATGTAGCTTTGAACGATCATTGCCATATGTATAGCATTCTCCTGCTTGCATGAGCAGGGTTGCCACTCGGCTTTTTTGCATTTCACCAAATCGGTGCCTAAATTTCACCAAATGCCCCGTTTTCATTATAGAGTCTGAATAGAGTTATAGAGAATTTCACATTTCCTTCACCAGATCACCAGACTCAGCCCGATTTCACCAGGTTTGGTGAAAAATCACCAGGAGTGGCAACACTGTGCATGAGGATGGACTTACAGGGTGTGGTCATCTCTTGGACGTATTTCCTTGGATTGCCTCCACTATCAGGTCAGTTATTCTTACATAAATTCGCTCTCCTTTATTCGTTTTTGAAGGAATATATGATCATTTTATTTCAAGATTTAAGGATGTGAGTGAAGAAGAAAACTGGTCAAGGCTAGCAGGTCAATTGCCACATACTCACTACTAACGAGACAGTTCAATACTATAAATTATACCTCTGCTTGCTTGAGACATTCATAAATCTCCCTTTCGTATTCCGGCAGGTTGGTTGCCACATCAATGGTGTCTCTATCAGTCAGATCAGATACATCTTCTTCCTTGCAGCTTAAACCACAGCAGTCATCCACTTGGTAGGGCATCGGAGATTCTGTACATAAACCGAAATTTATGTTACTTCTTCGGCAGATTTAATTTAAAGGTAAATGTCTGTGCTTTAGAGAGAAAGCTCTGTCAACTTTAGGTAGATTACTGCTGCAAGGAATTTTTCTCTTATTCAGTCAGGGTTGGATTTAAAACTGAATAAGATGTATCAAACAAGATATTTAGTTTTAAAACACTTTGATAAGAAACTAGGATTAGTGACAACGTTTCGATGTTCAGTGAATATCATTCTCAAGTTAAACGAGCCTGAAAACTAACTTCAAAATTCACTTAACTTATTACGATTAAAATAAACAAATATTGAAATTCTCAAGGGAATATTTGAGAAACAGTCAACAATTACATAATCTAAAACTAAAAACTTGAAATTAAAAAAAGGTTAGAACGTAACGAATACCTTTGGGTATTTAAAGATGGATTCAAGTATTTGATGAAAAGCACTTAATAAAATAAATAGTCAAATCTAGCTTTGCACTTCTTTAAAATTCGGGAATTATGTTCGATGTTCCGTGGCTCTGATGTTGTTGTTGCATGTGCTTTCCAATCACAGTCTTTTTATGCTCCTCAATTCGCTGTCACGATGTCGACAAGTGTAGCCAGCATAACCAGCTTCACATTGGTCACATTTAAATCGATACATAGCACGTTGTTTGCTGAGGAGTACAGGTTTTGATTCCTGGATCCGTAACTCTTGAGAAATTTCGCGACTTATAAACACTGGAATAATTTTCCCACTAAGCTATAAGCCAAGGTCTGCTAATTATTTTCCAACGGAATTTACTAATGTTTGATCTTTAAACGGTAGGATTATACGAGCTGTTTGATTTTCTTTTTTTTGGATCTCACTCTCAGCTGCTTCAATAGAGAGGCTGGATATTTGAAATTGATGAACGTATTCTCCAGAGTTTTGAATTCTTCCAAAAAGTCTTTCTCAACAGATGACAGACGATATACTCTTATGTGACATCGTTTGAAGTGAACTCTTCTTATAGCATCCATAAGCTAGGCCATTGTAGTGCCGTAATAAGCCTGTATTAGTAGATTCCAAAATATGCTTTAGTTTGGAGAGTAGTTCCACATTTTCTAATGCTTGTTACAGGGAACGGAAGCTCCTTGTTTCTTTCAATTTCCATAGTGAGTGTAATTGATGGATGAGCATTTTTCAATTGAACATAATTGAATAGATTCGATGAAGTGAAATTTGGGACAATCGTGAAAGAATCAACAACAAAGCGCTTATAGAAATCCTGGATCTCACCGTTATGGGCCAATTTATATTCTATGGAACTCATAGACGCATTTGCCATAGGTGGGCCTAAGGGTGAGCCCATAACGACCCCGTCCACGTGCTCATAGAGTTTACCATCTATTTTAAAATAATTGGTCCTTCACTGCGACTTCTAAAAGTACTTTTAATTGCGTTCTTTGGCGATTGGTCTCTTTAGTCGTGGTAAACCAGCCATTTTCCAGTACTCTTTCCAATCTTTGAACTTTTTATTTGAATGGTTTTATCGTCAGGGACATTTGTAAAAAGGGAAGATACTTCATACGACACTACAGGGTGTCCCAAAAAAAACGAAAACTATTGAAATCACTTATTGTTAAAATTTGAATGCCCTACGAAAAAGCTGAACGTAATATGCGTAAAATATTGACAAGGTGCATGTATTAAAATTTAGGTAAGAAAATCGCCTTGTAAAGTGCGCGATTTTTTGCCCGTGGGAATTTAAAGCAAATTATAAAATTACTTATATCAATCATTTATGCACTCGTGGGGACCAACAGAATGCTAAGGCATTCAAATTCTAACAATTAAATTGTTATTGGTGATTTTAATAGTTTTCGTTTTTTTGGGACACCCTGTAGAATCTTATGTTCCTAGATACTCTTACCCTGGATTTATTTGATGAATTTACCTAGGAAAAGGCTTGAGTTTTTCGTCGAGCCACTTGGGCAGTTTGGCTACACTTCTCGACATCTCTATCAGCGAAATGAGGAGAGTAAAAAAAGGTTTGTGATTGGAATGCACATGCAACAACCATAACATCACAGCCACGCCATATCGAACATAATTTCCGAATTTTAAAGAAGTGCAAAACTAAATTTGTCTGGCCTTTTTATGAAACGCTCTTCATCAAGGATTTGAATCCGTCCTTAAACACCCAAAGGGATTCGTTTAGTTCTAAGCTTTTTTAATTTCAAATTTTTAATTTTAAATTTCATTGTTCTTGATTACTTTTAAAATAATCCCTTGAAAATTTTAAAATTTGTTAATTTTAACCATAAGTCATCTAAATTTTGAAATTAATTTTAAGGCTTATTTGAGATTGATGTCAACTGGACATCGAAACGTCGTCGCTTATCAAAGTTTCTTAGAATGAGATGTATGTCGGAAAATTTTTAGTACAAATAAAGCTTACGATACATTAGCAAATGTTTCCAAAAATTTTTCCCTGTGTGTTCTAGTTGAAATGTTTCGGAAACTTAGTTACGGAAACAAGTTAATTTCCAAATTTTAACCAAAACTGGGCATAGTGGCAATCAGAGAAAGTCTTATGTCTTAAGATTTGATCCGATGAGAATGTAAGCCGCTGCCAATTTGGCCACCAACTTGCTTCATCCTACACTGACATTTGGATGCAATTCAATAAATTACATGTACCTTATTGGACAATTTAGTCTAAAGTACGATCTGATAGTTTTTCATGCCATATTTTGGACAGCACATTGGTCAACTTAACTGTCCAAGAACCTACTTACTTTCTAGCTTTATCAAAACATTAGTGTTTTCTTCACAATCATTAAGAAACAAGAGGACAACTTATCCAGTGCTAACTTTTTTTGCTAATTTCACTGTGATGAGTAATCTCACGAGTGAATGATGAAGTTTTGCCATTTATTCATGACAGTCACACTGACATCTTGCGACATTCGGGAGCAAATCGTAAGCACTGAGGGATGGTACTCATGAAAGCTAGTCTCGATGGGGTGTGATTGTCGCATACGACTGTTCATTCTGGTTTTCAACCATACCAAATCGAGAAATCAACCATAAAAGCGCAATTTCAAGTTTTTTACATATAACATGGATGCAAATGGAGCCTCCGCCCCTGGTACTCCCTCTGTCTACCCCACGGGGACAGCGAGTTCGCGGGAGCAGAGTCCTGCAGAGTCCTACCCACACCGGTCCACCTGCACTTGGCTCCAAGTGTATGAAGCGTTCCTTTTTGCTATATAATCGCACAATAGCATCCTCCCATGTGCTACACTTCTCTTGGTCTTCAATGAAGAAATCGTGCAGAATTGCATTCTAAGTGGATTGACCCAAAACACGTCAAAAATAAGCGGTCGGTAAAGGGCTAACTCATTAAAGCAAATATAGCATACACTTATCCTTCCTCATTTTCATTATTGTTAAATGGTATGCGGAAATTGTAATAAAATCGTGAAAACTAAATTACAAAAACTACAGAACAGGGCAAGTAGAGTTAGCAATGATGATAACTAAGAAATACCGACCGAAATTGTGCTATCTAATATAGGCTAGGTGACCCTTAATGAAAGAGAGGAAAACCAAATTATTTCCTTCAGGTGTTAAACAAGGGCTGCCCTGATGTAATAACAAAAAAGTTTACGTTAGAAAATAGAGAACTGTTAAAACCTTAGAAGAAACAACAAAATCTGATATGGTCAAAGTCGAAAACCAAAGCTATGAAAAGAAGTTTTAGCAATGTTGGTGGCAAGACATGGAATGCTCCATTTATTATAATTTGACCATGATTTTCTGGCAAGTGTATAACATCATGACAGTTTGCATTAGTTTAGTTATTAATAGTTATTAATAGTTAAAATAGTTTGTATTAGAATGCTAATAAATAGTTTTATTATATAACTGGCACTACTTCCGGTGAAATGGAGAGTTCTGATTGGCTGAGACTTTCTGACTGGCAGTCATTACTTTCTCGTAATGGACCGGTGAATTACAAGTTTTGGTTTGCATCAGCAAATGTTTAGAGCTTGTTTTCCCAAAGACTACGTGTTTTTTATTTATTCATCTACTTTTCTGATAAAAGTCATCGAGGAAAAGTTTGAGCAAGTCATAAGGAGTTCGTTTATGATTAACCCTTTGTAAAACGTTGCTGAATCTCGTTTGTTTGTCTTCAAAGCAGCTGGGAAATTTTCCCACCAAAACTTGCCGGTCTCTAGGAAAAACCTGCTGCATGAAAAAACCCACTTTATTGGCATTGTTTTCATTTTGATATCTAATTTATTGGTTTTTACTCGGCAATTCACAGCAAATTGATCTTTCTTTGTGTTATGTGCCTGTAAAGCCCCTTAACGACTAACTCTTCGTAATTCTATATGAATGTAGTATGTTTTCACCAGACAGTACATTTTGCTTGTTTAAAACAAGCCATATAATAAACCTCTTATTAACCTCGTCCGCTTGGTCATTACTGGAAAATATCAGACCGGGGTCTTTTATGTAAGGACTTCGCCCTCCGGGCTCGGTCCTTATTGTCAAGACCCCGGTCTGATATTTTCCAGTAATAACCAAGCGGACGAGGTTAATAAGAAGTTAGTAATGTGTTTTTTACTGTAATCTTACAGTTATATAGTTCTAATTTACATTTTAGAGCCCAAGACCTTATTAAAAAAAAATTTAGTTATTTCTACAGTTGATAAGTTACCGTGTATAAAGATGATTAAATAGAAATCCAAATACAATTCATGAGCGAATCATAAGCAGGAATTTTGCTCTTACAGGACAGTTTCATACACCATAGTGAAAATACGCGAAGATAGTATTGTACGCGAAAATAGTACCATGTGGATATACCTTAAAGCGTCTTATACAAGACACGATTGTTGCTAACGCTTGGTGCATGCAGGAACACAATTCCGGCTTACTACTCCCTTAGAAACGTGATACGCCTTGCTGACTTTTGAGGCTAAGTCATGTTCGCCAGAACGAACAACTGTACGCGACTGACATTCATTGTAGATCAGACCTAAGTAAAACTTACATAAACAAGAACGACAAGTAAACCGGTTGTAAAAAAACGATTTTCTAGAGTACAAATATCCAAGGACATTTATATTCGTTAATCACGTTTTTCGTTGAAACAAAGTTGGATCAATTGATGATAAATGGTCTTCTTCGACTTGCAATTACTTTTCTTCCCGTTTGGTCCCTCAATGCATGTTATTTCAAGATGATACAAGATGACTTGGTGGACTTACATTCTTCCATGGCTATGGCATGAGGTCGTTATTACGGAAAGTACTTACTTTTCGAGGGAGCACTCATTTCAGGAGCTTGATGCTTTTATTTGATTTATTGTCAAATACATCTCCATCGATTGTTTCTTAACCAATTATACTGATTGCCAAAAAATTTTCATCATTTTGCATGCTTACAGCTGCGGATTGAAGCTGTTGAAATGCTGTGTTAGCCGACAAGTCAGTTCCAAAACAAATCATTCTCCACTGCACCATCTCCATCATTCTCCACATCTCCATCGAGTGTTTCTTAACCAATTATACTGATCGCCAAAAAATTTACACAATTTTTAGGGAACATTTACTGGTTTACACCCGACCAGACTTCTCCGGAGTACTTAGGCAATCCGCACAGTTTTTTCTTCGGATTCAAAATAACCTTTTACACTGAAGTAGCGAATCTGGTATAAAAGGCTTTTGATTGCACAAGAAAACAAGAATCTGAATAAATACGAACCCGGAAAAGAGTCTGGATACTTATTATCCGGATGGCTAAGATCCCTGAGAAATTTTCCTCGTTTTTGTGTATAACATGCAGCAGAAGTAGCCAGTGGTGGTATTATCTTTTTGTCAGGGGTTGTACACCACTTGCTGTTCTTTACCAGAAAATATACTATCATTAACGCCAACCTCGAAGTCACTGACGCAAAAATACACTCATTTCATTCAATCGATATTCATTAGCGTAGATACGCAACCAATTGCATTAAAGGGCATTGTATAGAGCCAACAGACGACCATTAACGCCATCCTACTTTACATTAGGGATAATAAAATTTCAATTAGGCAAGAGAAATATCTTGCCTAATTGAAATTTTATTATCCCTGATGTATAGTAGAATGGTGTTAATGGTAGTCTGTTGGCGTTATAGACCCCGCTCACACGATGCCGGTACGAAATGAAACCGTAACAAAATCATTACGGTTAGGCCTTGCGTTCACACGATCCCGGTATGAAAAAACATGAAACCGTAATGCTAACCGTAGCGATTTGAAACCGTAATTCTAACCGTAATGATTTGAAACCGTAATGAAGCTGTACCTCTACCGGCATCGTGTGAACGCCTTACCGTAATAATTTCATCACGGTTTCACGAAACGTTTTTCCCCGCCAAAACGTACCGGTTAAATGAAGCGAGAAAGCGGGAATTTACAAACAAAAAAATAAAAATGAAGTTAGCAAAGCTAATAGGTGGTTCTACTGGTGATTCTTTTGTGTTTGTGCAGTCAGTGGCGTATACATAGGGGGAACAGGGAGGGCGACCACCCCCAATCGGACATTTCTGTCGGAAAATTTAGAGCTTGTCGGAAATTTGGAGAGAGGACACCTTACTATATTTTGTTTGCTGAGAAGTCAAAAAATCTTCAGGACTAGAAACGTCAAAAATTGGACATTTGTAGATCATAGAAATGATACAATATTACGGTAAATGAAAATTTGAGACACATTTAAACATCTTTAACTTAAACCGAGTGCAGAAAACCGAACGTTTTCTTTTGAAATATGGTAAATGTCTGCCTACAAATTAGCGTGAGAAAATTCATTCCTCGGGATTCGTGTTGACAGGCACCTAACAATGTGAAGTCCGCCCATAACAACGTCAAAGTTTCGTCCAATAAACTTCAAAGTTTTAATTTTGAAACAACGCGTTAATTAACGCACAGTGCACAGTCAATTGCAAATGCGGTAGTACAAACATAGGAAAATCGTGTAATGAAAATAGCCTATAAAATTGTCGGTAACATTTTGTGTTCTGAAAAGAAACCAGGCAATGCTAGCTGGTTGGCGCCTCTGTGTCCGCGTACTAAAGGCGAGGCTAGACTGCTGTTACTAATTCTCAACTCTAAATGACTACTAAAAATGCGTTTGCGGTTTGTTCAGGTAACCCGATTTAGGCTAACTATTGTCAGAAATTTTTCAAATCTCGCCCCCCCTCCAGAAATTGTTATATACGCCGCTGTGTTCAGTGCGTTACATTTTAATTTATCTTTATTATAAACTGAACATCTGACGGACTACACAAAGAAACGGCGATTTTTAATAATTTTTTTGCAACTTGGTACAAACAAAATCAAAAGAAAAAAGAAAAAGAGACGACGACGGCGATTTTGGGCACGATTAAGACATTTCCTCATCGGTCCAAGCAAAGTTTCGGACCGATTCGTCTGATGTTTTTTGTTTTTCCGTCGGAGGCACGTTGGCATATTGATTAACACGCAAGTGACTGCGAACAACACGGTCAGCAATAATCTTAAATCTTGTAATCGTAACGACATCGTGTGAACGGAACAGCAAAACGGCATGAAATTATATCGGTATCGTGTGAACAGGTTCTTACCGTGATATTTTGATACCGGCGCAGTTTCGTGCCAGTATTGTTTAAACGGGGTCACAGAATGCCCTTTGATGCAAATGGTCGCATATTAGCGCTAATGAATGTCGACTGAATAAAACGAATGTATTTTTGCGTTAATGAGTTTGAGGTTGGCGCTAATGATAGTATATTTTCTGGTAATAAACAGCAAAAGATGTAATAAGCAAAGAATAGAAAGAAATATTTCGGTTGTTCAGGGTTACTTTAAATAAACTATGTGACGACTTACGTCCATTAGTTGATAAGAAAATACTGTTTGCGGTCACACGATCATGCAACTAACCCAGATAAACTTTCGTGTCTTAACGGTCAGCAAATCCAAATACATTTTTACTGTTACTCTGAGAGGTTTTTGAATCCGAAGACTTTTGCTGTAGTGTAAACATTGACCAAAATTACCAATAATAACAACACAAAGTATTTAAAAGCATAAAAAGAAACACAATTAAACACGATATGGACAGTGATTTCTGTCATTGATATAATCTTTAATAGTGTTCCATTGTTTCATCGTATATATTGAAATGCAAGCAGTCACAACGTTTAGAGCTAGGACGAGTTTACAGAAAAGATTTGGCCGACCTGATCGACCTTTATACGATGCCAGGTACACCCGCTCAGGATAACCATGCACTCACATTTCATTCATAAAATTCGTTCTCCAAACAAAGCAGCAAAAATACCTCTAGCTTCAGCCTTTACATATTTTCATGTGTACATATCACAAAACTAAAATGCCGAGAGAGACTGACTTCAACGTACTGAACCTTTTCCCTTCCAAATCAAGATCAAAGGCATATCAAATTTACCAATTTAGCAGCAATTTTCGACCTTGAGTACGTTCAATTGAAAGACAGACAGATTCATCAATCCGTATGTTATAGAGCTTACCTTCCTCAGTGTCTGTCGACTGAATCGTCATATTTATGGATGGCCACGGGACAATTTCCTGCTCCTGATCAACGTAAATTGTGAATGGTTGACGAGGAGACCCGGCAACAATCGGTTTTATTATCTTATCTGAAGAAGACTTTTTATCATGTTGATGTGTCAAGGATAATGTTGAGTGCTAAAAATCGATAGATTTGGTAAAAACGTAAGAAAACTCAGCTTGTAAAAGTAAGAACAACTATATAGGAGATGACAAATGAGTACAAACCTTTGTGTGAGTTTGAGACGAACATAAGGAAATGTTGGTCGACAGGTATCCCAATACCACACGATGGCTGTTCTGTGGTTTATTACTTTTCCATGGCGAATCTTCTTTTGCTGTCTTGGCAAACTTCTTGCTGACATTTTCCTCCCGGTGAACATAGTTTGTCATTATATTTTCCAAATTGTCCATGGCAGTTTTAGATCAATTATAATTGGATTTAGGTGTCCTTCGATGCAAACAAGAGAAAACAAAAAGCTAAAAACATTTCAATCGTCACCACTCGTCAAAACACACGCCACCAAATTACGCCATCGGCCCACGAACTCGTCAGTAACTTTTCAAATTATTTTTTCGCCTGGGCCCTCCTGGGCCAGGATCACTGAGGTCATTGGCCGAGATGAGAGAAACTGCTGGCATCCGAAGCAAGCAGCACCATTGAAATCTAAAAAGACTGGAACGATACCTGCAAACTATATTTTGAAGCCATCATGGAAGCTGAGATGTGAGTCAATTTGCGGATCATCCCAGTCCCCTACGCGATAAAACACGCAACATATTGTGATAAACTTTGCCTAAATTTCGGATTTTTTGACAGTTTTCTTTTTTGTCCTTAGTAAGTGGAGGACAGTGTTGGTAGGACGGAATATTTGTTAGAATTAACTGTCCGTGAAAAATAAAAGTTTAATACAATTTTTTCCACGCGTGTTTTTGACCCACATGGCTGCCCCCATGTCGGCTTCATTCAAGCGTGAGGCCAGACATAACAAGGTATTGTTCCAGTCTTTTTAGAGTTCAATGAGCAGCACTGAACTCATAGAATTTTGCTGAACTGTACCAGGATTATTGCCCCGCTAAAATACTAGTAGATGCGCACGTTAAAGGTAATGTTGTTGGTGTTTTATTTTCAACAGGTTCACTTATGAACCAAGGAATTCTTTTCCTACTTAAGATATTTTTCACCTTCACTCTTTCTCGTCCACTGCGTCTTTTGCATTTTGTACTGGTTAAATTACAATGATTTAAGCTGATCGAAAAGGAAAGAGTTAATTTAAATCTACAAAGTTCTTACTGACATTTCTATATTTGTGAATTGAAATATGTAAGTACTTTAATTTGAACGTTACGCACCGTAGCGATTTTAGATATACACTGTAGATGAGTACGATATTACATAACTCAAATCACTTATCTTAAGTATAGGTCTTCCAAGTGGCGATATAATTAGATGTTAGGTGACGCCACTCCAATAGTGTGATTTAGCATTCTCGAAACCCAAATACTTTTTATCAACCCCTAGGCTGCAGGAGAGTAGTTAAAATTAACCGTTAATTTTGTATGTGTAACGGCAAAATGAAGATTTTTTGGTCTGGTTATTTGGTAACTGAATGTCATACTATCATATTCACTTTAATTATATATCCATTGTTTAAAATATATCAGAATTTTGAATATTATCCAAAAATTCAACGTCATTTCCTTAATACTGTGCTGAAAATGTTAGTGTTTGGGTTTCTCAAGTACTATGAATGACCTCACTGGAAAGACGTGAGATCAAGCATAGAACGAGATCGCACACAGAAGGCTGGTGCCGATAATAAGTTTTTTGAGGTATATAATCTAGTATTAAGTTGGTCTTATACTCAAAATGTCGACTTTTTCACGAAAATTTTTTATTGACTATATTTTGTCAAAATTTTTATTAAAATGCAATAGTATCAACCTTGGCGTGACCTTGAATGAACTAGAGGTTGTCTTGAGGCGCACTTAAAGGTGACCTTGAATGACCTTCAGTACTTTTACGTTGACCTTGACCATGACACAAAAACCTTATGAAAACATTGAGCATATAAAGAGCATCTGTAGGTTCTTCCTGAAAGTGTTTGAAGACTACCAACTGTACAATGGCATATTCAATATTAAACTTTGAATCTGCTTTTCTCGAGTTGTTAAAATTTTTGAAAAGCATCTTTTCAAACGTAAGATTAAACTCGTCTTTTACCAATTGTTGCCAAATTTTCAACACAGATAGCAAACATCACAATCTAGGAACTGAACCTATAAAATTTACTTTCATGTTTTCACACTTTCCAAAATTATAGATTGCATAGTTACTTTGTCTGAAGTTTTGAACGATTTCTACAAGAATTTGAAAAACAATCTGAAAAGAAGTAACTGACATTGTTTTTAAAGAGGTGAGTAACGAAACTCATTTTCCAAAACAAAATTTCTAATTATCTGATGGCCAAATGTGTCTATGCGAATCTTCTAAGATAATCTTGAAGTAGAATTTAAAAAGAAATAAAACTTAAGCGTGCTTGAAAAAGAAACTGAGTGAAATCACAAGTGGTTTTATTCGGTATCTAAAATTGTCAGCATTAGGAATTACAGTTGACGACTAATAAAAATATTTTATTCTTTATTGACAATCATAACAGATATCAGCAATTAGAATTTGTACATTAATCTTTTATTTTTTACCCAGATCTGTGCAGGAAATCAGTAGGGGGATGTAGTGTTTTCATTATATTATTGTTGAGTTATGTTAACCAATGAACTGCAGTTGTCCGAAGTGCGCGAACCAGGCCCTCGAAGAGCGAGCGCGGGAATAAGACAGGTGTGACGAGAACCACATTGTAAACAATTCACTTGAACGTTAAATAAAGACTTTTCATTCTAAATACAAACAGGGAATAGGGAATATACTCTCCGAGTTTTAACAAAGTGGGGATCATCCACCCAAATATATTTGTTTAATAAGTTGGAAAGTGAGTAAATCTAAAGGAAGTTATTAACCTTTTCAGAGAACCTGTTGGAGTCACAGTAATTTGTTATGGTATATTTGTCACTGTTATTCAAATCTACTATATTCATGCTTATCAGCTAGTTTTCCACAATGCATCTAGTCGCGGAGCAAGGATCATGCGCTTGTTTCTATCAGACCCTCGAAGGGGCCTGGGTTTGACTCCATGCAACTCTGATGCGATTAAAATTTCCGGCTACGAAATTGAAAATCACCCACCACTACTCCCCCTTGTTCTCGAAGCAGCTCAGATGTGAAAGTATAATTGACTTTAGTATTTGTATATATGTAATTATTTTTATAAAAGCTGGTCTTGTTTATTGCTGGGTAGAAGGCCCATGGAGAAGAAGTGGGAAATTTCCAGGACTTGGAACAATTTCAATAATATTGCTTAAAATTACATAAGATTGATCAGTTCTATCACCATCTCAAACCAAACTCTTTGAGTGACGGTCAAGTACACCTTTTGCTGTTGACTACCAGAAAATATACTATCATTAACGCCAACCTCAAACTCATTAACGCAAAAATGCACTCATTTTAATCAATCGACATTCATTAGCGTAGAAACGCAACCATTTGCACTGAAGGGCATTCCATCGTGCAAACAGACTACCACTAACACCATTCTACTGTACATTAGGGATAATAAAATTTCAATTAGGCAAGATATTTCTCTTGCGTAATTGAAATTTTATTGTCCCTAATATGTAGCAGAATGGCGTTAATGGTCATCTGTTTGCGCTATGGAATGCCCTTAGATGCAAATGGTTGGGTATCTACGCTAATGAATGCCCTTTTGATAAAATGAATGTATTTTTGTCTTAATGACTTTCAAGCTGCGTCAATGATAGTATATTTTCTTGTAATGAACAGCAAAAGGTGTAATTCATGAACGAAATGGAGGGCCTTGAAAAACGTAGCAACTGATAATTTTACAAACTTGTCACAAACGTCTATATATTTAAGAAATAGTCCGGAATTACAAGAAACGAGCAAAAATGAGCAAAAGTTTCCAAGTTTTTGCCACACATTTTCCCTCTCTCGAATGTGGAATCACTTTCCCTGCTGCTACTCACTTATTTGAAATCCTAATTAGCACGTTTATTGACCGTTACAAACTCCTGAACATGCGTCATAATTCAGGATTTTCCGAAGTCCAGTGAAAGTGATTTTTAATATTTAAAATAAGTGATTAAAAGCAAGAAAAGTGATCCCGCTACGAGACTCGAAAAATCAAAGGCAAAACTTTGAAATCATTTTCTTGTTAGTTGTTTCTGGTCATTCCAGACCATTTTGAAACATAATAGTTTGTGACAAGGTTGTAACATTATCGATGTTCAAGACATTCCCAATTTTCTCACGGCTCCCCTTAATGTTTTTGAACTATTTGACTATTTTTTGAAATGTTCTGTTTCAAATGGTCGTGTTACGTGGCAGCCTCGTGTAATTTTAAACAATTTTGAATATTGTATCATTCCATGCAGTTGTAAATAAGTGGAGCGGGACGAGTTGAGACATCGCTCGGCGTCCAGAACCTTTGCCTTTTTCCGGCTCGACATTGATAAACAACGTAAATGCTGTTTTTGTGACGTTTTTAACGACATAAGCAAACACTCAAGTCAATTACTTTCACATCTGGGCTACCTGTTCTTATTGTGTGAATTCTTGCGTATAATGGCGGGCAAGATAGTCACTGTTAGTCCAGTTGGCATTTGTCTCGCTGCGTTCAAGATAATACCTAGCGACCGCAGGAAGATAGTCTACACGAATTCGAGTTGCCCTTTGAAAATTGACAAGATGGCGACAAAAATGGTTGTTATATCGACTGATTTTACATACATTACACCACTTGTTCAGGAAAAGGTCTTGTCGAGCCTCATTTTGCTATATCAAACGACTTCAGTAGTTCAGTATTATAAGTTAAAAAACTGATATAATTCAACTCCTCTCCGGTAGGATCAATTTTCTATCATTTTAGTCAGGCTAACGCCGGGCGATGTTACTCGTGAAGGGAAGACGTCCTGCCAGGAAAGGGTTAAAGATCTAAAGTTCTAAGGTTGAGATCTACAAAATATTCAGAAACAGGTTTCCCCTAGATCGCAGCAACAGTACTGATAATATTTTGGTGAATTTTAACACAGTTAAACAAACAGGCTACCATCCCTCACGATTAAAAATACTATTTTTATCCGCCATACTAAACAAAATACGGTTATGAACAACAATTTAACTTATAATTTTTAGATGTGTTCAGATCTTGTGCTAAAAAAACAAAAAAAACTAATAGTAAACATTTAAAAAGTTATAATTAACATGAAAACGCGTTACAACAAACTCAGCGGCATTTCTCTGAATCTGTGATCAATCGACTTTATCAGGCATTGCTCGCTTTCTCTATTTTATTGTACTAGAGCGATGTTACCACATGAAGATTTTAACTGGTATATTGAATGCATTTGCAACATAATTAGCTAGCGCCAGTGACGCACCAATTACTTTAGCAGGAGGCCGACATGGAACACATTTTTTTCAAACATCATGACGCCGCAACATAACTTTGGCTTATCTGAAGTGTTTCGGGGCCAACTCAGTTCGCTAAACCTTTGATCAAGTAAATTATTGCCAAGGACAGACTTTTAACTTTTGATGAATACTACTTAAATTTATAATTTTAGTACACTTCGTTCGTCAACATTTTCTGTCAGTCACGGCTTAGCATTTAGCGCAATTTGGTTGGCCTACTACGGGAATCATCTGCGACGCATTTTTTGTTTGTGTATTTGCATTTCAATCATTCCTCGACGATAATGAACCACGTGCCGTTTTCTTTTGTTTCGATGACTGAAGCGAAACACTTCACTCCTCGAGAGAGTGGGAAACTTCCATGCGTCAAAGCCCGAAAATAATGTGTATAACATTTGGCCTTCATTGTACCAGCAAATAATAAGGACTCTTTTTGCGTCGGCAGGCATATGTTCCGCAATAAGTGACGATTTTTAGCGGGTTTCTTTGCCAGAGGCGTTTCTTATATAATGAGAAATTTCAAGTTCTTGAAATGCACTTGAATACCATGTGTTCAGAGTAAAATGCAATTGTGTGTATGTTTTATTGCATTAAAAATAACATTACTTCTCCGTCAGATATGTAGTATATAACCTCAGTTGAACTGAACAAATTTTTTTTACCAACTCAAGAAAATGGGGGAAATTTAACATAAGATTAAGGAGATATCTTTTCCTTAAATAATCACAATCGCTTAAAGGATACGATCATGGCTAATCAATAACAATCTACGTAACTGTTCCCTTAATGCGCGTGCAAGAATATTCAAGTGTAGCTCAACGTGTACTGATTCTTGACGAAATGCAATGACATGACAGCCCTTATTGTGAATTTGTCCAAACGTCGCCTAATGCGACGCTTAAAAATAACATTTAATTGTAGCCGGTAGGAGGTCAGATATAAGTTTAATTGCAATATCCTGATACTAGCTCTCAAACACCATTGCATTGAAATATACACTTTGGAACTTGGAGTTGAGTACTAACCCTTAATCTGGCATAACTCTCATTAGGCGACTTGCTGATTCTACTCTGGCTAACGTTAGTCGATTTTACTCATCCAGAGGAGACTTACTAAAAGCCTGGCTCATAAAGGGTTAATGAACGGGGATGGGAGTATCCTCTAGCTCTATAAGCATTCCTATAAAGATTCCAGCCGCATTCAATCTTTGTTTTCCAATATGAAGGGAAGGTGAAGAATTTCTTAATCGTCTTTTCCGCTGGCGGTTGTCAACCTATCCTATAGCGATGCCACCTATGTTTCCGATCAAATGAGTTCAACAGAAAGTGGACATTTCTTCTAAATGATTTCTCCGTTCTGAGTGAACACTTCAAAATGTCATTTCATTGATATGTCTGGGTAGTTTGTTTTTCAGAAAACAAACGATTCTTATCGCAAGAGCTAAATGTGCCTTTTGCACCATTCTTGTGTGCTCTCAATAGTTGTACTTAAAAACAACATAAACAAATTTGTAAAAAGAAAGCAATTTACAAATTCTGCAGGAAAACATTCATCTTAAATCGCTTTAATGCAAAAGGCTCCAGTCTGTCTCCGACGCAGGCCTGTTTATCGCAAGATATTTTGCAAAGGTCAACAACTTATTTCAGGAATGTCTGACCCTTCTCGGGCAGCTGTTTGTGGTTGTTGATGGCCAGGAATTGGCCTCGGATGGTTACGGATGAAGGGCAGGTTAATTTTTACTACCTCAGATGAGAAGTCACACATGTGTCATAAAATGATTGAGTAAAACGTCAACTGAAGGAAATCTGAAACTAAAAAGTGCCGAGTAATGACAGGGTCCTTCACTCGAAAAGCCTTGTTTTAATTAACAGTTCCCATCTGTTAGAATGTTAAAGATCCTTCCTAATTTTCCCTTTTGACTTCTTGGCATGCAGTTCCTGGTTACTGCATTAAGTTCAGACAGAAAACATATTAGCCCAACACTCACATGGCAATATGCAGCCATTAAGTCGATGATGTTACAAAAACAAAACAGAGACATCATAGCTTGTCCGCAAATTCCGTCTGAACTACAAGTGGGTAGTTTGGAGCGTCCATTTGTCCGTGCATCGCGTGTGCAGGGGTTTTTTCCGAGGTGTGTATTGTGTCATTCAAAATGGAAAACAACACCGTAAATCTTCACATGCCCTTAAAGGTTACGCTTTCTGTAGATGAAGGTTCGTTCTGATATGCCAGCATAATTCAAGTTATTTTACTCAGTTTTACCGAGTCAAACAATCTTTGGTTCATTCTACCTTTACTTTTGCTTCACATTTTTATCATTTTACAGGGCTCGTTTGGTTCGGAATATTGGTCATATAATCCCTAATAAGAACATTATAAACTGCCATCACATTTTCTATCATATTCAATCAGCCTGTCACGTCAGTTGATATACACTATCACAACTGGACTCTAATCCACATAACAAATCAGATAGATTTTAATGTTATTTGCTGTTCAAGCTATATAAAGACGATAGCGCCCGGGAAAACTTTGAGCTCCAAACGGGACTCGGACCCGCAACCTTCTCATTGCTAGCTCGACGCTCTGACCATTGAACCACTAGAACGAATATGTGGCTTACAGTTCACCAAGATATTGACGACTGACACGTTTCAGGTTTAAATAACTTAAGTAACCTTGCTATGTCATCTGAGGCCTGGACAATGGTTAGAGCGTCTGGCTGGCATTCAGGAGATTGTGGGCCCGATTCCCGTCTGGTAGTCAGTACATTCCTGAACTTGGCCGATTAATTGAATTGAATTAAATTAAATTTGAATTGGATTTATTAAAATATTTGAATAGCAAAATTGTACAACAATTTTGAGAAACTCAAGTAAAAAATCTTACAGTTGAAATAGTATGGTAAAATTACTGAAACTACATAATCAAGAAAATCTGAGTTAAAAGAGTAAATCAAAAGGTAGTTATGGTGAACCATCCCATTTATGAATACTATATGGTAACAAACTGTTCTGGAACCTGTTCGTCCGGCATTTAGGAATAGGAATTGTTCTAACGTTTCTAAGAGAATAATGACGTTCAGAAAAAATAGGTATGAGATCCTATAATTTGCTACCTTTTTCTAAAATTGACCGATAGAAGGATTTCGTAAGCGATTCTCGTCTAGCGTACAAAGTATCAAGTTTTAGCTGAGGCCACTCCCGTAGAACACATGTGGAACTATCGTGTTCACCGCTATGCGTTGAATATCCTTCAATTGTTTTCTTAACTCCAAAGTTAGGGAAGAGTGCCAAACCGAGCTCTCGTATTCCAATACAGGACGGATGAAATAGCAGTACAGAGTGCGTAGATCCGTTGCAGGTACATGCTTCAAACACAAAGCTTTAACGTATCAAGCTGCAATTTCTCATGTAAATAAAATCAGAAAAAATTTACCAATAGCGCCAGCGAGGAATGAAACTTCTTGCATGAATACGATTATGCTGCAAATAAACTCCAAAAGGTTTAAACAACGCACTAAGCTGTGACCTACATCACACATGTTGATGTAAATTTCCAGAACAAAAAAAATCAGTCGTCAATAATCAACAATTACTCCTGAGACACAGGGTAAACGTAGAACTTTTTGCGAATCGGACCTTTTCCAATTGAGCCAAAACAAAATTTGTTAGTTTTTCTCTTTTCAATTGGATTCAATTGATGAAAAGTTTGACATTTGGCCCGGATCTACGACTGTCGAGTAAACCATGATCAAAAGGGTTCAGGCTAGTGAGCAGAAATTTTCCTTGGTAGGTTTAATTAGAGTTGAGTATCACGTACATATATATATATATATATATATATATATATATATATAATTATATCGCTTACCTCAAAAAGTCACTACAGCCTGTTTCATCTTGAGAAAGAATCTTCAGGTGACTTTTTGACTTTTTGAGGTAAGCGATATAATTCTATTTGCTCTTTCTGTACGTTATTGAGCCCTTTTTGTATTTCGTAAACCTAAATGTTCACGTATATATATATATACATATACATATCGGAGAGTTTTAGCCACATATAACCTTTACCTTATGGTTTTACAGCCAGTTTGTCCCGCAGTTTTCCGTAGTAACAATAGGGGTGTGCGGGTGAACACCCAACCCTCCTCTAGCTTCGCTTCGCCACTGTCGACACGTGATTTACAAAAAAACTTCCCTTTTCTTTTTCCTTACTAACATCTGCTTAGGCATACTTAACTCTTCAATAACGTGTGCAAATATTATTGGGTAGAGCAATAATCATGGCTCTTATACATGTATAGTGTCTGAGACTAAATCAGATCCGTTGCAAAACTGCTAATCTGACCAGGAGCGTAGTGAATTAGGGGAGAAATTGGGGCAATTATAATTCCTTTGGGAACAAAAATTCTCGGTTCCATGAAATAATATTTTCTCTAGAAAACCTTGTCTTTTACGCAAGATTTACGGTTCGGAATGTACGTTTTAGGAGTTTTCAAAGTTCTTAAAGAAAAAAAAATTAGGTGGTCACTCAAACCTTTAGGAGGCCAAGAATTGTTTCGATTTAAGATGCCTTTCAGAAATCATGCTCGGCCTTTTAACTTTGACAGTAAATTTTTATAAGAAAATCATATAAAAAAAACAAACCACTGCAAGGTAAATGAATTCAGTCGGCTCCAGCCTTCAAAAAAACTGAGAAACTATCATGACTGACTGGTGTGCTCTTCGAGTACGAATAATTTCTACTAAGTAAATAAAAGGGAAACTCCATCCAAAAAATCAGCTACTTTTAAATAAAAAGCCCTCGAATATATTGCTAGGAAATGTCTATTAAAATAATTTAATGGTTATTCTATAACCAAAAAAAAGAAACGTAGTTATTCTCGTGTACTCTGCTTATATACGGTTCCATCTCACAGTTTGCTCTTTTGATCATCGTCAGTGTTCAGAAAGGAGATTTCTGTTACAGTTTATGACCACTGGACCGGGGCGATTGAAACATCAAAACCATAAATTCCAGCGGTATACCAAAAAAATTTCTATACAAAATACGAGATTAACAACGTCGATTCCCGAATACAAGACTAGATATCCCAAATCAAGAAAAATTTCTTAATTGATACTTGATACTTGTTCCATTCGAACTTACTTTGCTCCTTGATTGCACGTGATTGCACCTAACCTATATTCATTATATTAGAAATAATACTCTATTGCGTAGCGTATTTTCAAAAGAACTAAATACCAAAAAGACGCAGTCCTGAAAACCAGCGATTATTTTCTTGACAGTCAAAATTTTGCATACGATGACATGCCACATAAAACCAATTCGTGGTAAAGAACGAATATCAACTCGTGATTTACGCCGCTAAACTAATACTGTACTTATGCTCCCCTGTACCCCTGACCACCGATTTCATACAGAAATTCAGATGGGGATATGGAGTTATTGAAGCACGGTACATGCAAGGTAGAAAAATAGTCTGTAACAATTTTTTATGAGAATGCAATCACAAGAGCACATAACCTTCTATACGGATTCATCTCGAAACAGTTAACCTCCAGTCGATAAGTCTTGAGGAATTAAGTTTTTTTCCGGACAAAATAATAAAGCGATGATCTATTACAAAATTCCGAATAGTTCAAATAGAATTTTGGAAACATTTATGCGCTGATAAAGGACTTGATTTATTTGTACCGAGACCACTGCATCGTGCATGTGAGCGTAAACTTTTCAAGGATGCAGATGAACTCTGGTAACGTTGAAAAATAGAAGAGCCAGAATATACCACAGAAATTACTTAAAGTAAACAAAAACCGATTATACAGCTGAGGACGAATAACCCAGAAGACTGGCATGAGAATTACTATTATGACTTGAGTGAGATTATTTATCTGAATTGAGAAGCTCTTTGTTGACCGTCCGCTTCTGAAAAGTTGTCTAAGTTTTTGGCAATCATTTCGCAACTGGCATCTAGCTGTATTGTTGTAATATAAGCTGCACAAGGTATCGTATCATGCCGTGAATGGAAAGTATATCCTTCATGGTCTTTTGAGAAAGAGGAACGGGGAGTATTGTTAAAGTTTATACAACTTAATCCAGGCTTGGACTGGTTATTGTGCCATTGCGCCACAGAACAATAGCTGACTATTGTTATACGGTACGATGGTACAATGGCCAGTCCAAGCCTGACTTAATCGAACATTAACTTTCCCAATGATCCGTCGGACGTTTTCTTAAACCAAACATTATACATATATAATCTTCACTTCTAACAACTAATATTGTAATAGTGTGATTCCCGAAATATACGACAATATTTACTGTTACAGATAAAACTGTAAAGCCTACTTTGTGTAATCAATAGATAACTTTATTTGTCAGAGACTACCAAAGCATCTTTGATTCTAACGTCTGTAACTGAGTGCTTGTCCCTTGTATCTTAAGACAATCAAACGATGTATAACGTCATTGGCTGAAGGTAGTTTTACCACAGACGGACAAGTAAGATCAAGTCATATTAAATATCAAATAATGTTATATAACATCAATATACGTAACTATCAAATGATATTATTGGAGGCAGTAATTGCACAATGACGAACGACGGACTTTCAATGTTAAAACAGAATCTTAATGGCTAAACATCCTTTTCTTGGCGAATAAGTCAAGTTCTTCAGTAGTTCGTGAGAAATTTTTAGCTCAAAGTTTGAATATAAATCGGAATGTGTTTCAGCTCGCCAGGTCTTAGCAACTAACTCACAACAAGAATACAAAGAAATGTTGTGACGATTTTTATTAAAAATAATTTCTGACACTCTAAATCCCGACGTTGTTTGGGCGCCCTTGCAAGACAACTTAACCAGTGTCTCCGGTGCTAGTGAAGACTTTGAGTAGACCAGATGTTTAAATTATTAAGATGCTGAACTCGCCACACTTTTTCTGCCCCATGGTGAAAAGAGGCTTAAAGAATCTCTTGGAGGGGAATGAGGAAAACCTGCGCATGAAAATAGAATGTCGTAAATATTCGCGTCGAACACTGAATTAACGACTAAAAACTGGGCTAAAATTGGGAAAGGAACACATGAAGCCTAGCATCGAATAAGTTAATTGAACAGAGCTCAGGTTTAGGCCGTCCTTCAGATGTGGCAGTTGGCACCAAAACAAAAGGTAATAATTTAGATTTCGAAAAGTGTTCGGCCAACTAATTGTTTTCTAGTAAAAAACTATTTGATAATGTGAATATGAGAAAATATCCAAACTTAAGAAAGAGTACTTATTTGCACCTGGAGAGAATCATAATAGCACAAGCTTATCCTCAAGCTTGCGTCATGCGCCTAAACAAAAAGAACGACCCTTGTTTGAAAAAGTTCTAAACCAGCACAGCAATGGAGAGCCACCGGCATCGAGATCGATATATATAAGGGAAAGATTAACTACCGGTAAGCAACTTTATTCTCGTCTGAATAACATTACTCCTGTGAAATAAGAAAATTCTGATATGTCATTTATGCGACTGAATAAATCAATATTTACAGAACAAAGCAAACCAGCAATCCTTGAATGACTTTGCACTGAGCCAGAAAACGTCGTGACAACCTTATCTGTCACGATAAGATCGTTGCAATGCATGCCTTGCCAGAGAAACAACAAAACCTACGGGAAATGATAATTATGTCATTTTACACACAATGCGATTTAACGACATGGGAAGACAACACCGTTTTAATTTGTTTGCACCACATGATTTTAAACAGTTCGATGAGTGATTGTACACATTAAACCACTGTACTAGAAGAGTAATTAGTTTCGCGGAAAAGAGTGAAAAAGCCAAGCGAAGCGATAGTTTTTCTTCTTCCGTCGAGCTCGTACAGGAACGAAGTCTTGCTCTTTAGTTATCTTCATTTTTCATGCAGATATATTTGTTGAATTGCACTAATTGTTACCTCGTGAATTAGTGTGAGATTTCCTTTTTCACACCTGAGAAATAAAGTAAAGTAATTTAAATATTAAATTAAAATATAGAAACGCATTTGGAATTGAGAAAGTGGCCGTTTTGATGAATTTTTTTAAAATTTTGGCTGATCGATCAGAGCAATGATTCGAAGAACAGTTTCGGAACAAATGTTACAGAATATTGGCTTATTCTGATCTCTGATAAGTAATGACTAATAAAGAGCCACCGCATATTTCTTTTGTATTACGAGATGTGTATAATATGTGCGTGTGATAATACTATTAGCATTATATTAATGGTTTCTTTCTAACACCATATCTTTCGATAAGTTCCTCAAGTAATCTTACGAGTCAGCGCTATGATATAAGCACGAATTGTTGTGAGGAGATTTGACCAAGACTACAGTTGGTGGTGTGAGATTCCCATGCCTGCATTTACACGACGGAGCCTCGTTTTCCCCAAAAACTATTACTCATTAGAACCCAAACTTGCCTGTTTATAAAATATGTATTAGTCGGCAAAGGTCAGCTGGACCGCAGATAGTGTTATCAAGCTTATTGACCACCTGTGCCGTACAACAAAACCTATCCGATATCGCCAATAAGAAAGCACGATAATTTTGTTTGTAGCCTTTCAATGAATCGGTCTTCACGTTATTCTTGACCTAGATAAAGTCGAGCAAGTGTCGATTCATCATTTTGTTCAACACGAGCTGGTTGAAGAGTTTCACCGCATTGTTCAGGTGAATATTTCTCGAGCTTCTGGGGAGTGGCTCAGAAACAGTGAACAAAAAGTTACATAAATATGTGAGTTTTTTAATATAAATTAGTCCTCTTTTACAAATATTGACTAATCGAGCAATAAATAATAAATAAAAGTGTTTACTCAGCTCATTCACGTTAATGGCTGTATGTCTCAATAGAAGCTACTGATTTATCATCGATCTTTCAGAAGGTCTTTTTGCGTTGGTTTCGCACGCAAACCGAAATCTCCAAAAGCATTCTTGGAAAGAGTTTCGAGTCTTAGGTTTGTATTAGACGATACGAGCTTAATTCTCTCGTTGATTATCATTGTCTGGAAGTAGATCAACCAAACAAAGGTAAAACTGTTTAATAAATTTGTTGGATTTTGTTTCCAATGCTTCATAACTTGGAGATTGTTTTTCTATCACTTTACGGAAAGTTATACCCAGCAAACCCCACAGAATTCCTCAGCATCGGAGAAATGACTTCGCTAAAGAGAAGTCAAGAACACGTCATAATAGTTTGGTACACTTGTTCGTGATATCACTAAGAAGCTTTCGCCCATTCGAATTATCTTAAAATCAGGTTATTGCCAATGAATGTTTCGTAGGTTCAGAAGCGAGATTGATCGTGATTCGACATTGGTTGCGATCGCATTGAATGGAGCGAAGCTTATAGACATAGTCGCCAGCGATGCTCTGATAAGATACTAAAGACAACACTACGTAAGTCTGAATTACGCTAAAGTGTATCAAACTAAAACTTATCTGATCAGGATTCTTTGGCACTCTAAAGATCAGATCATATATCTGGCTCACATTCATCCTACTACACACAAGAGTGTATCTTTTATCGATAATTAACCTGGGTTTAATGTGCCCCAACCTCTTCGATTTTCGATCGTTAAAGTCCCCAAAATGCTCAATTTATAGATCTGATTTTGCAGTTCAAAACGAAGACTTATACTTCATCGCAAAGTCATAACTGAGTTTCGTTCAACGAACAAACGCTCCCAGCTTTATCCGGTTGACTTGAGATCTCTACTTGCTATTATCACCCCGCTTCTAATCACAAGGCTTCGATGGTTGAGTGTTAATGGATCTTTGACAGCTCTAGCTAATGAAACCGTGGTATTGCCGGAAATACTTTTTAAACATAGTCCACGCTCTCATATTCGTCGGTGTTCTCGTGTTCTCACTTCCCATGCACTGACGAACATACGACACCCCATACAATCATGCAATCGCCATGAACTCCTCAACACAGCTATCAATGGAAAACGAAGATATTCATCACGGTGCTTTCATCTGAGTAACAGACGATGTAAAACATTTTACGTGGTTTTATAAACTTGTCAGCGACTATGACACAGCAAAGTACAGAACCCTTTACTTTCACGTTTTGCCGAAAGACGTAACTACATCAAGATGCATTTTCATTGCATGGGGTCGTTCGTTTCTTTGCCATTCTTGCGAGCTTTATCATAAGGTCTACGCCGGCCGACAGTAAGGAGCCTAAATGTTGGTGCTCCTTCTGTTTCCATTTAAAATTCGGAAATAAAACCCGCCAGATTTTGGTGACGCAGAATGGAATCTGGTACGCATTTTGCCCGCCCTCAAGTCAAAGGCCACCCAAACTGTTTGTCTCGTTTCTGCAGGAAAACTCGAGAATATCAAGATTAGGCGAGAAAAGTGTTTAACACTTCATCTTAATTCGGAATATTTATTTTATGAAAAAATAAATCCGATGAACCCGGCTGCGTCTAGACACTTGTGTTCATCTGTACTTTTGGAATTGTTTTTACATGGAGAGCAGACAACTGGCAATTTCACCTCAGTTTCATAGACTGTACCAGCTGCTAGCTCTTGAGTACAACCTAGGCCTGGACGTAAACACAGGGGCAAGGGCAACTGACCGACTAATTGCTGAGAGTAAAAACCCAATTGTTACATCGGCAAAAGTTCACAATGTTTCCTTGATGTGCACGCTATTCTGTGTCACGACAAAAGATCAAATTATTGAGGGCAAAGAGGCGCCGAGCTGTCGCCACCGTACAAAAATGTATAAACAGTGTAACTTTAGATTTGACACTGAATCCAGAGTCGGATCATAGACAAACATTTGGGGTGCTGAGAGAAAGGTGGAGTGGCACGAGACATTGAATAACGCTGTAGGTAAGCTCGATGTTTAAAAAAGTGTTACGATAAGTTGAGGGCTGGCGTTCGTGGGGTGCTGCTTGATTGTATTCGTATTAATTCCACCAGTCCAGATTTGATCATTTTAAGTGTTTTGTTATTTGGTCCACTACTGCAAATCCGTCTTTAAGTGTACACCAGGATTGAAAATGATTTGATGGCTTTTCAAGTTGTTCAATCAATCCTCCAGCATTATCCCGAAAATATTTGCTGAAACCAGAGTGAGATTTGAACGCTTTGATTTTTGTCTCACCACGTGGACAGAATTAAAACCACAACGTCCATCACATTAAGCAGGCTTTATTTATGTGAGTTTTATAATATCACGTCTCTCTAATTTGTTTGCCTTTGACTAATGAGATAGTAAAATCCTGACTAATGACTTATTACACGACCAACGACTTGATTAGAAGCCTGATATACCCACGGTCTTTCAAAATTGAGGTGGTATACCTTTGATCAAACATGTCATGAGATTTTTTCCTGCTGTTTCAGCCATCGAGATGGCATCAAAATCTCTTTTCACGTAAGTTTTATCACTTATTTACGCCGGTTAACCATGATACATTCCGCTTGAGACTTAAGCACCGCGTAAATGCGACCATACGCGTTGCATTCCTTCTTAAATCACAGAGCCTGACTGCATGCTCTATTTACAGCTCAAATCCACGGACTAAACAGTTCATTCTCCTCACGAAGTAAGAACTTTTCAGTCCAGTTTCGCTTCAACTTTGGTATTTAAACCTTAATGCACTTTTATTATGACTCGATTTGAGAACGATACGCTTTTGCGGTAAATTACTGCCAATCGACGGTCTGAGACATCGTAAGCAGACTTTTGATCTATTTTGGTCACTACAACTACTTATATTGGTCCGCAACCCGTTCGAGTTAAATTAGCTAGATAAGCTTGTCTTTGTGTTAAATCACATCCATGGTGTTACCTTTGTAAAGTAATTATTGAAAAATTGTACGGAGATAACAACTAACTCAGAGATATTCCGGAAAAGATATTCTGGCTTTGGCCATACCATTACGTTGGTGTCGCTGCATAAACGGTATTTAACCATCACTAATGTGCGAACTCGACAAACGCAGATAACAACATCTATATTTGAACAAGTTTATCCTGGATTATTAACAAAGAAGATGAAATAAAATCTCAATAGACGTTACTCACACGTTGTGCGTTATCTTAAAACTGCTTAATTTGTTCAACATAATTCGAGAAAATATTTATTCAAATTCTTCTCTCAGAGCAAACAATCATTAGCGCCTAATCATTTCTTTTATTTCTCGACACGAACTGCTTAGACAAACAAAAAATAAATTATTCAGCAAACGGGAAGTTATTACGAAAACGTTGGCAAAAAATCGAGACATTAAGACCGACCAAGCGCTTGAGACACTTGGCAGAGTATTTATGAAAGACCACTTCGAATTTCGAAACATTTTCCGATTGAGAGTTGACGGATGTGATTGAGGTCGAATAACGGCGTGGTGGGTAACCCACCATAACTGGTCCAGTCCGAATGTACAACTAAACGTGATAATTATACAATTATCGATTTTAAGATAGAATGATTGATAAGTTTGAGTATTTTGAATGCAGGCGACAAATATTTAATATATTAAGCTCACTCTCTGAGCCGGAGATGGCTACGGAGGTACTGTTTCCGCTACTGATAAACACCAAATTATTGGCTAAGTAACGCTTTGAGATCTCTCCAACTTCTTTCGTTATTCGTAGCTCTTGATGGCATTAACATCGTCATTGAACAAACGTTTTAAAGAACAGAGGTCACTGTTAAGATCTGTTCCCGCGACTGCCAGGGAAGTCAAAGAAACCGCATTCAGACATGGTGTCGCCAAGTTGACCCTCCAAGAATTTTTTATTTCAATAAAATCTTACAATTTGACTCGATCAAAACTTAATAAGTTCAAATACACTGTTTGATTGCCAACGGAAGCTTTCACTGTACTCGGGGAAGTTTGGTAAATTACAAAACTGACTAAAATCAACGGTGCTTACAGTCTTCCAAGTATCTCCTGGCCTTACCCGGCAATCGAAAGTCAGTTGTAAACGATTAAAGTTTAACTGTCCATTGTTGCGTGTTAAGGCATTGGCACCATTTCTGATCGATTTATTGTAGCCAATTTATGTCAGCTTGTTAAAGTTGTGTGTCTTTTAAGGATAAAAAAATGAAACAGTTAACACAACGAAGTGTTGATCTAACATGCCGATTGCAAACTGAACGAGAGATGACAAATGTCAAACGTTAAGATTCGTAGATAATTGCATGCAACTGGTATGGGAGCTGTCGCTTCGTTACTCTAAATTTTTTTTCAATCACGACATGAAGGCAAGGACAATGTCCTTGGGCCACGAACAGTTTTAAGGGTGTAACAGCTGTGTTATGAAAGCCCTTGCAAATATTGCAATGCATGCACAGGGCGATATAAACACGATTTTCGGGGTACAGACAAAATTGACGTCCGTCGCTAAAGAGGGCGCCAGTTAAATAACGTCTGCTCATTCGAAACCTAATATGGCCTCGGCAAAAGACATTTTAACAGTGTGACTTGTTGATAGGTTCTTATTCTTAGGAACGTCTTCTGTGAGAAATATATCGGGCTACATCTTACCTTACAATATCTGAAGCCTAGGGTCGCCATTTGAAAAAACAAAATATTCGTAATTATATCCGAATAGTGGCTCGCTTTTGAGTAAATTACAAGTGGCAATTGACCGAGGCGAGGTAGGTTACTAGTTAATATAATACACACTTGCGATCGAAAATAATTTTCTTACATTGCATGCTTTATGAGATACAATCAGGCTGTTCAGTGTATACAAACCGTATCCGCATGTTTTCAAACAATTCCTGACAAACGTAGTGTTGTATATGCCTATTCATAGTAATACGCTGTCCGCGGAAGTGCATCTTTCTTCTCTCTGGTTTACGTATTCTTTTCGTAGACTAAGTTTCGTTTCCTTTAGCTTCCATCATCGTTTCTCTTCATAATTAATCTGGTATTACCAATCACCATCGTATATTACAAAACAAACGTTTTTTAATGTAATGTTATCAGATTTAGCTCTGTGTTGAACATACACGGGGAAAGACTCTTTATAATGAAATTTGTTCAGATATGTTTAGGATGTTTCCATCTGATTCAAATATAAACGTCTCACTAAACGTCAAATGTAGTATATTCAAAGTAATTTGGATAGCGCCATCAGTTCACGTTTTACGATTAACAGGAAAGAATGAACATGGATGTACTGTTTCATGTCCATGCTAACTTGACCACATGTTACCACGAATATTTGTCAGTTTAATGGCGGAAAAGATACGCTGTTAACTGCGGAAGCAACTTAAATAAACCAATCCAGTAACCCTAGCTTTTATCTTTAAGCTTAAGCACTGAAAATATCTCTTCTCAACAATTGATAATACTTATTTTGTTTGTCCGTCCAAGGTATTATGTGCATAAGCACTCCGGCTAAAATTATTCACCAGATTTTTCTTTCTTCGATCGAAACATTAAAAAGGGTGGGGAATTTTTAAAACTTGAAGCCATTTGGTTTACTTCAATTATGAATCTGATAAGAAAATTCATCCATAAATGACCGAACAACAGGATGAAATTATAGGCAGTAATAACTGTCAGGTTTTAAGCCTTAGTCAAATGAAAACGCAAGTTGTTCAAAGTTTCAGTTTGCCTCATCTTGCATTGAGTTGCTGTACGTTTGTACCTGTTCAAATTTAAATGCAGTTTCAAATGCTTTTCCCCGATTTTCATCCGTTGGGATTTATGCTTGGTCACGGCGTCAATGTACGTTTCAACCAGCTGGTACAAGTGAATATGCACAATTTGCATTCTCTGTTGTTACGTAGTATAGTACAAATGGCAAAGCCAGTCCATTTTGAATTTATCAAATTTTGAAGCACACATACATGTGGTATGACTCGTCATTCCAAAACAAATTCTCACCTCTGTGCACAGGTGATCATACAGCTGACGTTAAAATGAGCAGTAAATAACTACATGATTCTGGACAATACTGAATGTTAAGTGCTCAAATCTAGGCACATGGTCTTAGGCATACGACATGTAACTTAGTCATTGCTGAACAGCGAATTAAACTAAAAATTCAGCTTTTCGATTCTGTGACAATTTTAATTCAGAGACAAACAATGCTTTTTTGTTCCTCTTTAAAGTAAACTAAATTGGTTATTCTAGAGTACTGACTGAATCCTTTCTCCAAATACAAACAACATCTGCATTTTCAAATTTAATCAGTTGCATCTTGTTCACAGCATAAAGAAATACCACAACAATTCAATAACCAATACCTTCAGCTAGCTTATTAAAACGTTCTTTTCAAAGCTCCACGACGATATACAGTTTTGTAACATTCATTCTCATGGTTTTGTAGGACATCTACCTTTGTCATTTATCAAAGATCAGAAAAGTCGACATATCTCTTGTTGCACAGGGGCTATCAACCCCATCTATAACGAATTCAACTGCAAAATGCAAATATTTAGCGCTGTCAGGTAATCGCCGTACAAACTCTGATAATGACAACGGCTCTCTCAAATGGTAAATTATATGTGCAAAGTTAAAATCCTAAAATGTCTGTCCTAAGGGTAAGCCAGGAGGGACTCTAAGTACATGCAAATAACGCCAAAATTAACATCCAAGACTGCAGGATGCTAACTAATGAAAGTTTGCGTCTCCGCTTTAGACTAACCAAACGAAATCAAATTAATACATTACTGTTTAGGCTGGAAAACAAAGCAAATAAATAGAGTTCATTTATTACATTATGTTAGAGACATTATAATTTCAGCCTCCAGCCATAGATCTTTTTTCCCCATCTTATATTATATCGCCGATGCAGGCGCGTTATCTTGTTTTTGGAAAGATGGGACGAAAATTTCTGTCTCAATTCATAGTAAAACATTTTCGGGGACGTACGTCTTTTAACATTTCCGCTCCAGTTTCAACAACATATTTTTCTTTTTTGGACCTGTTATTTTATAATTGATGTAAAGATCTCTTGGAGAGCTCGCTGCTTTAATGTTCCATCGTCAACGTGCGTCGAAAACCCAATCACGAAGGCTGTAGTGTTCTCCTGCAAGGTTCTAACAGTTTTCTACCAATCGCTTATAACGAAATATTCCGAAAAGCCAGTAGGAATAGTCCAGCTTCCATATGGTTCGGATAGGATCACTGGCGCTTCTCTGCACATTCTTGACGATATCCAGAACTCATATTGCAACCACATTGAAAAGCGATGAAACTTTGTCGACAAACGAATGATCTAAAGTGCACTTGACATATGCGGAAATAAATTTCAGCCAAATACAAAGTGTGCTGTTTAGGACTAGTCTGTGACAAGATTATCTAAGTTCCAAATAAAATTTATAAAACTATTTTTTTTTAACGTGATATGTTGGTGAATAGGTATTTCAGACGACCAGTTTATCGTTCGCTTACAAAACACAGTCAAGTAATTAATTGGTTTGCTAAGCGCCAAAATCTCCCGATAAGGTTTTACAGCCATACGTTTTTAGGGAATGAAAATGAAGAAAGCTGTCCGAAAATTTCTTGTACACGTAGGGGATCTTATGCGATTATATATGGCGCAGTTCACTGTCCTGAATACATTGTCATATGGACGAAATCTTTTTGGATCGTTCTGAATGCTAACACCAGGATTTTACGTACCTGATGTAGTTTAGAATAAAATCCACAATTCTGGAGAAACTTCCGTTTTTTGCAATAGTGCGCGTATTTCCCGAATCAGAAAGAACGAGGAGCTAAATTCAATCAACTATTTCAAAGAAAAAGGAAATCTAAATGCAAATTACTGCGCGGCTTTTATCTCTTCCAAACCCGCTTATGAATAAACGTCATTCACGAATCAGGATAGCCCGCAAGACATGCATTCTATAGTTCAGCCTAATTTATCAGGGTTAGATTTATGAGCAATCGAATGGTTTTAAAAGAGGTCGTCTTCTCTTCTTCATAAAGATGATTAAAGAAAGTAAGCAGTCATGTAATCTATATCTGTGATACTAGAAGGCAACCACATGAACCTCGAACATACTAAATTTCAAGCCCAATATCGAGGGTTTTGTTTATTTTTAAGTGTACCAATACACCATTATACACGAAAAATCTACAAAAAATATTCTGCACATTTTGGCTTTCTTTTCAACTCTTCCCTGATCGGACCCAAAGACAATAGAGTTAACAGGTGCACTTTTTCATCTCTATGTAATCTACGTACGCACACTGAAAAGCAAGATTACGTATCTTTCGGGGTAGTTTACAGGTCCATTCTTCAACCTTTTTTTCAAAAAAAAAAATAATGAGCAGATTAATGATTCATGGCCTGAGATATTTTTACAAAGTAGAAGATAGTGAAGTTGTTTACGACTCGTGAGATATCTGCTTAAAATCGACTAGAATAAAACGTTTTGTCAATTCTTCTCGATTTTTGTTTCAAATCGCATTCTTGGATGTCCCAAGTTTATTTCTGAGCTCCATGAAAATACTATCATCAATAATTAGAAATGCGTACCCGGAGGTGACATATGTGCAATTTAGCAACATAATACATCTTGCAGTTGAGACCGAGGATAATTCGTGAGCAGGGACGTTTTACGTACCGTTCGTGATATTAAATCCAAATTTCTCCGTAATGAAAGACTAACAGACCATTTCCCTGCTAAACGCAACACTCGGATTGTGAAGCAGTAAAAGCACCAAAACGTCCATATCGGGAGAAATGCCAAAGATAAAACTATAATAGTGAAAGAAAAAGTGCTGTGAAACTTCTATGGGTTTGTATTAATTGCATTTGCGTGAAAGTGGACGCTTCCAATATACGTTTGCATATTATCTGATTACTTGATAGTGCTTTGTCAAACACCACCGTTCCCTTTATTTTAGTACATTTACTAGTTTTCTTTTAGCATTTCTTTAATTAAATGAAACAGTGGCTAACAACTTGTTTGTGCACTGATTTCGACAACGACTGCGCTTTGCTAACGCAAGAAAACAAGATCAGGTTTGTTGCCGGCAACAGCGACAGCTTATTCCCCTCAGCGACCAGTCTAGTTCTTTTAAGATAATGCCAAGAAAAGATGAAGGATAAGATCTCAAAGACAAGTTTGTTCTTATCACAATCTGAAGGGAATTACATAGCCCACACAGCTTCAAGCAATAGCCGATCCACCTGGTCCCGTTTGCACGCCATATGATTGAAACAACGAGAGCCAATCACGAAATGCTTTTGCGACTTTTCCATTAGGACATTAGTTTCACGACGCAACTCTAAAAGCAATGACAAAACCTGCTCTACGTTTAAGGTTTGCGATCGTGAGGTACTCATAAAATAATACGAAGTTATTGATTGTTTTTGACCCGATGTGTTCGAGTTTTTCTCTTTTCAAGGTTAAATTATGAGGCAGATTTCATACAATGACTGTAACTCTATTAATTTGCAATTTTAAAGACTGAAATTCAACTTCTATAACTTTATTTTTGCAAATATTATATTTTCATTAGTGGTCACGAACTTCTGATAAGCAATGCAAACACCCTCCCCCCCCATCTACATCTGATCTCCAAGGATAAAACCCGACCATTTTCCCGTTTTGAAAATTTGCAAGAAAGTTCTGACTTTCTCTACACGCAAATGATTTCGGAATAACAATTTTTGTTAAGAATGGCCAGAGATATCTGTGACATTGCACCAGCTTTCATTCATTATGTTTGTGCTGCATTTGACTTTTTCACGTATACTCCGGATTCTTCTTGAATGAAAACGTATTGCCTTTCAAATTTAACTGACAGATATTCCTTCAAATGAATTGTTTGTTTGTTTGGTGAGAAGATCCAATAGGCTGTCAGGGCCACTGAAGTCCATTCCCTAAAACGTCAAATCAACAAAGGAAGCCGCAATTTGATTGGCTCTGCAGACGGCGTGACGGGCTCGGCCAGGCTAAACGGCGCCCCTAAAAACTTGACTAGCGTTCATTTTTTCTTGACAACTATTGCAAGCTTCATTTACAGACGACGCATCAAGTTGAAAGGTTGTTAAACAATTCCTCTGCTCCACTACCGCCTGAATTGTATCAACCGTTCGACCAAACGAAGACCCTTACGATCATACTTCTCACTTGGAGGAACCGTTGTGGTTCGTTTTATTTATTTTTAATATTTTTTTGACACTTAAGTCGGGAAGATAAACCTGTGTTTCAAATGTATCTTTCAGTTCAATTGCGGTATTGCGACTGCAAATACGAATCGAAGCCAAATGTTATCGTATATACGTTGTATCATGTTCGCACAAACTTTGCCCATACAGTACACAGATATAACAACGTGTGAAAGTGTGAAATGGTAATCATTATAACAGGAGATTAGAAGCGCACAGATAAGCCACGGCTATTAGCTTTGTTAGTTTAATTTCAGCGAGTGTATGGCTAACAGGCGTATTTCCGCCTCATCTTACCACACACACTCATCATCTGCCAAGTGCGTGAGGCACAACAGTTCTATTGTTATTCATCATTATTCAAAGACAACTGAGTGGAACGTTCCACTGTTTCTATTTTCAGGTTTTTAATACCTTCATAGAACAGTTTATACCAAGACACGTCTCGGTGACCGGGTGGATCGAACGTGTTCACATTTGAAAACCAAGACTCCCAGAGATCATTCACCAGTTAATGGCCACCGCTAGCGAAGCAAGAACTACAACAAGCGACAGCCAAAGTGGTTCTCATTATAAAATGCAACAAACGCTGCCTGGAAGTTGTTCAGGTATAGTTCCGACACCTTCGTCCAACTTAAACCTCATTGAACCCTCTCAACTACTTCCACCGGATGAGGTCGATGTGTTTTTTCATCACCTCGATAGTTCAGGTAACGCGACCAATTCTTGGCCTTATCCACCGGGCGCCAGACCACATCCATATCGCCCGACAATGTGCCAAATGACTGCCCATGGTCCAACTGCCTTTCCAGATCCACAAACCCAAGTGCCAACTCAGCCTGGGAGCTGCAGCCGAGTCTTTCTACCGACCGCTCGTGTTCCTTCAAGCCAGGTCTGCCGTCCCCACCACTTTCATACTCCTATCCAGTGGATCGAAAGCAAATCCGCGTCGAACTACGGCTGTTCTGTTGGAACACCACCTTCGATGTGGTGTCCGCCGTTTCCACAGAACCATAGAAGTTCCGTAGCTGTGTCAATGTCCTCGCCAGTCCAAGTAAGCCAAGGGACGTCCTCACTGGGGCATCCTGCGATCTTCCCATTCCCTCCAACACCACCAAAAGATATTATTCAAGACAATTCCGTGAAGTCCATCCTCGATCCGTATGGCTATGCTGACGAGAAATCTTTATTTAAAACGGGTATGCAGTTTTCAGGTCCGCGAACAGAATCCAGCTATACGCCTCAAGGTATTACTTTACTTCGTTTTTTTTGTTGTTGTTGTTGTTTTTTCAGTTACGTAGTTAGTGCTGAATTATAAGTAACACTCTAACACTCGAAAATGAGTAGTTTAATTTAAAAACCATCTCAAACGGATATTTTCTTATTGTTGAATAAAATTGTTCATATTAAAACTTTTGGCTACCGAACGTGAGTTTAAGACGGCCCGTAAGCTGCAATTTACTTGCTGTTCCCAAGTAATTATTACACATTTTGAATCACCTCCCCGAGGTAACATCACGCAATCTCTTATGACCTTTTGTTTGCTTTCAATGCACTAATTTGCCGAGATAGTCAAGAGCCAAACTAGGGATGGCCCCAGAAGGACGGAGGACCAATCTGGCCAGCACGAAAATTGGATTCCATGCCACATGTAGCTAACATTTGTTTGTTCCAACACGCTTTAAGATAATAACGGGTGTATAAGGTAAATATTTGCTCATTTGTGGAGCAGAAGAAACAAAGGATTCGACCTGTAGTTCACGCGTGCTTGCTCTTGCTTCCATAATTCCAAAGCTAAAAAGATACATTTCAATGTAACAGAAAAAATTCAACTTTTAGCCAGCAGTGTTTCTGGTGCTCGAAGAGAGTAAGAAAAAAATTATGTTAGAATTGCATAATCTATTTTTTCCCATGATTAGAAAATTTTCGATGATTTAGAAAGTTTTTATTTAAATAAGAGTTTCTCCCAATTTTTAGTAGAGGGTCGAGAATGTATTAACTGTGGAGCGACCTCAACACCGTTGTGGCGTCGAGATGGTAGCGGGCATTATCTCTGTAACGCTTGTGGCCTTTATCACAAAATGAACGGCTCAAACAGACCACTTATTAAACCAAAACGAAGACTGGTGAGTACTATTGTCGGTTTTTTAAGTCTGTCATACTTGCAGTTTCATTGCATTTATGAAGTAAAAGTTTATCGAAATAGAGGAAAGGATTTTAGAAAGCATTTGATTTATTAGGAGTTATAAGCAGTCGGGGTTCCATCACAATTTTTAATCTAAATTTGCCACCAACGCCAAATCGAATCTGGACATCGAATCTTCTAATAAACTCTTAGAGCTTCGTGTTTTTTTATTTCTTTTGGATTAGGTATCCAAATAATTTTATCAGGTCTAGTTTTGAAATAATCAAGTAATAAGTGAACTAAAACTCTCAAAGCGAGAATACGACGATATATGGGTTTTCTCAAGAAAGATAAACGCATCTTAAATGCTTTGAAAGTTGTGTTTCACTTGTTACAGGATTATTTCTGTTCAAGGACGACCTACGCGGCTTGCAAGAGTTTTTCTCAAAATAATTGAAACTTCCATATTTCCTTTATTCAGTCTTATCTATTGATAAACAATGCAATTTTCTTGCCTAGTTGCTGAATGTGAGAACGAAAATCAAGAATGTCTTTGTTGCTAATGGTCTTTCTCTCTTCCTCTCTCTCTTTTTTCATACTAGTCGGCCGCACGCCGAGCAGGGACTAGTTGTGCGAATTGCCACACGACACAGACGACTTTGTGGCGTAGAAACGCAAATGGAGAGCCTGTGTGCAATGCTTGTGGACTGTACTGGAAACTACATGCGGTAGGTATCTCGAAGATAATTTTAAACGTGATTTAAAATCGGCTTTGAGAGAACGTTTTATCCGGCATATATGAACAAAGGAGGGCAGTCTCAATACATGGCTACCCCCAAGTGGTGGCACAAAACCTTAAAAGTAAGACATTCAGTTAGGGAACAAAGAACACCGAGTCGAGCATCAATGATTATATAGATAGTTTAAGAAATCTCACTAAAAGAACAAAATGATCTTTGTAGAACGCGTAACGATCATACGCCATCTGCCACGATCACTTTAGGAGACGATAACTTTATGCAAAATACAAAAGCCTACCAATTAAGCTCTCCGTAGGGAAGCAATTTTCGCCTAATGACATACTGTTGTTGTTTTCAAGTAAATAAAAAAGGCCCTATTCTAACTAGGGAGACGCTGTACTGGTTTAACTCTATGGGGCTAGACTAAACGTCTCCTCATATTTTCTCTCACGGGGTGTTGCTCTCAATTGGAAAAATTACAGTTATTGAAAATTTATCAAAACAACACCACAGCTTTCTTCGCTTGTCACTAATCAATGGGCATGAAAGACATAACAGGTAAAGGGAAAAGAAATCACAACTGCTAAAAGTAACTGCGATTTAAATTTATTCTTCTTTCTTATTCAAATATCTTTCGTAAATAAATTGTTAATTTTTCAGTCGAGTATCGCGTTGTCAAAAGCACGTGTTTTTGTGTACGTTTTTCATTAGATCGGAACTGTCTTATTTACCAAATCAATAGAAGCTACAATGCTATTGAGTTTATTTGCTGTACATTGTTCACTTTGCGACAGAACCACTATTCAATTTAATCTATCTTGAACGAGAGACGTCACGGAAATTTCGTGCGTGAGTAATCTCGATTTGCCCATCTTATCCAAAACATTATTCTTTCTTACTTAATAAAGTTTAGGGGGACATTCGAACGATATTATGGAGACATAACGTATGACCGCCTTTGTCTGGCAAGCAAAATTGGCGTTTTTCACATGTTCTTCATCGAAGATTCTTCTTGGTCATTCCCACACAAGACAAATACACATGTTGCGCATCAGTGGATTTTCGAGACATTTGTATTATAACTTGACATATGCAAAAGACTTTAGCTTCTTGCAGCTTGTGTAATGTGCGTGTGCATATATTCATAGGTGTCACAGGTGTATATATATATATATATATATATATATATATGTATATACAAGCATCAGGGTCTAACATTAGGATAAGGAAAGATATCCGAAAATACTTTCCTGATAAAAAAAAAAAACTTCGAGATATACGAATTCATTCATATTCACTTCACTGTCTGGACAGTCGCCTGATAATCTTTAACACTATCTCAGGATATAAGTTCCTAAGCATTTGAATAAATTTTTATCTCACGTCTGAATATTCTTCCTTCCCTCTGCAGGTAAATAGGCCGTTATCGATGAAGAAAGATGGTATCCAAACACGAAATCGCAAGGTTTCATCAAAAACCAAAAAGGGAAAGAAGCACAACGACGTGAAGCAAGAAGAAGGAAAGTCTGATACGAGCATTTCAATCAGTTCTGGTCATTATTTAAGCAGTCAGGAGTCAATGTTCTCTTTTCCTGGTTCTTCAGTCATAAGTAGCCAGATGCTTCACCCATCAACGGCCTTCTCTAAGCCGGCGATTCACCCTTTACACCCAGGACTCTTCGCTCCCATAGTCCCTCAACACCCCTCATCTTTGAGCAGTGTCGGATAAAAAGTGCTTTGGTATACACTTCATATCGACATAAATACAAGCGAATGTGCACTCCAGGAAGCATCTTGACACTTGAGCGAGAACAAGTGCGAGAAAAAAAGAATGATAAAACCCTGCGTCTACCATGGGCATTCCGGGAAAATAGGCAAAAGTCACGAAGAGCAAGAAGCTGGTCTTCACGAGACTTTCGACACTCATAATCCAACTAAATTACGATCAACGGTAGTGGGTTCTGGAATCGTCTCTCACTTTTGGAATAGGACACATGGTCAGAACGCCAATATCGAGAGTGCTAGATATACTTACGGCGAACTCAGAACATAGTAATGGTTGTAACAAATCATTGGTCATAATGACGATGTATTTAACCTTTATGTATGGAGAATAGAAAGGAAAGATGTATAATACTTTGTCAGCCTAAAAGGATATATATATATATACATATATACATACATATACATATATATGTGTGTGTGTGTGTGTGTGTGTGTGTACCTATCTATATGAAAATACTTATAAAATAAATGACAAATGATTGAATTTCACATCGGATGTAGTCGTCAGTCGACACGTGCAGTATACAATGTGCGTTTATGTACGAAAATGGGAAGGAAAGTGTAAGTGTCATATTAAAGGCACTTATTCAGAGAAACAAAAAAGGGCATTTTATAAAAGTTCCATTCGAAACAAAAATTATTTACAAACTCAGAAATTGTTTAAAACATGTAGATCGTGTTTCAGACTAAGAGATCCATTAAGACAGAGTATTTTAAGATATCACCGCAGCTGCATTCATCTAACATACTAGCGACAAACCTTCTAAAAAGTAAAATGCATGACAGGGATGATTTAATAGGACAGGTTTTCACAGTCTTTTAAGCGCGAATACTTATGACGCAAGTAAGCTGCACCAGGCAACAATTTTTCGAGCCAAGTTTATCCGTTTTTCCGGACAGAAGAATAAATTAAAAATTCAATGTGTTTAATAACGTTTCATATGTGTTAAATAAAGAAAATCTTCATCAGAAGCTTTTCCCAATTCGCATTTGAACAGACTTTTTGAATCAATTTTAAACTACTTAAAAGTTTCAAAAAGGGCTCGATTACTGAAAGAGATGAAAAGACCATGAACTGATGAATTATATGATATTGCCACCTTACGGTAAGAATGTTTTCGATGTATGATTTCAACGATTAGACAAGAATTACCCCCAAATACGCTTTCTTTTGCAAAAGATGAGCAGGTTTTAAAAATTATCACTTTGAGACGGCATCGAACTACGAAACGAAAAAAGCCATTAAACAAATCAATAATAAATTGAAGATTAACATACTGGCTGAAAATGAGGGGCCAAATCAAAACAAAATATCTCCAGACTTACGCCCGACCACCACGCCACAAGGCTTAATTGAAAATTGAAAGTTGTAATCTGGATTTATTCGATACCCACGTGAAGAAAGTCTAGTTCTGAATTGTATTTTATTTTTGGGATTAGCTTAAACATTTCTATTCTGTGATCAAGTCACGCTAAAAGGCGATCAAGACTGAGCTACGCATCCTCTAATATTGTGAACAATTCGTCCGTGTCAAGAACATCATCATAGTTCCATAACAGTTGCGTATAGTTTAAGCCATCCAGACGGCATTTGGAGTTAGCAAAACGCAAAATAATTGCCCGAATGGCGACATCGAAGTATAAACACTCACATACATAAACAATAACATATATTGCGTGTAGATCATCGCACCTGTACAATACAATAACCACGAACGACTTTTGTTTTTGCCTTCTTTTCCACCATTCATCTGAATACAACACGAACGTGTCCCAAGAAATTTTAACTACCGTGCATCGCTATTGCTTATATCTGCCTAACTCATCTTTATCTCAGTAAATCGATATAACATTTATACATATGTGAGCTAGGGTGTGTGCATGTTTGTACATTACATATATATCTTAGTTGTAGCTCACTATACTGTTGTGTTATCTTTCCGATTTACCTCTTCTTGATAAGCCCCATCTTTATAATATTTGGCAACTACTAACTATAGATCTACATCGAAAGATTTCAATCACACCGCATACATAAATTCTAAACCAGCAACTTTCTCCGATATCGATGAAAGTAGAAAAGTATCGACAAAAGCAAGAAGGTCAAACAGGCATTCAAAGTCGGTTAAAAGTCACGAATTGTAGCATAGTTTGTTAGCACGAAGGCTTTAATCACAATAGAAATGCAAAATTGTTTACGAATTTTGGCAGTGCGCGTTCAAACGCCTCACGGTTTAGCTAGTTCCGGTGAAATTAAATAGAGTTTCCACAAAAAAAAATCTTTAAACATTGTTTGAAAAGAACTGCTCTTGAAAAAGAACATTGAAATACGCTGGCTTCGTTTCAGCTTGTTGGCTATTAGCGAAGATTTGCATAGCCAAACACAGTGTTGGTGGCGAGCGTAGAAATTGTGATAAGAGATGCCGAGTTTTTTACTTTGCCGGGATGAGTAACCGAAGAATGAGTATAAACGTTTTGTGGTACTGGTTTCCAAACTGAAATCCGAAAAGGTTTTATTCATTTCCTGGCAATGTCCATTAATAGTGAAATTGACAACCAAATGAAAATTACTTTTTAGTTGCCCTGCAATGTGGTTACTAATTAAAGAATTGATAAGCCGCCCGAATTGAAAAGAAAACACGAGATTTTTATCGAAAATAATTTGGAAAGAATTATAAACAAAACCTTATAATCGACAGAGAATAACGAAAAATTTAACGCTATCCTGCTGAAGATGAGATCTGGTCACTCAACATTTTTCCGAATTCACCTGCTGTATAGAACAACCTGCTGTGAAATCGTCGGACAATGATTAGTCAAGGAATGGCAGGACCGTTAATTTGCGTTAAGATGTAATACCAAACCGAGGATGACTAAAAAGATTTTCGCACATTGAATATTAATAGATGTACATAAGTTTCTTATAAGTAATTCATGCAATGAAACATATGTTATTTATTACCAGTTTAGCAATTAAAGAGTTCCAAAAACAAAGGTACAACGCCATTTCCATTAACGTCCTTCGCAACTTTTGTTTGCCAGAGGTGTATTTCACAGTTTTGATTTCAATGGAAACTTCAAATCGTGTGAATACTAATTGAGCACACGCATATCATTGTGTTTGTAGATGTATATGTATAAGCCGTTTGTCTCATAAATGCGTGTTTTCGCAACAGCTGGCTCGCTCTCAGCAAGCTTTTTTCGACGCTGACAAGCTAATATCTCGCCTTGAAAGATGCACAGTTCAAAACCTTGAAAAATAATCAAATCATAAAATAAAGCGCACGCCATGGGCGACAGCTTCAGTGCACTTGGCAAGTCAATTAAAGATTTCAATATTGAGACTGAAATTACTATCAGCGCCATATGTTGCACGTAGGATTTATTTTCACGTGACAACGGCTTCAATGGTCGATTGAGAGGAACAGCTTCGCAAAATGAAAAAATTCATGAAATTAGTTCATAGAAAGGGAACATTTAATTGGGCGTTATGTGTCAGACTTCGATAATGTTTACCGTTGTAAGAAAAGAAAATTTTAAAATTTAAGAAATTTAATTTATATACACATAACGTCGCAATGGACTTTTTAATGGGACATATGTCAACAATGAAAGCTAAACAAAAGTTGCATTTAATTTTTGCCTGCAGTCAATACAAACCATTGAATGCATAGGGGAACTTGTTCTCAGTTTTATTTCTCCTATGTAACTCGGTAGCAACTAAGCACAATTACTTAGCACAGGACGGAAATATTTTTAAACAGTTCATCAAAGATGCATCACGGTTAGCCTTACAAAATTATGAACAGAAATATTTGGTACTTTTAATTTTCTGCTAGTGGTTTCACTTGCTATTAAAAAATAAGTTAAACGAACTTTCTCATTTAGTCGTTGCATTAAGAGATTATGAGAGTTGTGGTCGAAATCAAATTATTTTGGTTTCTCTCGTAGTCTATTGCCTGTTTTGGTTAAAATGTAAGAGCAATCGTTCACTTTAGTTCAAGAACTATATCAAGAAGTCGAGACCCACGACTCTTTGATCTGGAGCGTGCAGTTTTCTATCAAGAGCAAAACTCTCGCCAACGATTCGCTCCCGAATCTCAGCAATTCATTTAGGAGACTCTTTTTGTTAAATCGCATACATATAAGAGCCGCAAGCAAAAATCAAACCCGTATAAACTGGTTTTTAGACCATGCGTCGTGTATAGCCCGGCTTAGCAATGTAAATATGAATGCAGTTCGTGCCAATGCCTGAAGTATATTGGAACGAGAAAACAGTGGGTTAAAAATTTGGGCGCAGGTACTAAAATCGGTAGAGCCGTGTCTAAAACGCATGTTGTAAAACCGTCATCAAGGGGCTGATTTTATGGAGAATTTCAGACGCGGCTCACGAAGAATTTCCCTGAGAAATTATTACCCAACTACGCAACAAAAATTTCAGCCCGTTACCTTGGCTCATGTTCATCCATGTAACTATGTAGCCCGTACGATTTGTGTGCAATTCTTCACTGCTAACCTTGAAGTAAATTTCCCATGTCTTTCACATGTGAAGAACACATGGAATTGGAACATTTCTACAGATGAAATTTTCATTTCACATATGAAATCGGAACGTTTTAACCTATGAAACACCTAATTCAAGTGTGAAAAGACTTGGTTCAAGATTTCGCTGGTGAAATGTTGGTATACAAAACATGCATTTTGCATAATTATGACAAGGAAGTTCACCAATGAAAGTTAATTCTACATATGAACTACTGTTTTCATATTAGTTTGTAAGGGAAATCGTTTTATATTCATTTTCCTTTCTCGTTATCTTTAGAAATCTCTACCGAGGAGTGAGGAATCAAGTTATGGCTAGATAGTGGCTATACCTTAGTAGATACATTGCATCAAACACACTTTCACCCACACTTAAAGAGTTCGAATTAAATTGGAATAGGAAGTGTAGAGCTTTCGATGGGAGCCTTCGTGTCATACATATTCATTTGAATCGCAGTATTAAACAAAACAGGTTCTTTCCACAGTTTTTGAGAGTAAGCTTTGTTTTCATTGACTTTGACATCTTAGAAGACAAAAGGTTTTTTAAAAAGCAAGATGACTTTTGCCAGCATTACCATACGAATTTATAAAAATAAACCTTGAATTCTGCCGACAAGCATTCACCACACAGTGTCTCAGATTAAGAGACAACTTTGAATTCTAGCCTATAGTTATAACATTTTTCGAATAAGTGGATGAACGTGGTTATCCAAGCCCTCAATTGGTCAAGGTTCCTAAACACGATTTTCATCTGAGTCAAATTACTGGAGTTTTTGAAGTGCAGAATACCACGAAAGCTAACTGCATGGAATGTGTATACTGATTTCTAGAAATCTTGACAGAATTCTACTTTTCCACAATGAAAATAGTTTCTTAAAAAGAATTTAATGGCATAATTTTAACTATTTTAAACGCAACAAAATTTCAGTAGAAATTATACGCAAGTTATACGCATCAGTGTTTTGGGCTACATTTGTTGTGCCAAAAGCCTTGTGTAACATCAGATTTAAGCACAAGGGTATTTTTACTGAGCTTTTACATCTATTTCTCAAACTCGTTAATAATTCATAAGCATATCATTCAATCAGACGCGCTGAATAGCACCACGTGAGCGAACTTGAAATATTATTGAAGTACTGGGAAGAGGACTTGAATGGTTTTTTCCAGTCATTGGACTGGAAATGATAGTTCAAGTCCTTGGACTTAAAATATAATTCCACACAATCGGATTATTCATTACTAATACACTAATTCATTGTGCCAATACACTAATTGATTCTGAGAAGTCATTCAAAGGTCTCCAATTCGGACAGACTGGGTTTTCAAGTACTCGGAATTTGTTCCAATCCTCGGCTTCCCCTCGGACTAGAACGAATTCCTCGTACTTGAAAACCCGGTCTAGTCCTCACTGTCGGCCTTTGAATATTACTTCAAAGATGAGTGGTAAATGTACACACACAAACGAATTTCGATTTATTATTCGGCCGGTAAACGTCACTACATTGAAGTTGCTACCCAACATGGCGACTTCTTCAATACGAATTCTATCCGTTTTCCTATGGACTTCAAAATTTGAATGAGCAAAAGTGGATAGGCTGGTTGATTGCATTTTCTGTATCCGTGTAGGCGTGTTCAGTGATGCGTTCGTTAAGCATTCAACATATTTTGCCTACCAATTATGAGCTACTACAGCAAGCCAGTGATGTGGCCAGAATACCAGTATCAAGTACACACGTCATGGATACCGAATGTTATGTTCATCATATATAAACATACACACAACTATTTGGAACATTTCACCCGGCCACCAGCCTGGTTGGACCAGGGTGGTACCTACGCTACGAATCACAATCATGAACTCGCGTACTACCTAAGATTTGTTCATTTTTGGTGCGAAGTAATTCATCTTAGTGAAATAGTTTAAACTTTGTGATTTATACTCTAATTTTATACTTAGTCTTAGAAATAGTAAGACAAAGTTGCAGTTATCCCTTCATCACGTGTAGAAGTAGTTCTCCTTTCATGTCAATGTGGAGCCTGACCATGCAAATTGTCGATGTGTATTATCGTTTTCAGCAGAGCCGTTGGACATTTCTATGATAATAATGATAATAATAATAATAAAAATAATAATAATGTCTTTATTTAAACTGATAAAACCGGTCAGTCAATCATAAAAAATTGACTGGTATTAATCGGTGACCAGTGAGATAAAATTCAATTTACAATATACAAAAATAAACACTAAAAAATTTATACACTACAAACATGAGCAACCTTGTCCATTTTCATAAAGTACTTAAATAGTTTATATTTAAAATGATTAAGTACCTTTTGGTCGCGAATCTCCCTTGGGAGAGAGTTCCAATCTTTAGCAGCCCAAAATTTGAATGTTGTCTGGCCGCATTTGGATTTAACTAAAGGTAGATCTAGTAAATTTTGATCTCTCAAAGATCGAGAGTGTCTTTCCGATCGTTTTACGAGATAACCTATTAACTGCCTCGGACAATTGTAATTGTTAATAATCCTAAAAACATACTGCACCTTTTGAAAACGTCGCCTACTATATAATGATAACAAAGATAATTTAGTACGCATCTCCTGCGTACTAAACCGCTTTATTGTAGTGCTGATTATCCTGGGAATGAGATTCCAAGAAGATAATTACTGTCCGATAAATTGAATCTTATTTTTCGGTTTTGCTGGTCAGCAAATTTTGCAAACATGATATACAGAGGCATACTTCCAGGAAGCTAACTACCAAATTGAAAAATTCGCAGGTCAACTTTTACATCCTTTGACTCTGAATGGACATTCTCTGAAAGGTTCTTTTGTGTTAAATCACTAATTGAATTGACTGCAGGGGCGTCGTGGCCGAGGAGGCAGGGGGCCATGCCCCCCCCCCCCCCCCAACGTTGAAACGCGTCGGAATGTAGAAATGTTTTATTTTGTCGGAATTTTAGAGATCTTAAACGGTAAACAACAAAATAAAACGATCAAGCAGATATTTTACTTATCCTTGTTCTTAAACAATACGACAATATTAAAGTTATTGGCAATCAGACTCAGTGCAGCTTTCCCAATCCAATAGCCTGAAATTTATTAATATTATACTGATTCTCACTTCACATTTCATGAAGGTGTTCTTATAATAATTAATTAATGTTGGAGAAAATCGTGTTTGCCGGAAAAATGGTGCTCTTGGCCACCGTTAAAACATCGGTGCCACGACACCCCTGACTGATCACTTTTCAAAGAAAGATATTCGCAATTTTCATTTGACTTTGAATCATTGTTTACGAAAATGCCATGCAGAAGAACTTACCACGTCACAATTAATAGATTATTCATGCAATAGGAACTGTTCGAAACAAAACCTTAGGGGAACGTTGCTAAATCGTATTGATGCGTAATAGTTCTAAAGGGCCGTTTACACTTGCGATTTTGTGCCTTGCGATTGACATCTTGGAGTATGTGTTTAACTGACGAAAGCATTGAGGACAAACTGAAGCAAATCGAAAACCGGTATCTTGCTGCATAGACTGTTATGGCTTTATGGCATACACTAGGACGACAATTGCAACGTATAAAATCGCACGTGTAAACGGCCGTTAAGAAAACCATTTTTAGTTCCAACAACACCAAATTTTATGACCAAATTGGCCGTATTGACCACGCATTGTTATCGAAAAAGGCTGAAAATGTTGTTGCTCTCCTCTCAAGGTATTTCTCGTTCGATAAGAACGTAAGTTTCATCTATTACGACTTCTCCAAACAAATGCTGTTTATGTTCAATCATCTGGACGTTCCAATTATCGTAAGAATTCATTCGTTCACTGGCATCCTGACTTTGAAAGATGTATACTTGATATAACGTGTTTACGGAGCTTGTTCACCGTACAAACTGAAAACTGAGTTTAAATTAATCAAACAGTTGGCTTCTCGGAATGCATTTCCGCAAAAGATGATCAGTTCTTCAACGAAGACAACGCCTCTGCAGAGAACTATGGCAACACACTGATAACTTGGCTGGACAGGCCATATATACATGTTTGTCGCTAGTACACTCACCGGCAAGGGGAACCAGCTCAGTATGAGCACAGCGCCCGGGAGTGTTTGCGACACACCGGTACTATTTCAGCCGAGCAGCTCAAAAACATAATGATGATATCCAATCACTGTACCACGGTTCAAGCTCAAGCTTTAAATTTTCCTTCTACCGTGCTTGTTGATGCCTACCAGACATCTAATGACGACGGCGCCCCAAACCCAGCCGGAAGGACGTTGTCTGACCGCCAGCCCGAGATAGGCCTTATGCGTCCTAGCAAATCTATCATTCTAGGACAAATGAATTGTAGAACACTCTCGACCACATTTTCCTAATAGGAACTCAACTTCCTGATGTGCCACCACAACACACCTATAGTGTGTATTAAAGAACATCTGATTGCCCGCAACTTAGGTGCCGCGACGTTATTTACCATCTCCGCTGCTCGGAACGCGCAGGGAACGGCCGTACATCGAGTGGGTCTCGCAGTCAGATCCTCCCTATTACCCCTACTCATCTCAATCACAAAAGTCTCTGACTGAATCATTCTTGCAGTATTTAAAGACAATCCCAAGGCATATATCATGTCGTGTTACTCGCCTCACAACACCAGGCCGGAAGAAGTTCTCGATTTTTACAGCCTTCTTAGTGGCACCGTTGGTTCTGTGCCCCCTCACGCCTTCTTAGTAATTGGTGGTGACTTTAATGTCCACGTGTCAGCTCACCACTCATTCCATCATGTAATCAATCGGAGTGGAAGTCTGCTACAGTATTTTACTAACGAACACAGTCTTCTCATATCAAATACATGTACAAGATTTCAGAAACCTAGACGCAAACTTTGGACTCACAGGTCCCCAAGTGACTTCCTCTTACATCGACTAACATCGACTCTTAAATCGACTACATCCTTTACCGTAAATGCTGGCGCAATAACTTTGCTGACTGTCAAGCTCACTCGTGTTCAAATCCCATCGAAGTGACCATAGAATTGTTACCATCGCAACTAAGTTGAGCTTCCGCTCCCGTAGGACGCCGCCCTGGAAACTGCTGAACTGGTCTTCTTTAGCCTACGATGCTAACCTAGCTTTGACCATCGACGAGAAAATATCTGAAGAATTTTACCACCTCCTTAAAAACGTTCAATCACACTCGTCTTTTGTTAAGGTCTGCAACAAAATCGGAGGAAGTCTTCTTCCTAAGAAGAGCCCTCAACACGACCTTATATCACAGTGCCCCAATGTCACCGGGGCACGCAAAGCTACAATTGAGGCCGACGTACAATCGACCCAGATAGCACAAGAGGATTTACGAACTACTTATGACGACCAGGAGGAAATTAGAATAAGTAGAATTCTAGCAAGCTTCGTCAGTTGCAATTCTCGATCTGATATAAAAAAGTGCTTGGCATCTAATGAAGAAACTGTCAAAGAAACAACCTCACGTGGTATTTGTTCAATGAGAAGACCGTTCACCGAGAAGACTGTCCATTTCGAAGGTGCGCTTCCAAAGACTCCTATCTCCCGTGAGTTCTCTGTCCGACGTCCCAATCAACATCGTCCAGATCTTCGAGACTAATCCAGAAATAACTACCGGTCCATTCTCCCAGACTGAGACTGATACAGCAGTAGAACAAATGAAACTTGGAAAAGCACCTGGGCTTGACGGTCTTCCAATCAAGCTCTGGAAACTACCCAATACAAGAAAGTTTCTTTGTGTGTTTTGCAACGACACCCTTTCAGGGAACAGATCGCAGGAGTGGGGTAAATCCAGCATCATCCCTACTCCTAAGAAGGGCAATTCAACTCTACCCGATAACTACAGAGGTCTTAGCCTTACCCAAGTGTCCTCAAAATCTATAATAGACTTTTACTCAATCGTGTCAGGCCTGTAATGGACAATCTACTTCGCCCAAACCAAACTGGCTTCCGCCAAATGCGTTCCATCGCCTCCCAAATCCTAGCACTCCGTCGTATCATGGAAGAATTGATAAATCATCAAAAGGAGGGAGTGGTCATTTTCGTCAACCTCCAAAAGGCATTAGATTCCATTAGGGGTGAAACAATGTTTTCCATCCTCCTTGCATTCGGAATCCCTCTAATTATCGTAGAAGCAACCAAGACAATGTATATCGACAATCAGCCGTCTTTATTACTCCGGACGGTGTAACTGATCAACTCTGCCGTCTTGTAAGGGGATCCGCTTGCCCCTTCGTTGTTCATCATTGTTCTCGACTACGTCCTTCGTATAGCCCTACATGCCCATGATAGTCTTACTTTAAGGCGTAGGCGCAGTTCTCGACACCCAGCAGTCCACCTTGTGGATCTCGACTTTGCTGACGATACTATCACTTCCGCTTAGGCCTTTCTCCACCGCGTCGAGCAAGCATCTCAGGCTGTAGGTCTCCACTTAAATACCAGTCAAACCAAGCTCATGCACTCTAACCCCTCAAGCGAAGATCCCCTCCCTGCCCTCGACAACTCAGTCATTGAGAAAGTAGACGATTTCAAATACCTAGGCAGCTGGACGAATACTTCCTATGACATAGAATGTCGGAAAGCCCAAGCGTGGCGTGCCCTCCGCGCCCTCACAAAAGTTTGGACTGCTTCAATCAGTAGACAAATTAAGATCAGGATATTCAATGCTTCATGTGAATTGTGCGTCTATACTCCTGCACGGGTCGGAGTCCTGGTCGTTGACAAAAACGCAGAAGTCCCTCCATGGCACCTACACACACATGCTTCGCAAAGTTCTAGACGTGTCATGGCGCGACCACTGCACCAACCAGCAATTCTGCGGTTCACTACCTCGCCTTTCTTCTATCATTAGGAAGCGCCGACTTTCCTTGCGTTGTCATGCGGTACTGCACAACCATCCTCCCGCGCAAGTACTCCTGTGGTAGCCCGAGGAGAGACGTAAGGTCGGCTGCCCACGCACTACCCTCAAAAAGATCCTAGGGAGAGACATTGGCTTATCCGGGAATGAAACGTTGGCTTATCCAGTCGTGCATGATAGGCTATTATGGCAGCTAATATTAAGTCATGTCACCGGCCTCCCGGATGATGATGATGATGATACTTGCAGGTCAGAATATTCATGCACCAAAGCTCGCCATCTGAGTCCCGGTAGTTCAGTGGTCAGAGTGTCTCACTGGTCATCAATGGTTTGCAAGTTTAATCTCTGTCTGAGGTTCAGGAATCAATTATCTAAGGATATGAGCCAGACGAACGTCAACATATCGTCCAACCTCCACCAAACCCTTTTCGGCCCAAATCCGACATTTATTATTTCATACTGCCTAACGCCAGCGTAAAAATAAGTTAATTGACAACAATACAAGCAATAATAAAACTGCATAAATAAATCACTAAGAAAACAAGACCAAGAGGAATAGTTGAACGTTTAAGACTAAGTGATGGAGAACCAAGGTGGATTAAAACATTTAGGCGATCAATAGGATCACAAGTGACCCTACTTTAGTTCATCTCGATTTCACGCGCAACAAATCGATAAATCAAGTAACCACGCGCAATTTTGGGTTTGTTAGTTGTAATGTTAAAAAATGTGCAAATAAGCGAGGAGAAAGAGCCCCCGTCTCTGCTCCTCCCCACCAACCCCCGAAAGAGTTCACTGCATTAGTCTCTGCAGAGTCCCATCCACACCAATCTACCAGTGCCTGGGTTCTTAGTTTGTAAATGCGTTTCATTTTGCTGTACAAAATCGCAAAACAGTATATTTGCTTTCCATGTGGGAGACTTCTGACTGTCTCCGATAATGATATCACGCAGAAACGTATACTATAAGTTGATTGATTTATAGGTTTAGGGTAACTAAAGGTTAATGTGTTGTCGTAGATTAAATTCAAAGATAAAATTCATTGGTCGCTTTATCAATTATAGATAAATAAATCATAGCCAGTTTGCAGGTGGTGATTCTCAATTGATGAAAAAACTACTTTTTATTTTCTCATATTTCTTGTTAATACGCAAGTGATCTCTCTGTCGATTAATAAAATGGCGAGATATTTTTACAATATGGGTGGCGCTGCAACTTCTGTAAGTAAACAAGTGAACAACAAATGGGTACACTAGCATAGGAACACGGCCTTTAAAAGGGAGGAAATTTTCAATATATCTCTAAGATTTCAATATTATCCACAATATAGTTGTTCATGAATTTTACACTTTTGTACTACCGGTGTTCATCATGTAAATTGGGAACTTGACTCTTTCATATCCACAAAGTCTGCGACTGGCGTATAAGATCATTTGGCATTATACACGGTAAAATAATCTGGCACTATTCGGATTAAAATTGTCTGGCGTTAGCCAGAGTAAAGTCGCCAAGGGCTAGCGAGAGTAACTGATAAAAAGTGTCTATCTGAAGTAGCAAAAAGTTTGTTGTCAGACGCTTTTCGTGCATAATCTCTTTCCTGTCAAGTGATCTCTTTTTGACGAGTCAAATAGTCTGGCGTTAACCATAGTAAAATGGTAGACGACCTATTCCAACAGAAGTAAGCTAGTACACAAGATTCTTCGTTTCCAAAACACGTGTAATCAGTGAGTCAAAGCTCCAGGTTTCAAAATAACATCAAATCAGTGTGTAATCGCTCAAAATCTCTGAAAAACACGTCTATCACTAAGGCAACGTTAAACGTAGAGACAATTTTGACTTCTCAGCATTCGACGTTGTCATGAGAATGAAAATGAACTCAGTGACATCACGCCTAGAATGATGACGTTGCGGCTACTCGTCTCCCGTAATTTCAATGTTTTCACTTCTTGTGTTTCTGGATTAAAATTTTATTCGAAAAATGGAAAGCCAAAGTTCGACAAAGGTTTAAATTTGAGATGTCAATTCTTATAAAATTGCTTTTTCGGCATCAAAATTTAGGGAATAGAGAGTATGCCAAACTCTCAATCCATCTCATGATTATAAAAATGCAATTACTCAGGAAGATGGACTGCTAAATTGGCGGCTCAACGTTAATGTCACAAAAGTCCAGATATTTTTTAATCAGTACAACAGATCACGCAATTTGGCTTGACAGTCCCTGAGCTTTGACAAAAGAATGATAGAGCCAGTCAAAACAAGGCGATCTCTTCTTACAAGAGTGAGAATCTTAAAGGATGGCTGTGCATTTTAAATTAAACAATAGGTAGACTATGCAATGGTCACCTCGGTTCGAGTGTTTGAGCAGCGATGTTTGATAAGACTTTTTAATCAAGAATGCTGGCGTAACAGACCTGCACAGATTTCTGTATCTTCTGCCGCCCCTTGCAGACTCCCTGCTCTTAGCAGACCCAGTACATTTTTGGTGGATCTTAGATTAGGCAGTTGAGGTATAAATGAAGTAACGTATGTTTGATGGCGTTAAATTGAAAAAAGCGGATTCACAATATTTCCCTTAAGAGTTTTAAGACCTAAATCGTCAGAGAAATCCATAACATAACTGTTGGTGTTGTGTGTCAGCCATTCAAGCAGTCCAAGGCGCTAATGCTTATTTGTGAATTCTAATGTCTCCAGCTCAAGCCTTATGGGCGGTACTGACATCTCATGATATTGTTTTCATATTGCTTGTTATTCACTAACAATTTCCAAGTCATATTATAACTGATTAATGAACCACTGATTAATCGTGAGACATCAGTAAAATGAACTTGAACATATCGAGGAGTAACTTCATTATACTAGTTGTTCACTTCAGCCACAGGATCGCAAGGCATAATAGCAATCCAATAGTCTGACTAATCCTCCCAACTGACTTTTGTCGATCCTTCCTGTAAGTTACACTTTTCACAATTGTTTTCCGTAGGCTGTTAGAGGGAAAACTTCCCTTTTTCAGGTAATCAATGACATAACCAAGACAAACGTACTCTGATAAAAACCTTGATAGTGTCTGCGATAGAACCTGTTGTTCCATTTCCCTCCCATTAACCGCCAAATAAATAGCTTCGTGCACGTCAGGCGCAAGTTAGAATTAATGATTCTGCCCAAAAGGTATAATTTCTTTTTACTAATTTCAGCTTTTGTTCTACACAAACCCATAAGACCTCGATGTCCAAACAGATGTACCGTGTTAAAAGGATTGAACTTAAGAACTTTTATTGATCTATTTAACACATTACCACCACTTTCCATACCTCTGACTTGTTGCGTATTTACATACAAGAGTTCACAGAGGGTGAAAGAGTGAGTGGATGAGTAGGTGAATGAGCAAGTTGAGTCAGTAAAAATAAACAGATATCATACTTAGTAATGATTCAGATTTTGACAGGACGGATAGTTCCCAAATAAGGTCTTTTAATAAATTTTTTCACTGCTTTTGTATGTTTATTACGAACGTCTCACAACGGAACCGTTACACGTAAATACGAGGCGTAGATAATCATGCAGGGGGATTGGTGGTCGACATGTAACTACCGCATTACTTCAAATTGAAGCTCAATAGTAACTAAGCAACGCTCGAGGTTACCGAAAAGAATTGTCCTCTTTTTTGGCATGGCGAAAATCAAATAAAAGCATGCATTTAATGAGTAACTGTCGCTTAAGCATAATTCTGCAACTTCTCAAAATATTTGGGACTGTCATTGTTGATTAACATCTTTTATTATATCAAAAGCTTATCCCTACTAGATAAGATCATATTGACTTCATATTGCTATAAGAAATCCATAATAACCCTACTTTATTCACACATCCTCTTACTTATATTTACAAACAACCCAGTACAGTATTTCTTATAGCTTCGCTGTGGGCTATCTGGTTGCTCTAAAAGTTGACAATACATTTAAAATACTATTTTAAAAAGTCAATTTCTGCTATCCGTGAATGTGACGGATGAAGGAGTTCAAATGGTTACCGCAGTGGAGTCCCATTAACAAGAATCATCTTGGTAGAAGCTGTTGCTTGACGACAGGTCACCGTGTATACCTAAACGGACAAATAACGAATGTTGATGTCGGGCAGCGAACAATTGACTAGGACAGATGAAGCATGAATATCTTAGGATAAACCAAACTAAGCTATCAACAAATAGAGTGATAGGGAAAAAACATGCAAAGGACGTGATAATCGACATTTGAATGGCCAAAGTAATAAAAAATGAATTGGGGTGAAAAAGAACTACAGAAAACAAATAGGAAATGAAGTCAACGGAGAGAGAAAAGATGTTGAAACCACATAGAGCACAAAAGGTAAACTGCCGTCTAAATAGAATCATGACTTATCCGTCTCATCGGCTTGTCTTGAACACATTTACTGTCTGGCCCTCCTTCTGAGAAAAAACGGGAATGTGACCCCTCACACAAAAAGGTTGGACACCGCTGTTGTAAAGGAACTAAACACAAGGGATAAAGTAAATGAAGAAAGGGACAGGAGTGAACGCCAATAGACAGACAAACAAACAGACAGAGACAGACAAACTTTATTTATATTCGGAATTTCGTTGATTTACAATCATTTTCATCAGAGCCCAGGTTATTATATAAATCCAAACATTTACAAAAGATTACAAACTTGTCGTACATGTCTATTTATGGAGGAACGGACAACAGCTAGATCTTACTTGAAAAACGAAAAAGTCTTTTGACTATCTTATCTAATCGTTCAAGCGTTCCATTATATGTTTTGTTTCAGAAACCGCGCAGCATTTCTTCTAGTAATCTCTTAGATTTTGTCAGAATATGGTCAACATTTCTCCCATACATTGTTACCTCTTTACCCACATATAGGGTCATGCATGACCCTTTTTTGATTGTTCTGGTTTTCAACCATGCATAATCGACAAATTAATCAAAAAAAGTACGATTTCAATTTTGTTTAGATACAACCTTGTTAAAAATCTTATCAAACAAGCGACCAAAAGGAACCCAAGTCTCTGCTCTTAACCCCTGACCCCACCACGGGGACAGCAAGTTCACGGCAGCAGAGTCCCTGCAGAGTCCCACCCACACTAGTCCACCCGTTCGTGGGCTCCAAGTGTATGGGTGCGTTCCATTATACTATATACCCACAGTAGTCCCGTATCCTCGCATGTGGAACGCTTCTCTCAATCTTCAACGAAGTGATCGCGCAGAATCGCATTCTGAGTGGATTGACCTGGTACACCTCAAAAACAATCGGTCGCCAAAGGGTTAACGTAAAGAAAATACCTGCTATTTTCAGGTATTTTTGAGTTTCGTCATGGAATAGTTTGTACATTATAGTACACTTACGTCTAGATCGTCTTTCTTCGAGTGTTGTCCATTCAATTCCTATTTTAGATCACTAATTCAGTGGCGTAACTGGGACTGTTGGAGGGGGAGGGGAGCAGACTCAAAAGGTTCCCGATAAATCGTATCATTTCCCCAACAAATTAGACAACGCTCGTGAAAACCGCCTTTTTAGCACATTTCGACTAGTAGAGAAGAGAATACGCTCTTTAAAGCATGCAAGGTTTAAGCCATTTTAGGCTACTTAAATCCAATCATTTACATAATTTTTACTGAAATTTGGTATTTTCCATGTTTTAGCTCTTCCGTAGCCGTGTTTATGTTGGCCGTATACCAATTATAATGCGCCCTATTAATGATACATCGGTTAAAGAAATTTTTTTTCATGGTGTACATGATGCAATAGTATACTAAAATAAGTTATAAAGGATGAAGAGTTTCGGCGAAAAACATTGAACTTACTAAAATTACATATTAAAACTTCACAATTCGTTTCTGGAAAAGTGTCAACAACAGTCATATGACAGGTTATGCGCAAGTTCACGTTCAATGTTTACGGCAGCTAACGTGCTTAGTCTATTTGACGACATGATCGTTCGGAAATATTGGCTTCATGTGACTAAATCAACGTTCGGCAGATGTGTTGGACGACTGAGCAACAACACAAGTTTGGTAAAATTTCAAAATGTACGAGAAAATATTGCGTAAATCATCCGATACCAAAAACGCAAGCACTGCAGCTTTAGCATAAAGATTGTCTTTATAACATCTCTTATAATTTTGCTCAGGAATGGTGCAGCATGCGCAAAAGGATGGGCTGGTGCGCTAGCTTATTGAATATGTTTCCGTCTAGAAAAGATATCTTGGTTCCATTTTAAATTATGGTCTTTGCTATAGTCATTGTCAAAGATTTCTTCAAAGACAAGAAACTGAATTTGCCGTCCCTTCTTTAAAATGACTATCATTGACTATAAGCACAAAAAAAAATTGAAATACATTTACAACGACTAATACATTTACAACAAGTGCAAATAAACTTGATTGCATTTTGTTACATTCCATTCCGATAAATCGCCGTGCATAGAGTTTAGACAGCGAAAAATGGACAGTTGAGGAGATGTCTGTGGTGGAGGTCAGGTTGATCAGTATAGGTACCAACTTATGTAAGCCCAACCAAGCTCGTTAGTAGTCAAGAATAAGATGACCGCATTAATGCAATATGCGTGAACAAGGTTAATGCACGTTAAAATTTCGAGTTACGATCGAGTAGTCGATAGTGATAAAATCGTGTCAACATTTGAATTTTTGATATTACCTGCCAGGAAAGTCTAAGTAATAATACATACTGAAAGCCCTAAAATTTACTATGCGCCGAGAGCGCGAAGTAAAGGCCGTACATTCGAGGTTGAAGTGAACTTCTGGCAAATCTCCGAGTTTTCCCGACAAATTTCCCAACAGATCCAATTTCCCTGACAAAATTGTTTCCCCCCCTGCCTTGTAGGCTCCACATTAGTTACACCACTGCATTAATTACTTGACTATGTGAGGATTATCCAACTTTTGCAACCTTGAGACCAAAGAAGGAAAGGCAATAGAATAAGAAAGCAGAGAAGTGAGGAGAGGTGCAGAGAAGGAGTGTGGGGTGCAGTACAGCAGAGTGGCGTAGACATGGGGAGGAGTGGAGATAACAGAGAAGAAAGTAAAAGGGAAGAGAATAGACATCAAACCAAAGGTGCGAAATAGAAGAAACCAGGATATTGAAAAGTCAAGAAGAAGGGAAGAAATGGAAAAGTGTCAAAGAAAGAAGAAAGGGAGAATGGTAAAGTGAGAAAAAATGAAATTGCGTGCTAGGATAAAAAAAGGAATAAATATAAGCTAAATATCAGAAAAAGGAATTGTAGGAAAGTTCGAATTTAACTTACTTTCTTGCCGGTCCTGTCAGCTTTGAACATGAAGGATGGGCAGTGGTACAGAGTGTGCGCAAACATCGCTTCACGAAATTCTTGAGCCACAGCACTTCCGCTAAGTATTGTTCGCTCACGTGCGGTGTTCCTCTGAAAATAAAATACATTCGCACTTCCAAAACAGTGAATAGAAAACACCTATCATTTGCTGTAAAGGACTGTAATAAAGTGTCCAACTTAGTGCATGCATGATTAGGAAAGACACATACACACAAGGACAAATCGATAGGGACATGCAAACACGCATCATCGACGCTGCAAATTTTATGGAATGAAGTAAATTCTTTTATCACACATTTACCAGTTATCTTTCAATGATGAGAGAGAATAGTTGTTTCCGTCATTTCGTAAGAGTTAATAGCAAATAAACATGAAAAGATGTTTTACGTTTTTTTGACTGGATCTAAAATGGATTGAGAACAATTTGAAGATCATTTTGTAAATAGGATTATATACGCAATGGTTAAAGCAAGTTTGAAAACAAGTTTATTCTGTAATATTTGCGGTATGTACTTATAGTTAGTTTCTTGCCCTATACATTGAGGCAAAATATTTTGGGTTTTTTTATTCACTCTGTTTTTGGTTTGCTTGTTTTCCTTTTGGATTTCTTTATAAATAGCAATGATAAAAATTTCAAGATTATCCGACATTATATAAGAGTCACTCGAAACATTTGTTGACTACAACATGGTTTGAACGTTGGGTTACAGAAGCTGTAACGCTGTTCTTTCTTAATAAACCTGATAAATGGCGCTTAATTTAGTATACTTAACTGGGCATACAAATAACCGGTTCCACTTATTTCGTCAGCCAAATACAATTACCAGTGTTCGAAAGCAAATGGAAGGAATTGCTGCGACTAACATTACAAACAAGATTTAGAAAGGCATTCTTGCCGTTGTATTCAGCAGATGTATAAAGGAAACCGGCCCTTGGCGCCCTCTAGCCTCGTTTCTCTGTAATAAATTAAACAGAATTTTTGCTCTCAAAAGAGTCCACGGGGGATAATTAACATTCGCATAGTAAATTATCAAATATGGTGCTATTTATGAAAAAGATTTATTGATTAACTCGGGAACAGCATTCGAGATTTATCCGTCTTAAGAGCGCGACAACAAAACGTTTATCCAAGAAGACGTGGATGCATACGTTTGATTATTCTTTCTGCAAATTTCCATCTATCTATTATCTTCAGATATGTTTTATTTTCCTTGCCAAATGGCGAGGATTACGGTCCGTATGGTGTCAGGACGGACGGCACGCAAAGTCTGATAGACCGTTCGTCTATGTGGAAAGTTTTAATGGTCATGGAACTAGTTCACCGTTTTCCCTTGATCTCTATATAGAACATAGCAAGTATTTATTTGCCTTTGCATTTATTCACGCAGGTTTAAACCAGCAATGCCAACAAATGTAGAGATTTCAGTTCAAACCTAAATCAAAGGTGAGTTTTGACGTATTCTTCGATGTTTATTGTCGTTAATTTTGAAGTTTGTAAGTACCTTGTAACCAAAAAGCCGCTCCGAGTAATGCAATGGACACAATGTGTGTGTAAGAGACTAAGTTGAGTTAACCCCACGTCATGCTGTAAATTAAATTAAGTTCCAGGTTTGTTTGCTTTAAATCTAACCCAGAGGTTGCATGCGAACAAAGCAATCACCTCCTTCTCGAGAAAGATGCCTGCCCATCAAAGAAAGGTCAAAGGGAAGGTGATTATGTAGAAGAGGAACTCCTGGAACATATTTCAGAAAAAAAACTTATTATTATTGCCATATCTAATCCACTGCAGCTTTTATAATGATATGTAACGTATATGAGCTTTCATGTGTTGCTCATTTGAATGTGAAAATAGAACAAATTGTAATGGAATGTATAGCATTTTATAGCTTGGTAATGTATGTCATTTCTTACCCAATTTGGAGGCTATTTGATATTGATAAACCTCATCTTTTGCATAAGTTGTCTACGTGTCAGTAGTTGTTTGTCAGGACAGAGGTGTACTATGTTCGGAGTAGGTAGTCCAAATGTTCTTAAGCACGTGATCACAAACAGGTTTGAAGAACCAAAGAGTAGGAAAATGTATTTAAGTAGAGTGACGAACACGACACGCAAATTCCCAGAAATTCCTAGCTCGGCTTATTCAATTGGTTGAGCAATGAGACTTATCTACAGAGCAATGAGAATATCTAGAGTGTAATTTGCTTCCTTTAAAAACATCTTGTGGTTTCTATTGCTATTACTGCTTTTTCTGTAAAAGTGAAATGCATGCGCTTTTCTACAATTAGTCTTGCAAATGGGTCAGCGATCAATTTAACTTTAATGTCGCTCACGCTTCTCCTTTTTTCGCTTAATTTTCTTATTCTTCCTATTTACGTTTCGGGAACTTAAAAGATTATGGTTCAACGCATATAATTTGGTAGTGTACTTGTACCTCACATGTTCATAAGTTGCAAGAACACGTTTTGGTGACCAACAGTTGTTTGAGATCAATTCTTCGCATTACTCTCTTATTCCTCGTTTTACATACTGATGTGACGACAACTGTTGACAGGAATCTAATCGAAATTGGTAACGCTACTCGTCCTGTTGGCTATAAAGAGCGTTAAAAAGTAAAGTATTGATGTAGGATTTCCAATTTTAGCAAGCAATAAATTTATAGCGTTACATTGTAGCTTGGTACGATTGCAGCTGACAACGAGGGTTTTAAGCTCCTAGACAGCTACAGAAAAGGGATCGGTCATCTTTTCCCACTCTAGGTCCCAGGGGTATAGCCCGGAGTTTTTCTCCGGCAGGGGTTCAATGTCGAGCAACTTTTTCCGCTAGAAATTTTCAACACTTCAAAAATGTACTGCCTTCTTATACACTAATTTGTCATGATATCTGAGCGTAATGGCAAACGAGAGTTAGGCTCACAAACCTGCCTTTTAAAACCATTCGTTAGCCTATTTCACTTCTATTACAGAATTTTTTTTATTCACAAGAAGACACGAGTAGATAATGATGATTTCGCATTTTTCGCTGCACTCCAATTATTTCATTTAACTAAGTTCAATTTTGGGAGTTCCAGCCTCCAGGTATTTTACTGAATTTCAAAGAGCAGGGTCAAACGTAGGTCAAAAATTGACAATTGACCAAACATTCACATCATCACTTCAGCACTTCAGATAATAAGTTTCGACAATTTATTCGACGCAGAGAGTGGCTTGAAGTTCGCAAATCAAAGCTGGCTAGATTGTGATACTGTCTTATGTTTCATTATTGAACTGGAAGCTCAAGGTCAATGCAGGTATTGGGGGGAGGGTGAACCCCCCCGAACCGTTCCCTTGGCTTCGCCACTGCTAGGCCCCATATGCGACGAAATGCACAGATCGTGATGACGAGAAATGATGATCACCAGAGTGTTTTCCTCCTTCTATATTCTTCAGAAAGCTAGACCACATATTCCTACACAATGATTCGAGGTGTAAAAATAAAACATATTTCGAAGAATAATGACATCTTGAAAACTCAAGATATGAGTCAATACAAGATAGAACTATTGTTGAAACTGTGATATTTCGACTTTATTTCAAAGTCATCTTCAGACAGAATGATATTACAATAACATGTCAGAGTCTATGTACAGGAGGTGTGATGACATCATCGAGACGGAATTAGGAAACACTACCGGTAATCACTATTTACATCCTGAGATGTTGAAATGCTAAGATGCTAATTAATTAGAAATTCTCACCACCATGAATAAAGCGGTTGAACGTGAACAATAGAAGTATCGGGTTAACAGATAACAAGTGTGCATAATATCTAAATAAAAAGGTTGAGTTCTTTGCTAGCTTTAAGCCCAGAATTAAGCTCAGGTTTATTAAGCTCAGCTTAATTCTGGGCTTAAAGCTAGCAAAGAACTCAACCTTTTTATTTAGATATTATGCACACTTGTTATCTGTTAACCCGATACTTCTATTGTTCACGTTCAACCGCTTTATTCATGGTGGTGAGAATTTCTAATTAATTAGCATCTTAGCGTCTCAACACCTCAGGATGTAAATAGTGATTACCGGTAGTGTTTCCTAATTCCGTCTCGATGATGTCATCACACCTCCTGTATATAGACTCTGGCACGTTATTGTAATATCATTCGGTCTGAAGATGACTTTGAAATAAAGTCGAAATATCACAGTTTCAACAATAGTTCTATCTTGTATTGACTCATATCTTGAGTTTTCAAGATGTCATTATTCTTCGGAATATGTTTTATTTTATACTTTTTGAAGTTGTCGGCTGGTCATGATTCGAGGTGTGTTTGTCAAGGTTACACCTCTTGCTCTTCTATTTCCTTTGTGTGGGTTGGGATTCATCTAGCGAGACCAAGTAATGTAACATTTTGAGGTTAATTTTTGCATTGTTGTTCCATCGTTGATAGATCTGCTTTTATTAATAAGGTGGTTTGTGCAAGAAATTTTTCTACTTTGGAATCTCGGTGGCTCTGCGGATAGGTCATTTCTTAAAAATTTCTATTGAGAGAATTATACAGAGGGTGGGCAAAAAAAAGTGGCCATCGTCAAAAATATAGTTAATTTTAGTATAACTGTCACTGGAAGAACAGAAATGAAAGAAAACCGTATATTTTTAGAATGTTTTCTTGGAGATCTGATTAAAAAGCTTTTGAAATACTAATTTTAAGTGCTGGCATGGAACACACGTCAATTCTTAATACTTTTTACGATAATGTCTTCTGCTGAACATAGTGCATTTTCTCCTATTTCTTACAAATTGGATGATATGAACTTGTCCATAAAATTATCAAAATATTGTGCATCCCACAATATTTAGTTGATAACTTAAGTACAAAGCATTATTAGCCAAAAAGCCAGTTACATGTGCAATTTTAAACGTTTTTGTTGAGGTTTTATGTGAAAGTGATGTGGCTAGTAAGGGACTTTAAAAAGTCGGCACCGACAAATCTGAGATGAAAATTAGAAGGAATCATGAAATTCTTGGATTGCTTTAAGCTGGAGTTACCACATGTACAGTTTCAAAAAATTCACATTGACCTATTCTGGGAGAAAAAACAAAAAAGAACTTTGCATTAAGGTAAATTGAGTGGAGATTGCAGTCATGATCCTGGTTCTGGATGGAAACTACTGATCGAAGTAACCGTTTAATTATTAAAACATCCAAATCAGGCACCCCAACCAAACATCAGCTAGCTGATAAATTAGAAGCTTAGACAATGGTCAAACTTTCCGCCAAAACCATAAATCACCTCTTGAAAGAGAGAGAATTCAAACGGAGAAAAAAAAAATCTGAGAATTATTTGGGAATGAGAAGAATCGTTTACCGCGATTACCATCTGCTCGTGAGCACATTAGTGGGAATATTGATGAATGGAGATGGGTTCTCCTAAATCCCATTGAGAATTTATGGGCTGAGTTGGACTGATTAACAAAAGACCAAAAGTTGGAAAATGAAAACAAACTTTTTGCAGTAATCAAAAATGGATTACAATCAATCACCAAAGAATACTTGCATCAGCTTATTGAAAGCATACCTCGTTTATGCAAAGCTGTGATCAAATTGAGGGGAGTGCCAGCTAGGTATTGAATGGTACATACATTAGGTATGTACTTGAGTTACTGTTGTTGCCTGTAGTAGTTTGTAAATAAACTTTATTGGCGATTGTGCGAACAAATTCGTTAGAGTCAAAATGAAGGATATCTGAGATGTACCAGGAATTTGTAAACTATAATATAATTAAAAACGGCGTAACGTTTGTGAATTTCAAAAATCGGTTATTAAGATTAAGATTTGAGATGATATTTGAAATTATTTAGACGCATGCATCCTAAAACGATCATTCTTAACCACGTCTGTTCATCTTGTGATGATTATGTTACGTTAACCATAATTATTTAGGATAGCCACTTTTCTCCATGTTCTCAATGGCCATGTTCTCAAGATGTTTACTCAGAAAAAAGTTCAGGATCCTTAATGGGAAAAAGAAGTCCTCACTTTTCTATTGCTTATGAGGCGTCCTTTGACGTTGAACTACTTGGCTTCAGATGGTGAATAAAAGCAATGGGCTTGTCTCGAAGGTAAGACATATGTCCGGCAGCGAGTCTCAATAAATCAAACAGATATATATATATATATATATATATATATATATATATATATATATAAAGAAAGAATAGTAATACCAAGTGGACTTTCTAACTTTTTATTGCGCTACGCGTTTCGCTACTTTTTAGCAGCTCGTCAGGCTTCATTAATTAATTAAAATACAGAGTTGTGACATCGTTAATGACACTTGATTGAATAAATTTTGGATATATTTTACTGTAGATAACTATGTGGAATTGAAAGAAGGCATGAATTTTTTGATAAAATATTGTTCCTTTGCTCTGCGGGCATCGTCATTTTCTTGAGTCATCTTGTAAAATGGGAAGATATATATATTAATGTTAAATCATCTACTGATAGAATCGTAGTATCTTGGTATTAAGATGTACTAATCAGAATAATATTAAGTTGTTTATATATTATTCAGAATGCCTTAAGGGAATCGATTCCATAACCTTCCGACTGCCAATGAGACGCCATTATACTTATATCTGACCCAATTTGTCCAAGAGTGGTCGCTCGCTTCATTGGTAAGTTGCTTGATTCATTTTTTTATTCATGCGTTTAGCAACTTCTAAACATGGGATGGCCAAGCCCCCATCTCGAAAGGACAGATGCGTTTTCGTTTTCTTAACGAATTCAAGGTACTCATAGGAAGCTGAAAACTGTCTTGTTGCCGTTATGGAGTTAGAGACCTGGAAACTGTCACTAGAAACATCACGTTCATGAGGTTTAACATTTTGGTCAGTATATCTCCACCGTATACGATGAAGGGAGGAGATTTTCAATGTTGAAGTCGTTATTGAAGCTGTTTGTCGGTTCTTCCAATCTTGTCGTAGGATTTACAGGCCTATTTAGCTTCCAAATGTGATTAGATCTTTGCTTTCCATGCGATTAGTGCCGACCCATGTTGTCATCTTGCATGTTTTCAAGCACAAAGCCTTGTGTATTCTCATGGCTTAATTCGCATTCAGACCCTGATTGTGTGATGGTATCAAAAGGGCGAATCACATATCCCACGTATCATCAGATTAGATTAGGGTGCCGTCATCTTAAAATAGTGATGTTTTGTCTTCTTCTCCTTTTCCCCAAAGCAAGTCTGCGAATTGGATTCGTAGGTAGTTTCAGATGTCTTGTCCTTACGTTAGCGCGTAAATTAATGGTCGTCGTCGTTCGTTTGATTATCCACTATCAGACAGGTAAGTCGGTTGAGAGCCATGTCATGGCCGGTTCGTCCAGGCAGCAGGGCTTTGACACCTTCGGTGCCGCTGGGCGATTGGTAGATGGTGCACTCGTGCAGGAGATAGTTCACCGTCTGGGGTTGACCGCAGGGACAGGTGCTGTTGTCAGCGACCCCGATGGTATGGAGGAAGTTTTGCGTGTTTCCGAAACCGGCACGCAACCGGTCAAGTCTAATCCAAGCTGGATTAGACAGCAAGGAAGGTAACGACCAGGGGGTTGCTTGGTTGGCTAGGTGATGTTCGCGTGCAGGTTGGTGTTGATACTGCTCCAGCTCTTAATCCACCTTTCCTCGATTGAAGTAGAGTCGTTAATGTTTTGAAGAAGTCGCCCGGCTGTGTTGGCGAAGTGGGATCGACAAAGTCGCTGGCCGCTAGGATGACACGGAGATGGTACAAGGGATCAGGAGACTTCAGACTTCTTCGCAAGCTTGAGGAAGTCTGAAGTCCCCGGATCCCTTGTACCATCTACGTGTCAACCTTGCGATCAGCGACTTTGTCGATTAATGGTTATAGCTAAAGATATTGGCCGTTGTCGCCGATATAATTTGATGACCTTCGTCAGCTGGCCGTTGTTTCGTAGGGTGAATTCTGACTCGTCGTCAAAGTTTTTTATACGTTTGACAAGCTTTAGCCAAAATCTTGCTTTTTAACAGTTTGTAGGTAAGTTTGATCGACTAGCTCAAATACTTTCTGTCTGCCAAGGTTAATGAGTGTTAAGTTGTAATATGTAATGGAATGTGAAATGGTGTTACGCATCCTTAGAATGTTTCCGAAAATCGACTGGTCTGCTATGTGGGAGGTTTGATCAGATTCTAAGAAGTTTAGTAATACATATTTGAGTCTTGTTGGAATTGTGTCTGCAAAGTTTTAGTCACTGTTCAGTTGAAAAATTGACCTTCAATGTTTCAGTTGCTTTTTATTCAATTTTTCTGAAGGACTAATCGCCGCAATGCACGTTGCTGGTTTAGTTTCATTTTACTAGAGTCGAAGACGTAGTTGTATAATATTACTTGCATTCGCAGAGCTCCACAATGTTTCGCGTAAAATTCAGTAGACATACCGTAGCGTCCAGGGCTTTAAAAATTTACCTTTCTCTGACTGGGTCAGTCCTTCAACTGCTATTGGTCCTTCGCAGGATTGTTAGTCGTTGTTCACTAGGATATTTGAGCTGGTTTAAAAATTATTCTTGGTCTTCTTTGTTCGCTGTAAAGCTCCTGGTAAAGCTCTTTACTAATTTACATATCTGTGGTTGCTGTAGCGGTGTTTGTAACAAGTTTATGTATGGCTATAAATTTCAAAAACACGAGAATACTTTTTAAAGACATGTTTCGGCAAGAAAGTCTTGCCGAAACATGTCTTTAAAAAGTATTCTCGTGTTTTTGAAATTTATAACTGCCCTTTTGCTAACAAGAAGTTATATGTATGATGTTTTTTGGTTGTCAATATTTTTCCATGCCAAAGAAGTATTTGTATGGTAAAATCTTCTAATTTGTAACCTTAGCGCTAGTTTTCGAAAGATTAATTCAGTGTTAAGGACTGGTGCTTGTTCAAGGTCATGTCTTCCTCGAATTGGTTTCAGTTTGTTGGATCTCACATTCCTTACTCTTCTTACTGAATGTTTAATTTTAATATATTTGAATTTTTGTTTTTCTATCTTCTAGGTTATATATTTTTTTGTAGAACTCCGTATTGCACGTTACCCAACCCCGCATAAACACATGCTTCATAAACACATAGTAATACTAAGTCTCGACTTATATTGGAAAAAACCTCACCAATCATAACTGGATTGTTGACTTTACAATGCTGTAACCACATTGTCATTATTGACGAACAACAATGACGAACCAAGCACATTGTTCATGATCAGGTCAACAATATTGTTCACGACAGACGAAGCAACAGCGGTCGTTCACAGTCATTGGAACAGGGGATAAACGTATCGATACAAAAACAGTTTTCTCATATTGTAAACATTCCTGTTCGACTTTCTTAACACATTGTTTCAGCAGTGATGACTGAACAAAGCTATAACAATTTTTTTATCATGGCTGGACAGTGTTGACGGCAACATAGTTCACGATGGGCAGCCCAATATGCTCACACCAGTTAACAAATGAAAACATTTCATATGTTTTTACGCGTGGAAAAAGTCATTTCAATTCAGTTCAATTTCTGGAATTAAGCATGCACAAATACTAGCATACATATACATTTTGCATCCGCATTAAGCGGGAAACAGTGATCTAATTATGAGGTGCGCTGCAGTGAGCCTTCATCACTAGAAGTATTACCAATCAGTAAGAGTACATTACCAGATCAGATACGCGGTACCAGTTCGTCATCTGTTCACCAGGCCTGTATCTTTTAAGACTCATAGTAAAATCCCCCAAATGCTTTTTATCTTCTCCATCGGTTACATGGTAGATATGACAGACAGCTGTTCTAGATGATGGCAAGTAACAACGATTATTAAGAGCTACTAATGAAAAATCACCAAATCCTTAATTAATGTAATATTCTGCAGAGTTTGGAATTTTGAAAGGAGGTTATTGCACTCTTTTTTTTCCCAAACAAGTTAGGAAATACTTTTCTTAGCTGGTATTCGGTCAAACAGCCTGCTCAAGATAAAGTATCGGATAGTTCGATCAATTTCCGGTATTCCTTAAGATGTAAAGTAACATCTTACATTAAAAGTTGATACACCGAGAATCATCAAAATTTTATCTTAAATAACTTTATGAATATGGTTTCCTTTACTACATCTGCTATATCAATTGCTTGGAGCAGACGGTTGAAGTTAAACTGTTAAATCAAGATACCTTTACCTAGCAGACATTTAATATTCCATCCTGTAGACACCTTCACAAAAGGACGTTCTAAGCACTGAAGGGTATATTCATGGAATATTTAGCATTTATGCTCGATCACGTGGATAGAATCAATATTAGGTGAAAGCTAATTTTTGTGTTTCAGATTCATACTGTTTAAGACCCAACACGGACAAATTGCGAAAAGTGAACCTCTTGGACCTCCGGCATAGAAATCTAACTTACGACCCTTAATGTGCATTTCCATTTGGTGCAAAATGTCGCGCTTGCGACTTTTTCCTTTTGTGTTCGGAGCTCTCAAGTGTAACCAAGTAGAAAACTACTGAATTTTAACAATACAACAGTCGCGCGTGCGACATTTTGCACCAAATGGAAATCCGCCTTAAAAATCCAGAGCAGTACTCTGATAACTGCGCTACAAAGGCCGTAGATGAGAGCACGGCCACAAGTTCTATACTTATAGAGGTGGTACTGCCGATAAAGTGAAGGGTATATTGAAGGAATAACTGGCTTTTATGGTCGATCATATGAAATGTAATCTTTATTAACAGTTACCTAACCGGAGGCACTAGCGTTCAATTCTTCGCAGCTTGTTCCAACTGGATTATGACACTGTTCTGACACTAGAAAATAAGCTTTTACTTATCATGGTGTAGATTCTATTCTAAACATCGCAATCCTTCACTATCTCAGCGGGTATTTAATATAATAGACACCTCTAGTTAGCAAACATTTCACATAGCGGACACCTTGACTTAGAAAACAGATTCCTGCTATCTTAGCAGATGTTCTCTACGAAGGATTTTCCTACTACGTTGAAGTACGTACATGGTCCAAATATTATGGTAATTGGAACAAAGGTGAATTATGTTTTACTGAAATGTCACGACTGCCTAACATTCAAGACGAACTATACCCACCATTAGAAACCGATTTTCCAGTTCGTTGATTTAAGTAAAGTGATGTGTGGTACAACACTCATTCCCTATGTCTACAGCTGTTTAGTTCCAAGGGATATCTTGCAATGACAGGTGGCACAAAAACCAGTACTAAAACAGAGCTAAGTAGGACATGGGGTTACGGATACATTAACGGTAGGGAGTTTAAGATGAGGAGTATTTTTCAAGCGGGCACCGGGCGTAAACTACCGAACAGCTAAAGTCACTGTAAATGTATGAATATACTACACAGTATGAATGACAGCTGCATTTAAATTACTAATTTTTCACCTTTGACAGAGATCTTGGACTGGCATGTCAAATTCAAGTGTTTCCTCAAATTCAGGGCTAACGCAGTTCCTGACAATCTGTTTAACAGAAAAACAAAATGTCATTCTTAGTGAACTACATGTACCTACTGGAAGTTTGTTCATCAAGATACCGCATCCAGGGCAAAAGTGTGGTAATTTGGTAAAGTGTGGTAATTTGGCGATTTACTGGACGTTCACTGATACATCGGCATTAACACTTCAATTGTATGTCTTGGTTTGATAGCTTGATTCCCAAACAGTGAGAAAGAAGAAGTTCATTTTTTTTGGTTTACAAAAGATAAATTTCCAAACTTTCTTCGCGAATTAGCGTATTAGGAGGTTCATTTTAGAAGACATCTAAAAAACTCGCAGTTCGTGCTTTATCGGATCTAAAACACTCGCCTATCGCCTCATCTTTTATATCCCGATTTTTTTGCGCACGCTCGCTAGTCTCTAGTTAGAGGGCTCTGGCATGGCTTAGATGTACCACAAGCGTGGGACATTTGAGTTGCCTATATAATGTAGGCTACTCCATCCTGCTCATCAGCACTACACTGATGAGGCCCAATAGGCCGAAACGGTTCCGTCTGTAGTTAGATATCGCTCTATGGCCTCTTGGTTCATATTGAGCGCTCTACAGGATGAGTCATGCCGCCAGTGCATTTGCGCACGCTCACTAGTCTCTAGTTAGAGGGCTCTGGCATGGCTTAGATGTACCACAAGCGTGGGACATTTGAGTTGCCTATATAATGTAGGCTACTCCATCCTGCTCATCAGCACTACACTGATGAGGCCCAATAGGTCGAAACGGTTCCGTCTGTAGTTATATATATATATATATATATATATATATATACAGTGGAACCCCGTTAATACGGTCACCAACGGGCCATAAAAATCTGGCCGTATTAACGGGGTGACCGTATTAACGGGGTGAGATCCAATTTCACAGCCGACCTCTTACGTCATCAAAACCTTGTTGGAGACGTCATGAAAGCCTCGTTTAAACGAAAACTTAATTGAACTGAGCTATAGCACAATTTTATATATTGCATCTAGTAAGTAATAAATATTAATTTGTTAAGGTATTATAACGTTTCAAAATAACAATGTTAGGATTTAATAAAAAAATCAGTGACTTTTGATTGGCTCTTCTTTATCTCAAGTTGGTCACTCTGGGTCCGTGAAATGACTTTCGAAAGTTCGTTTGCCGTGATAATATTTCCCCTCGACTGTAAAAACTGCAAAACATCTTCAAGGTTTGCTATTGCTTCTGAATAAGAAGTTACTTTCAAAGCCGCTACTGAAACTCCAGCTTCTTCATCATTTGCGTCGTCGTCATCGTCACTGTCATAGATGTGAACAGTTTCCTGGTTCGCGCCCAACTTGTTAAAAAAATTGGCTTCCCAATTGTCTGGTAGCTCTTGGCAAGCTGGTGGATCGAAGCTACCGGACACTGCTTCTTTAATGCCTATGGCATCTACTCTTTCCGCTTGTTGAGCGATGTCCTCGACATTGCTAATTTCACTTTGAAATCCAACAAAAGGGTCAATATCGTCGTCTGCCACCACCAGGGCATTAGATTCTCGTTCAGAATTGAGTATTCCTGACTTGATAAAACACTTAATGACTGTTTCTTCTGAAACGTCGTTCCATGACATCGCAATCCATCTCATTGCTTGCAGAACATCAATTGACTTGCAAACTTCGGATGCAGAAGAACACTCATCAATTTTGCTAACTACATGTGTTAACAAGTATTTGTAGTATTTGAGCTTAAACGCCTGTATTATTCCGAGGTCAAGCGGCTGCAAGTGAGATGTTGTGTTGGCAGGTAGAAACACGACTTTGATTTGAGTAAATTTCTCGTCAAGATCTTCAGGGTGACATGGGGCATTATCCATGAACAAGAGGATTCGTCGATTTTGTATTTTTAAACGGCGATTTAGCTTACCAAGAATTTCTTCTAAGATTTCACTTTCCATCCACGCTTTGCGTTGACTGAAATACTGGCATGGTAACTTCGATCTATCAGAAATTCCCTTAAAGCATCTTGGATTAGCTGACTTGCCAATCACGATAGGCTTCTATTTGCTACCAGTGGCATTCACGAAGAAAGCACACGTAAGTCTCTCCTTGGATTTCTTTCCTCCTGTACAATTACGAGATGAAAATGCCAGTGATTTGTTCGGCAAAGCCCTAAAGAATTGACCAGTTTCATCCATATTCCAGATGTTTTCTGGCTCCCATCCTTGCAAGATTTCTGGGAGTCTTTCTTTCCAGGAGATGACTGTATCTTCACTCACATCTCCCGCTTCTCCACAAATAAATTTAGCTTTGATCCCGTTTCTGTTCTTGAAGCGATCTAGCCATCCGTTTGATGCTTTGAATTCAGACGGAGGAACATCTAAGGCTTTGGCAATTTGCATGGCTTTTTCTTGTAGCAACTGACCAGATATGGGAATATTCTTGCTTCTCGCTTTGTGAAACCAATCCAGTAACGCTCTGTCAATTTCAGCATTCTTGCCCCCTCTCCATCTTTTTGTGTCGCTGCTGGCATTAGCCTCGAAAGCTGCTACGATCTCATCTCTCTTGTGTAAAATACATTGAATTTGAGTTCTTCCACAACTAAATTGTTCAGCCAGTTTTCTTGTACTTATCTGAGGATTTGCATCGTTAAATGTAATCACTTCATATCGCGTTTTCAAGTCAAGTTCTTGCCGTTTACGTTTGCCTGACATGACAAATTAAACTTTCTCACTCGATTCGAGTGAATAGAAAGTCTACTCTCCAAGCGGTGAAATATTGAAACCATACACCTTGCTCACGACTTTCTCACATTTTCTACCATAGTAACCGACAATTTTTTGACAATTCTTTGTCTTACACTTCCGACATTCACACAGAGACATCTGATAAGCTGTTTGCTATACTGTATGATCAACTCATTGAGCTGTTGACAAAAACGTGTTCTTGTTTCTCGTGTCATGTCGGATTTAAGTCCAATCGAAATCGAAGTTCCATCATGGATTCGGGGGTATCATGCGTACAAGGATTACTGGCAAATCAAGAATGGGGAAGTCTTGAACTTGAGGAATGACCCAAATAATGAGCACGACAAGAATGCTATTGAGGTAGTAAGAGACGGGAGAGTGGTTGGCCATATACCAAAGGGCTTAGCTAACACAAAACAAGGGACAGGCATTGTGAAGCATTTTCTAACGAAAACGAGCAGTAAAGCTGAGGTTGAGGTGGTTGGAAAAGCTGTTAATCGAGGAGGTGGATATGGAATGGAAGTCCCCTGTGTCTACAAATTTCAGGGACAGAAAAAATATGTCGACTTACTACAGAAACTTTTAGACATTGAACATAATTTATCTGCAAGAAATGAAACTAAAAAAAGACACGCGGAGCAGGAAGAAAAGTGTAAAAGTAGAAAGGCTAATAAACGTCGTTAAATTAAAAGCTTCATATTTTTCCTATTGCTTAAATGCTTTGCGCATTTAACTAAAGCGCATATTGTTAAGATTCATAATTCAAATACCATGTTGTATTAAAACTAAAAGGAATGCATGTCTTTGATGTTATAACAACAACACAAGCACAAGCATAATAACATTTGTATGTACGCCCACTAATAGTATCTCAAATTATATTTCCATCTGTCGACACTTTTAGAGTGACCGTATTAACGGGGTTATTTCTTAACTTTGGAACATTACAATGTGGCCGTTGGCCGTATTAACGAAGTGACCGTATTAACGAGGTATCTTTATTAGGAAATGTATTGACGTTTTGCCGGGACAAAAAAAAGTGACCGTAATATCGAGGTGACCGTATTAACGAGGTGGCCGTAAGGCGGGGTTCCACTGTATATATATATATATATATGTGTGTGTGTAAATTTCATATTACTAAGTGTAGATGTTTGTAAGCTTGGATATATATATGATGAAAAGTTTGTTCTCAAGCTTTATCTCAGAAAATTTTCTGAGTCCCCCAACGGGAATCGAACCCGTGTCTGCCGATTGCCGGTACGGTTGTTTTACCACTAGACTATAGGGTCTCAGACGGCAAGTATGATGTTAATTAGAGACCTGGTTCGTAATATTGATATGCCTCTTTCGTACTTGAAAGCTGAACATACCTGAACATATGTATATATATACATAAACATTATGAAAAAACTTTATTTAATATACGTTTCAGGGCAGTGTCTCTTCATCAGGCTGAGGAAACGTATTTTAAATAAAGTTTTTTCATGATGTTTACATAATTTTTTTAAAAACTTTGCGAGAGGTGCTCGTGATGTTATATATACATAAGATATATATATACATTATTTAATAATCTATGATTTAACAACTACGTCGTTACATGATGTTTCATGCCCCGTGGCAATCATCAGACGACTAATTACAAACAATTATTGATCGCTATTAATAGTGTGATCACGCGATGACGTGTTCGCCCATTGTCTCTTAATTGTCCGGCAGTATAGCTTTGAAGTTCGCTAAAAGGAATTCGTTTTTGTGTCGGCAGTTTGAAAGGATTTCGCTTCTTTTGTTTAGTAAGTCGCATTCTTGTCGGAAAATTATGTGGAATTTTTCGGTGAGGCACAGGTGGTAGGTTTTTGATCCGTTTCTGTAGGGTGGTGCTTTGTCCAAAATCGACAATTGGATGTTGATTTCGTTAGTGTTTTTCTCCTTCAGGGCCCATTCGTATTTTGAGAGTTCAGGACCTCGCTACGCTACAAGACGAAGGCAACAAGCACGGAACTCTCAAAATACGTATGGGCCCTGAAGGAGAAAAACACTAACGAAATCAACATCCAATGGTCGATTTTGGACAAAGCACCACCCTACAGAAACGGATCAAAAACCTACCACCTGTGCTTCACCAAAAAATTCCACATAATTTTCCGACAAGAATGCGACCTACTAAACAAAAGAAGCGAAATCCTTTCAAACTGTCGACACAAAAACGAATTCCTTTTAGCGAACTTCAAAGCTATACTGCCGGACAATTAAGAGACAATGGGCGAACACGTCATCGCGTGGTCACACTATTAATAGCGATCAATAATTGTTTGTAATTAGTCGTCTGATGATTGCCACGGGGCATGAAACACCGTGTAACGACGTATTGTTAAATCATAGATTATTAATTAAATGAATATTGCTCTACTACCTGTATTGAGCACTTTTTTGCCAAGAAATCAACACCTATGTATAAGATATATATATACATATATATATATATATATATATATATATATATATATATATATATCTGTGTGTGTGTGTGTGTGTGTGTGTGTGTGTGTGTGTATATATATATGTATAACTACAGACGGAACCGTTTCGGCCTATTGGGCCTCATCAGTGTAGTGCTGATGAGCAGGATGGAGTAGCCTACATTAAATAGACAACTCAGATGTCCCATGCTTGTGGTACATCTAAGCCATGCCAGAGCCCTCTAACTAGAGACCAGGGTTGCCACTCGGTTTTTTTGCATTTCACCAAATCGGTGCCTAAATTTCACCAAATGCCCCGTTTTCATTATAGAGCCTGGGTACGAGGTTGCGTTTTTATTGGATATCAACTGCTAAATGATAACAAACCTGTAGACAGCGCTTACGAAGCTAACTCGATAATTTTATTGATAAATGAACTCAAACGAACTTTTTCAAGTCGAATTTGGGGATTTTCCACAATTTAAACAGAATGCAATAGAAAATGTAAAAATTTTTAAAATGGCGGCCTTTTCCTCACGAACGATGGTATCATGGTAGACCTACCATGACGTATTGCTTGAAACCCTTGACCAAACCGCTGACCACTAATTTGATTGTTTTTTTCTCTGCGAGACTGGCTTTCTCCATGATTTTTCGTCATACTCCGTGACAGTTGTGGGCCATCTTACAAGTCAGCGCTTTCATTTTTTCAGTAAGATGTATGTAAAAGTTAATGAACTTTTGAATAATAAAGGATGAAGTAGTGAAATTTCACCAAATTTAGAGAATTTCACATTTCCTTCACCAGATCACCAGACTCAGTCCGATTTCACCAGGTTTGGTAAAAAATCACCAGGAGTGGCAACACTGCTAGAGACTAGTGAGCGTGCGCAAATGTGCTAGCGGCATATATATATATATATATATATATATATATATATATATATATACACACAAACACATACACACATACACACATATATATATGTAACTACAGACGGAACCGTTTCGGCCTACTGGGCCTCATCAGTGTAGTGCTGACGAGCAGGATGGAGAAGCCTACATTATATAGGCAGCTCAAATGTAACTACAGACGGAACCGTTTCGGCCTACTGGGCCTCATCAGTGTAGTGCTGACGAGCAGGATGGAGAAGCCTACATTATATAGGCAGCTCACATGGCATTTAATATGGCCTCCACCCGACCATTTCTTGTAAATGTTTTATGTCACTCCTTTAATTGGGTTCTTGTCGCGACATTCGGGTAAGTTCTGTTAAAACGTTGTTCAACTTCACGCCAGGGTATTCTTCTTGATCTACTGTTACGCAGATCAAAGGCTAGCCGCACAATCATCCTGTCCATTTGAGCATTGAAGGTATGGCGTCTTCTTTCCGGGCCGTCGCGCCGTGGTGGAATTTGAGGGACTGGGGCTACTACTCGCCTCTTCCACCATGCGCGTGGCGACGAGTAGTGGCTGTGGGGAGTTTTATGCACAGAATATCCTAGCAACGATTTCAAATCCCCCATAACCAATAAAAGCACGCCTTTAAATCACAATCAAAGGAATAATTAACCTTAAATTTATTCCCATGTCCTTCGAGAAATCTCTACCCTCCTCCACAAAATCACAAACTTTAAAATGTGATTGACCACATTTCTTCATCCCTACACTAATAACTCTTTCATCCTTCAACTTTGTCCTAATCAACTCATCATTAAGGTTTCTAGGTCTTCTAAAAGAAACTATCGGCTTGGTTTATCTCATTTCGTGTACAAAATGTAGAAAGAATTATGTTGGAAGTACCATTACATCGTTCAGGAAAAGGTTTAATAATCACAAAAGTAGTCTAGTTAGATATGGGAAGGGACAAAGGGGCATATCAGGTGAGCATTTGTATGCACATTTTTATGAAGAGGGGCATGAAGGCATTGAAAATATGCCTTTAAAGATAATTGATAAAACGAATATTAATGAACCAACTATTAGGGAGGGATTTTGGGCACACACATTGAACTCGTTTGTCCCAAATGGTTTGAACATTAGAGATTTTTTGTAACATATTTGAATTTTGAATGGTATTTTTATGTATAAATACAGGACTTGCATCGATAGTAAAATGTATTCTTGATAAAGGAGCTTGCCCCGAAACGTTGAATAAAGTTTTTAAAAAGTTTATCTTGATGATTTCATATATATATACATATATATATACATATATATATAAATGTAGCTGTTTGGTCTCTGAAAAGAAGAGTGCTCAATACAAAGGTGTAGAGCTTTGATAGTCTATTTAGTTATAGCTTTGAGCAACTGTCGTTACACGGTGTTTCACGCTTACGCGATCATCAGACGATGATTAAATGTAATTAGTCGTCTGATGATCGCGTAAGCGTGAAACACCGTGTAACGACAGTTGCTCAAAGCTATAACTAAATAGACTATCAAAGCTCTACACCTTTGTATTGAGCACTCTTCTTTTCAGAGACCAAACAGCTACATTTATATATATATATATATATATATATATATATATATATATATATGTATGTATATATATACATATATATATATACATATATATAGATGTAGATGTAGCTGTTTGGTCTCTGAAGAGAAGAGTGCTCACTTCACCATATATATATACATATATAAATGTAGCTGTTTGGTCTCTGAAAAGAAGATCACCATATATATATATATATATATATATATATATATGGTGATTGCTCCTTGTCGGAAGAACGCCATCTCTTCATTCATCACGGCACGACCATGTGCACGCAAGTGACTTTTCAGCCCGGCTTCTGTCTTGCACGAGCGTTCACAGATGTGACACTTAAACCGTCCACCTTTCGAAGTCACCAGCTGAGTTACAACTCTGTGTGTTTTGGAATGTCTTGTCAAACCACCAGCTGACTTACAAACTAAACCACATGTAGGACAGGTGTGTCGTGGCGTACGTGGTGGCAAAACGTTCTCGCAAGCTGCTTGATTTCTTCTCGACCCATGCGATTTCTGATGGCTTATCAATCCAGCTCTCGAAAGAAGGAAGCGCCCACACACATACAGTTTGTAATAAATTTTTAAATATAAAGCCAAATGTATTCATCTACACAGATACCATCAGAATTAAATATATATACACTGAATATTCTAGCTAGATCAAGACGATTGGGGGAATCAGTAATATTTTGACTTTATTACAGTCTTTTTTTCAGACGAGTCTCATGATTTTGTAATAGAGTCGAAACGTTACTGATTCCCTCTATCGCCTTGATCTAACAAAAATATCTAGTCTTTCAAGATGAACTTATTTGGATTACGTTTTAGTTTAAGTCTACATAACATTCGACAACTCACCTGTGTACTTTTGTGTTGCATTGTAAATGGAATATGGACAGATATGTATGTACTATTTATGTCAGACTCCGGATTACCAGGCAGAAGATCCTTAGCTTTATGGAACGTCACAAATAATGTGTCAAGTTCGTGGTATAAAGTCGCTTCCACTTCACCTGTAACCGAGAAATCAGTCTACAAAAACAAATAAAAGACAAAATCACTCTTTAGTCCAATTTCAACGGGCAAGAACAAGAACATCTTACAATTACGTGACACTTAAAACCAAAATTCCCCTGCAATCGAACTGATAACCTTATGGGAATGTTCTGAGAAAAACCCAAAACACTGTACGTCATTTAATTGGCGTCAACTTGATCTAAAAATATTTTACAGATTCAAGTACAGAAGAAATTATTAACTATTCCAGAGGACTGTTTATTCCATCGGTTTTAGGCCCGTTTATTCCATGGATTTTAGCTAGAATTTTTCCCAACATTAACTGTTACTTTTAATGCAATTTTTGCTTCTACTTTGGTTGTGGAAGTGATGTTTGTATTGGATTTTGCGCCCATTTTCGAAGCAGTTATTTTACAGCAAAGTTTGACAACTTTTCCAGCAAGTGCTTTCTCGGTTTTCGAATATACCAGAACGCTGACGTGGTAAATTAGGCACTGAAATACATGCCTAAACATCAAAGTGACGAAATCATTTCATGGAATTCAGTTCTTTTGAGTGACATATGCATAGTAATGCCTTCACCACATGCTTCCCTCACCATCTGAGATCATGTGCATGACCAGAAATCTGCAGTGTTGAGGCAACACATCTGTTACAGGCTTGTGGCAAGTTGTTATCTACGGTGGCAACTTCATGATCCTGGGCGAGTCAAGGCTGAGTTCAACAAGAACAATACCAACTTGTTGAAACAATCTACAACAAGCTTGCTGATTTAAGAAACATCAAGACTGCTAGGAGCAAACTTGCAAACAACCCGTTGCAAGTTTTTTGAAGCAAACCGGCGTAGGCCGCTTGAACGGATTGCGACATCGACTGTGGTAACGACTTCTTGTCACTGGGCCACAGCAGGCTTGCTCCTGTCAAGGTATCGAAAGATATTTTTCTGGAAATACGAGTTTGATGAATGTCTGTGATCATCTGTCTTCGTTAAACTTTCTTATCCGCAACTCATAATCACGGTATAATATGTTTAAAGGCTGCGTTTATACGCGTTTACGTTTAATAAAAATACATTGATTTCAGTGCGTTTACACCTCTTGTTTTCACTACACCGATGGATTCGATCATGAAAATACAGCAATTAAGAAATGAAAAAATCGTCTTTCCAATTTTGATCTTTCTTGAGGATGAATTGGGTACAATTGCGTTCGTGATTTGTCATTAACTCATTTCGTTCCAGAAATATTCAGGTTTTCGACACATGCAAATTAGATCCTCTAGGAAGTAATCTGCTCGACGCAGAATCCTCGCACAAATTGGCTCCAGTTAAAGTTGCTGGATCGAGGAGAAACGAGAATATTTGATTTTATAAATGGTGGAAGCTTGAAACCTATTAGTTTCCATTTCAAAAATGTAATGTGCACAAAGGAATGTTTTTCTCTGTTATGATACTATATTGTAATACTCAAAGCTACTTAGTATTTTCACCAGTCACTTCTAGACATTTCTCATTTTCTGAGTGTTTTTTTGATAATTGTGGAGTAAATGACGAAGCAGAGCACCTGATTTGCAGGTTTCAAAAACTTGAATTTTTCCGCATAATGACGACCTTAAGAACGCTTTCTTCCTCATCTCAAAGATATTTTAAGTAGTATCAAAACTTAAAACGGGATTTTTTCCTCCCCTGAGCACTTTATGCTCTAATTTTACTGAACACTTAAACAAATATGGATGTTAATATTGTAAACTTCATTGATGTTTTTACCTGTTGTTGCAGCATGAACCACTCGTTATTTGTTAACTCGTTACGTAAGTTCATTTTAGATAGGTCAACGACGGCTTGTCCCATGAAATCATCTGTGCCAACAATGTCGTGGTCAAAAAGATCAACAGAAATTTTTGTTTGCGGAGTGTCCTCTTCATCCAAAGCAAAAGAGAAGATTTCTTGAAATATTGGATTTAAGGTTCTCATCTTTTTACTTGTTTTCTTTGCTCCTTCGTTATATCTGGGAGAAGGATTGGTAAAACAATTAAGTGTTGAGTTGTTTTTTTGTGGCTTTTTAATATATGAACGTTTACTTGGACTAATAGCAAACTAAATAAAAGTCCGAGTATGTTGATCAAGGCTTGTGTAAAATCAAGGACGTACAGTAAATGTGCATGTCCAAAGCAGGTTACGCAAGGTTCATAATTTCCGTTCAATATGTTTGTCATTAAGTAGTTTTTACCAGTACAATGACATTACCCTTTTTCCAGCAAGATTCCTCTCACTGACGAGTAAAACCGTTTGGCGTAAGCAAGAGTAAAATAATAGAATACCGATCCTGTTGGGAAAGAGTTGAGACTGGGTATCACTCTTTCCTGGCAGGATGTCTCCCCTAGAGGAGTAAAATCGATAAATCGTCCAGCTTTATTCCAAGTAAAATCATGGAAGAGAGATTCTTCCGGGAAAGAGTAAATGACATTTGCCACAGTTCTTTTCTCCTAAAACGAGGATATAAATGGGTATAGAACGCAAGTATCCAAAATACAGCACTTAAAACGGGGGAATAGATTTCCACAGCATCTTATCAGAGAGTTCAAAAGAAAATAAACGATGGTTTAACCCAATACAGTAGATACGGAATATAATTATTGCTTCATGCAAGTGTCTTGCGTACGGTCCAGTATTTTTCACTCCCTGAGTGAGCAAAGAGTCATGTCAGACGTCTGGTACAAACTGATGAGAGCGTAAGAGTGTATAAAAGCACATTCCATGATGTAGTATGTTTCTGTTTTACGCTCTAAGATTTCCTGTATCAATCTATCAACGAAAAATGTCGTTTCGCGTTTCCGACGGCTTTGGCAATTTCGGGACAATGTTTTCACACGACCAATTTCATCGGTAAACCTCAGTAAAATGTATAAATAAGTAAAAATACTCCGTCCATCCGACTCAAACTGGCCGTAAAGTTGTCTACATAGGGCAAAGAGATAAGGGATATCCAACGAACAGGTCCAGTGTCCATACTAGTAGTTTTCAGCCTTTTTTGGATGAATGCCAAACTGCTTCATACGGAAACCTCATGTCGCCTCCTACTGACCATACTCTGTTCCAGCTTTGTGTCTGCTCTAGCACCCAACCCCAGAGCTATACAAAACTGAATAACGGTAATATATAGTTATTACTGTAACTTTTGTATTGCTGAGTTAGTCAGTCAGTGTTAGATTTTAACACTAAATGCTTATTTAGAAACTTAAAAATGCTGTGGCGGTGAATGACTGATGAACACGCACCATTTACATCCCAACACCTCTCTCTTCCGACATAGTGAATGCCAATCAAACTCTCTAAGTAACTGTCCTACTATACTACAGGAGGAATTTACATCAACAGTGGGTGGTTCATTTTTCCTCCACTGTTTCTGGGAAATACCCATGGTCTGCTATCTTTGTCTCTACCCTTTTTCCTTTCACCTCTATAATTCCTTTTTTGTATTACATCATGTAAGGTAGGCTTTAGACCCTGGCCAAATACTGTAGTTTTGTTGATCATAATCATCATACACTGCATTTAATCAGGACAATTTCAATCCTGTTTTGATAATTTCTTCACTGATAGTTTTCACATTTTCAGATGGTTTTAGCCGGCAAAATCTGAACCCTGAATAGATGTAACTAATGCAGTTCATGGTCAATCAGAATCCCTACTTTATTGAGGGTTTCTTCAAAATTGTGGCAATAGATATACCAGGCAGAAAACATATTTTAAAGATAAATATTAGTGCCCAGCAAACTAGTTTCAGGCATGACATAATGACAATCAAAGGTTACAAAAATTTATACCAAAACATTAGAAATAAATTTTTATTATCTTTGTCATTATGTCATGCCTTTAAGTAATTTACTGAGCAATAATATTCATCTTTAAATTATAGAGGGTATTGAACAGGGGAAAATAAAGTAAAATACTTAAAAGGAATTAACATTGCTATATTGATGTATTATGTTTTTAGTGACCAAGTTCATGATACAAAACAACAACAACTGTAATTTTACAGTCATTTTCCCTGCTTACACAGGGGTTGATTGGCAGCTCTACACAGCAGCCTCCTCCACCTCTCCCTATCCTTTGCATATTCCCTTTTCAACCTGCAACCAAGTTCATGATACATCATGAATTTGGTTTCCAGTTGCAAAAATGTTATCAAGGGAAAGAGGAATCAAAAATGTTTTACAGTCATTACTAAATTTACAGTGAGTAAAGTGTGAAGACCCATATTAAAATGCTGTTCATCCATTCATCTTGGAACAGTTTCCATATCCTGTTTATGACTCCTACTTGTAGTCTAATAATTTATTTGATTCACAAAATTTCCAGGAAAGTTGCATGGGTAACAAATTCTGTAATACTACAGTTTGTACATGTACAGTAGATCCATAAAACATTTCATTTAATTTCAACAAACCTGTCAGGAACTAACTTCACAACAGCATAGGGATCTGAGTAACCAATCACATCTCTAGAAATCAAGTGTCTTGCTTGAATTAACTTTAAAAGCAAAAGTTTTTCTTTCTTGTTATACTTGATAGCTATCTGGACTTCACCAGTTATATCCATTGCACTTGGCAAAGAAATACTTGGATCAAGCCTGTGATACATTTCTTTTATAAAGTTGGTGCCATGAATCTAAAAATAATAAGTGTATGAAAGTCTGTCATATTCATAACATACAGCATAGGTCTCTAATTTCAATGGGTTTGATGCTAGCCACCAGAAAGACAAGTTGTGCCCTGGGTGTGAGGCTCTATGGGGGGTCAGGGGGCATGCTCCCCTGGAAAATTTTCAAAATCAGGCTCTCTGAAAGCCATTTCCTGCATTTTGAGACCATTTTGAAGTAAAATTGAATGATTTTCTTTGACCCTGTTACCCCCTCACTTAGACTCAAAAATGCACTCCTCTGCACTTCAATTTGTACTTTTTGGAAATTTAAGCTTAATCTGTACATCTACACTGATATGCCACACCACACATCTCAGTTGCAACAGATTCAACTGATTTTATTCTCTGGGTTTGATGTATTATTATCATTGCCTAACTTACAGAAGTATTCTTTTGCAAATTGCAAAACTCATACTGTTCAAAGTCCCCATGAATCTCTGTGGTCACATGCGCATGAGTTTCTTGCAAGCAACTGGGGACGAGTCAGTAATATGATCTCAAGCAGTCTGTGTGCGCGATACCAATATGATTATATTTACAAAGAAATGAATTGTAAACATGTCTGGGATGTCACAGAATGCGTTTAACAGTGTTTCAAGTTCCACTGTCAAATCGTAGCTTATATTTGTGTTCCAAAACACATTTAAAAATAATTTCACAACACGGAAGACAGAAATACAGCAAAACAATGCCAATGTGGGTTTTTATGCTAGCCTGGTGGGTCGGCAGGTTTGGATGTCCAAATGCAGGTCTGACCCGCCAGATGTGGGTCACTTGGGACCTATGATACCGAGACAAGCTCTTTGACCCCTGGGGTCTCTCCTAAGCTGAATAAAATTGCCTGGCAGGAATCAAGTTTATTTTTATCAAGTTAGGCCTTGGAATATGATGAGTTTATGGTTGAATCATATGTGTTGCCATTGTTAACTGTCTACTAATTTTGTTTCAATGGCCAGAGCCAGGAGTCTCAAAACTATGGGTCATGACCACTGAAGATTTGACAAGTTCATCAAGGTAAGAGTTCTCAGGAAACAGATGAAAAATGAGATTACTGGTATTATGAGATTATGTTTATTTTATGGATTCTGATAGATGTTTTTAGCACCATTAATCATGGTATATTCATTAATACTGTAGTGCATTTGCATTGTCTTGGAAATATACAACTGTTTCAAGCTTACAAATTTACAGTATATATTGCAGAGTAAATTTCACTGAAAAATTGAAACACAAAGTATAGTCAAATTTCACTTAATCAATCAAAATTATGAAACATTAGGTGGCCATGTCAGGAAGGGACAGTTCCGCCTGGTCGACATAAAACGCTCCAGGATAGTTAAAGGGCTGTAAAAAACTGCCATCATGGCAATGAGAAAGGAATGTGACCACATGAGAATACCCAAGTTTGATCTTCGCCCTCACAGTAGACCTCTTGAAAAAGTACGATTTTTCATTATTTTACAAGACGATAAATTGTTGTCATGGTGGTATTAATGCAAGCATGAACGTACTTTTATAGCATGAACAACATGGGGCAATCCTGTATTTTAGCGTCGGATTGGATTTAGGAAATAAAATAGCGTCGGATTCATTTTAATAGCGCTGGATTCATTTTAAAGAGTTAGGGTTAGCGTTTCGGTTAGGTTAGGTTAGGGTTAGGGTTAAGAGTATATGTTTTAATCCGGCGCTCTTCATAAAATGAATCCGACGCTATTTTATTTCCCAAATCCAATCCGACGCTAAAATACATGATTGCCCAACATGGTTATCATCTATCGTAATTGTACTCAGTGAGACAAATATATTTCACCTGATTCACTATATTCTGAACTTCTTTTTTCCCTTTAGTTTTCATGAACTTATTTCTGGCTTCAGCTAATCGAGCGAGGCCAACGATGTTTGGATTTGGCATGGTGATCGCTTCACCTTGTGGACCATCTTGGTTCTGACGTTTAGGCACTGAGGCTGGCACTCCAACCCCGTTCCCCATGTGTTGAACCAAACATTTACGGCAAAAACATTGTATTTCCTTCTAGAAAACGTAATACTTCCGCGATTTATTGGAGAAAAATTGCTCAGTATTAGGATGGCAAAACTTTCTGTTCCACTTTATCGTAGCAGCTGTAACACTGTTGTAGTTGCGAAGGAATTTGGAAAACTGATGTTACATGCTCATGCGCAAAAGCTTTATTACTGTTCTTTAAAAATTCCCGCCATCGCTGCACAAATTCCCTACAAGATGGCGGATAAAGAATGCAGTGGCGCAACATTGAGACACACTCTGATTGAGTGCCTCACCGATATATTATCGCCGGAGCAACACATTCGATCTTCTTCTGAAGATCGGCTCAAGCTACTTGAAGTAACCGAAGGTAAAAAGTTTAGTGTAATCAAATTGCATGTGCAACAGCATACGCTCGTTGTCACTTGCTCGATCAGGTTTTATTTACATTTGCTTACTTTACATAATACGTGATTCATTCTCTCTGGAAGTCACGTTTGGTGCATTTACTAAACCGAGGATCTTTGGCATGTGAACACATCAATACTTAGTTCCCACGATGTCATAAATGCAGTATATGCAGACTGCTAGGCCAACAGCCTATCTAAAGCCTTTAACCAGCGACGATTTTCGTGTGTCAGATTTTCTGTCAGATCATAACTGTATAATGATACAAAATAAATATCTAAACTTACGATCTAGACTTGAAAACGAAATTGTTAACTGACTTTAAGTTTACCGGCTGTTGCAACAAATATTGCCAATGCCTCTTGGTTTTCTTTCGAGAAAGCAGCACCCTAATATAAATCTGCTTGTTTACTCTTGAATCCATGGAATCAACTGGTGAATCAAATCCGGCTTTGTCAAAGTCAAGTTTATTTACCTTCTAAACTTAATAAACCTGAACTCCCGTGGATTGTGTTATCTTTGTACTATAGAGCATGCAGCTACAGTATCGTGCTCAGTTTCTGATAGTGTAAAGACAACAGAAAGAAAAATCAAGTTTATGTTATGGAGTAAAAGCTCTTCCATAACTGATTCCTGGAGCATTGCAATTTTTGCAAAAACTAGATGAAATTGATGACTTTTAAACCTGACACTTGAATACTTTTTTAGAGTATGGAGTTTATTTAGCTCAGCTGTCTGTTGATGGGAATGGAGCATTGCCAATTAGACAGGTACAGGTTTGCAGTACTTAATCTACACTGTTCTACTTCTTTCGTTTTACATAGAAATTTTATCATAACATTTGGCTTGTTTTTTGTGGTAAAAATATGTCTTGCACTGAATGTTATTATTTTGACAAATATATTAATGAAGTGTTTCAAAGACATTAAATTATGAAAGCCCATAGAAGCATCCATGATAAATAATGGCATTAAGCATGTTATCATATGACTTTAACTGGATTGAAATCCCATTAACAACAACACTAGCACTGTCAGAAGGAAAACTAATATTGACAAGAAGTAGGAGGTACCCTCATCCAAAAAAATTTGATTGTTGAAGCAGTTTTGGAACTCCCAATCACCCAAACTTTGTTAAAAATCCATCATTTAAAAAGACACGGTCACTATGGTAACTGAGCATTTTGAAAAGTATTCACTGCCTGTCAAAACTTGTTACCAATTACTGTATAATTTCCAATAACTAGACATTTTACCTCTACTAAAGCTGGAGAACAGTGAACTGCTATAAGGTATTAGATTCATAACACTAATACTGTTGCCTGACCAAAAACCTCATTTGACTGAAGTGTTATTGTATGCAAGGATTCTTATATTTCTTTTATTTTTATAAGCATTTTGCATTCTCTGAAACCAAGGAAAAAACAAGTATAACCAAAAGCTGTATGCAGCACGTTATGAAAAAACTTAAAAGCCCCTAACCATTGACTCCTTGAAACTTGAAAACCATCCATGAAAACAATATAGGAGCTTGTGAGATATAGTAAGTTTAATTACTGTTACTGCTATATTTTGGACTGTATAACTAGTTGTGAGTATAGATTGCAGTGATTTGAACATCATGTGCATCTTAGCACTGATACTGTTATGGCTCTCATGAAAATTAAACTGCATGTAAGCAATCCTCCATGGATCACAGCCAAGTTTAAAAATTTATTAGGTGCCATAAAGATGCCTTTTTCAATGGTAACTGAGGCCTCTATAATTACTATTGCAATCAAGTAGATGTAAACTGTGAGAGGAAGAAGTGTCATGGACAATTTTTTCATCAAAGGTTTAAAAACATAAAAGAGTAAAGATTGGTCATATGGTACCCTCTACAGAATTACACATAGTGGGTTTATGTGAACAGCTCCAGTTGGATGATATTGATAATGCTGTATGACATCTCACACCAATGCTAAGATCTTAGGTGTTAGTATCTCCAGTGATTTTTGATGGAACGAGCATGTGAATGATGTAAACAAGAAAGCAAATAAGCATCTCTACTTTCTAGTGTTACATGTATCAAAGCATGCTAATGTACCACTCAATGACTTGGTGAATTCTTATTGCAGGTGCATTAGGTCAGTTTTGGGGTATTGTGCAGAGGTTATTCATTACTCTCTCCCAAAATATTTATCTGATGATCTTGAATGAGTACAGAAACATGTGCTATCAATAATCTCACCAGGAGTGTCATAAGGATTGTTTGGATTGTTTTTACCTTCCCAATATCATGTTTTCAGTTGTCACATCAGTTATACAGCCTGCTACCTCTTAGGTGCAAAGTGAATTGCAATTTTAGGGATAAAAGAGTTTTTAGTACTTTTAGTAGAAATTCTAAGTGACTTCAGAATACTTTTATTCCTGTCATGTGCAAGATTTTTCATTAGTTATTATTTTTATGTGTGTGTACATATACATACATATGTACTGATTACTTATTAGCCGAGCGTGAGGTCTGTATAGGAAACTATTTGCTTGAGGTTTTCATACAGACTGAGCAATGAAGGAACAAGGTCTGTGCAAAAAACCAAGGGAAATACTTTCTTGTACAGACCAAACAAACAAGGTTAATAAGGAATTTATTACATGGCTTTTGGCTCCTTTCTTCATTGCTTTTAATGAAACTTTGTGTTCTTGAATTATTGGCTTAGGTTTACTTGCTTGTTTTTACCTATTACGTTGCAATTTTTTGCATCTATTCATCTAGTTTTCTGTTTAAAATTATCATTGAGAACATTTAACTTCTTTTTTCGTAGTCTGTTTTTATAAATCTTCTGTAAAATGTACCTAAATCTTGATTGCTTTTCTTCAAATCAACTCAGAAGTTTTCCCGCCAAAACTAGCCAGTCTGTATGAAAAACTTATTGCATGGCTAGGCTGCCAATCAGCATGCATTATTTTGTATACAGACTGGATAATGAACTCAGCCATATACTAAATATATATATATATATATATAATATTTGATAGCATATTTGACTGCTTACTGTTAAAAACAGGACCAGCTGCAAAAAATGCAACTTTGGGCCATCTGGCTAGGAATTGAACTTGCAACCTTGTAAATCTAGTGTGGTACATATATACATACATACATACATACATATATATATATATATATATATATATATATGTATACAGAGTGTCCCAAAAAAATGTATACACACTTTGAATGATTATAAATACAATGTTTATTAAGACATATCTAAGTTTTATAAGACAAGTGTAGAATTTTTTGAGTTATTGCAGGTGTTTGAACTGATGGCGGTTCTGGTCCAGGCACTGCTGATAACGAGGACAGATGGAATTGCAAACATTATGAATTATGATCATTTCATTTAGTATTTGGGTGCATTCTCTTTCAATTGCTGCTCTCAACTCATTGATTGTTACAGGTTTTGTGCTACAAACCTTATCTTTGATGTATCCCCATAAAAATAACTCCACAGATGTGAGGTCTGTATCTTCACCCAATCTATCTGTTTGGCAGGTTTTCATAAGTTAAGGTCTCATATCACAATGGTAGTGGGGAGGTGCTCCATCTTGCTGGAGATAAAACTCCTCATCTCCAAATTGCTCACGAATGTGTGGCATTCGAAAGAAAGTTTGTTATAGTGAGCTATAATCATTCAAAGTGTGTATACATTTTTTTAGGACACCCTGTATATATATATATATATATATGTGTGTGTGTATGTATATATATGAGGATAGTACTTCTTCCAAGTGAATCAAACCCATGCCGGGTAAGTAGAGAAAAACTCTAATTGACCGCGGCTGGGATTCGAACCCGCGATATTCGGTTTACTAGAGCTTTATATATATATATATATAAAGCTCTACGTCTTGCTCATTTATCTAATTATAGATAGATAGATAGATAGATAGATAGATAGATAGATAGATAGATAGATAGATAGATAGATAGATAGATAGATAGATAGATAGATAGATAGAGATATAGATATAGATATAGATATATAGCTAAATCAGTGTTTGCAAAAACCAATAGAGTGCTCAACAGCATATGGTAGAGCTAGTTTACAGTGAGATATTATAGAGTCTTCATATTGCTACCTCAAGTTTCACATGAACAATGTGAAACTTGGAGCAGTGACACCAGGACTCTGTAATATCTCACTGTGTGTGTGTATACTGAGTGTATGATAATAGCAATTCATTTAATTATGCAATTCAGGTTTTTTGGGTGCAAGGTAATTTTTTTAATAAACTAGTCTACCTACAGAATATGAGTACAGAATTTTGCCCTAAACACAAGAACATTATCCAACATGGCTGCCATGACGTTACATAGTACATAACTGCTATTTATGACCACCTGTCATTTATGACCATTTTTACCTGGCAACAAGGGTGGTTATAAAACTCAGATTCTACTGTCAGTATCAATCTCTTTACTTACCTACCTGCTTCCCTTCCCATCTATCTATCCATCTATTTACCTACAGGGTGCACCTAACTACTTAGCCACCTATCCATTCATTCATCCGTCCATCCATCCATCCATCCATCCATTCATCATCCTTTTATTGCTCTCTATCTGTCTGTCTATCTGTCTATCTATAACATGTATAATACTGTTCCACTAATACCATCAATACCGTGTCCCAGGTTCCAGAGGATACATGTGGTGTGTGCAGTCAGCGGGGACAGTAAGCTTTAAGCAATCCACATCTTACTGTATGTACAGTAAGCCACATTTTATTTTGTCTTGTATAGGGTATAAATGGCCAGAACACTTTTGGTCCATCAGCTCTTGTTATTGTAGTGCTACTGTATGTGGATACAAATTAGGATTTCACTAAAAATTACAATGTCCAAAATTCCATTTACACTGTAACATTTTGGGCACGGCGCGGCACGGCACGGCATGGCAAATTAGCCTTGTCAAGATCTACTGAATATATGCAGAGGTGCTCGCCACGGCTAAATTTTCAGACACGGGTACCAAATTTTAAGAAGTCCACATCGTTTACACTGTGAAAATCACCCGTGCGGTGCCAAAAATGCGAACATTGTAAACAGGGTTTAAATTTGAGCATTGGTTTGTCTCTCCAGGCCTGGTTACTGAGCTGATTAACAGTGCATCACTCTTTTTGAGACAAAATAGTGCCGCGAGAAAGCTCAAATTACTTGAATGTGAGCGGTGAATAATGCTCATTGAACAATTTATACCCAAATAATGTTCTAGCTGTGTCCTGTAACACCCAAGCAATAGACTTTTCATGCTTTGCAATAAGTTCTTATATTATATAAAGATTCATGCTGCACTGATATTCCAATTACAGTACCTTTAGTACATCCTAATCAGGAATTCTTGCATCCTCAGATGTTTTTACCTCAGTGTTGTCATTTTTATCAAGATAGGCAGTGTGATGAATGAGGTGCGTCCCATTGATCTCACTGGCAGATAAGTAATTTGTCATAAATCACGCTTGCCTTGATTAGATCCAAGAGAAACAGTAAACTTTAACACAACGGAATCAAACATGCATCAGAACATACAACTTTATTGCGGAAAAATACAAAAACTCCTGTCCTCAAGGTCAAAACAACTACTTGAGCTTGACGACGTTGGCCTATGTTTTGTTTTCTTTATGGGCTGTTTGCTTAGGTACATAGCTAGACCAGTTGATCAAACTCGTGCTTATTCCTATTTACCAAGTTTAACAAGGTTCAAAAAATGAGATCTCTGTCATACTTTTGGGCGCAAGACTGAAGTGGTAACCTTTTGTTAGTACATGAGTAAGTAAGTCTATGTGCTGTTGCCGTGTTTCTGTGCCTTCACATATCTCGGTTCTACAATACACCATACCTGAAGGAAAAATGATGAAATGAAGGATATATTTTACTCACTATTCAGTATTCGCGCGCTAAAATCTGGTGGAAATTTCTTTAGTCAAATGCAAATCAAGTATAGTTTTAAAAGAGAATATACGGTTACATTTGGTATCTTATCGTCCTAGCGACAAATTCGTCGCTTTTTTTAGAGAAGATAGATGGCGGGCGCATTTCATTGGGTTAGCGTCTTATTTTCATCGATAGCACTAGACAGGCTTCATGGTATCTGCATGATGTTGGCTATTCCTCAGTCTTCAGCATATATACGAACTGAGTTTGTGAAATGATTATACCTTCTCTGTTTGTGGCATTTTTTTGAGCAAATGAGGCTTTTCTGTGTTTGTCAGGTTATTAAGGTTGATCTTCATGTTATGGATCTTAATACGCTAAGGTTCAAGGGCACCCTGTGGAACATTATTTTGGAAAATTCCAGATGATTTTGTTGAGTAGAGTGGGGCAACTGTCCCTTAGTGGGTTGAGGAAATGAGTGATATAATTGTTCAAATATATATACAAATATTCCTAAAATGATATGAACATTAACCCTTTAACGGAGGATTAATTTTGAGATCATTCAGGTCAATCCACTTAGTATGCGATTTTGCGCAATATCTTGATAGGAGACGGCAATAAAGGTCGCACATGAAGGGGAACTGGACCGTTTTGCGAATATATGTCAAAATGTAACGCACCTATCATCTTGGAGCCCGCGTGCGGATGGACCGGTGTGGATGGAACTCTACAGGGACCCTGCTCCCGTGAACTCGCTGTCCCTTAGACGGGGATAGGGGGAGGAGCAGAGACGGGACTCCTTTTGCTAGTTTGTTTTGATCGCCCTTTAACAATGTTATGACTAACAATTTGAAATTATGTTTTTTCGCTTGGTTTGTTGATTTGTCATGGCTAAAAACCCGATGAACTAATGTCGGTTTGCATACGACCCTATTCCCTGGCAAAGAGGTAATGAAAATGCACTTTATTGAGTCGCCACTCTGGATAACGGTCGGGGGAAAACACTGGATGCTAAAATTGACGATGATAAAGATGAAGGTGATGATAATAATTATTGTGAGTCCTTTACAGCAGAATTTTTCAATTTATGGAATGGCTGATTCTTACAGTCAGGTTTACTTGTTCTTTTTAGTATACTTTTTCTGGAGTTTAAGGTTCTGCAGGTGTGTTAGCATTTACTGAGGATCAGTTTTCGTCCCAGAAAGAGGAATTTCTGTCTGCATTTTTCCATTCATCTTTTTTTGAGTTGAAAAGTTGGCTAGATTCTTATAGGTTTTGAGTCATAAACAGAACTCAAATAATTGTTAAACTCAAGCGGAAACAAGAATAACTAGAGTCCGTAATATAGGATCGATCTGACGTACTCAGACTATTAGCAGAGGAGGTAATGGGTTGAGAAATGTATCCTATTATCACTTTATTAAGTGAAGCGCCCTCCCGCAAACAAACTTGGTTACAACCCTGTGTGACCTGGTGTTAACCTTCTTGAAAACTTTAATTACCAGTGAGCAGCAAAAGATCAGATAAGAATCAAAAAACAATTTATTATTAATTTGATTATTTGTTATCATGCATTATTTGTTTATTTATTGTTATTTAATTATCACTTATTATTATAATTTATAGTTTTTTGTTGGTTTATTTTATTATTTTATTATTGTACTAATTGTATTAATCTTTGGCGAGTGAGTTGCTTTAACATGCTAGATGCCGAATTGACAGTAAATCCAAAGGTCTTTGCAATTTAAATCTTGCTCTCCAAAAAGAAGGGGGGAAGTCTTACTAATGTTGATGCAAACCGAGCAGTTTATTGTCCAGACCTTGAGCAGTATATCAATGAATGATCCAACCAAGGTCAAAAATCATACTCTGTTAGGGTAGACCACTTCTAAACAATCTGTCAGGGAGTTGAAGAATTTCTCTACTGCTTCCTGGCAGGCGCCTAGACAGGCGAGAAGATAATGTAAGCAGGCTTACCAACTGATAATAAAGTAAAAAATTATTCTATTTTCTTTCCGTACTAGAGACATTACTAATCCGACCACGGTTAATGTTCAGTTTTCATTTTCATCTTCATGAACACGAGGAAATTGTATGCAATACCCGAAATACAGTCTCATAATTTACCCATTTCAGTTTATTTTCAAAGAAATGTTGGTGTGATTGCCCCGAATCTCCACGTATGGGAGGGGACTATTCCCCTTGCACTCTCATTGCACTTCAAAATTTCTGCTCCCTAGGAGTCGCGCTTCACTACCCAAGCCCCAGTAACTGCAGTTTATCTTAGCACATTTGTCTAGTCCTCGATCACGTATCAGAAATATGAATGCAGTGCATGTACTATGGTGATATTGGAAAGATCCAATTTTTGTATACATCACGTGATGGACGTGCTCACATTGGGTAGTGCAAGGTGTTGCCGCCCTGTACTATTACTAATCACCCTGGTCACTGCCCTGTTAAAAAAAGACTGTATCCGGCATAACTTTCGGTAACTATGGGACCTGGATTGCAGAAATACAGTATGCTGTATTCCAAGCGTGAAAGATTATATATTTTATATTACCACATGGTCACTTTGGATTACAGGTCAAACGATGTCGCTGTTATAGTACTTCGCTAAAAACCCTTTTTGAAACCTTGCTCAAAAAGTCCAGTTCAGTCACTCCGATATTGATCCAAAAGATGACTCAAATATCGTCAACAAATGATGTTGGCAATCCCTGATATCGTGCAGTTCGTGATTCAGATCAAAAGAACTTGGCCAAAAATGACGTCGAAGACAAGACAGATCTGAAGTCGATGTTTGTGACATACCAACGGCGGCAGCCCCACCAGATCTGTGACCCTGACATGCGGTTCTGGAATTAACACATCCCCACGATGTCCATCATACAACACACCTTTCTCTCTTATATTAGTTTGCCGTTGCTAGCAAGTCTAAAAATAATATTATTGATTCTACCTGTCTGAATAACTAGCGTCATTGAATTTGTACCGGACATGCTGATACACAGACATGAATCATAAATTTTCTGAAAAATGCCATAAAAGCTGTCTTTAATTTAGCAAAACTCACTGCTTGGCAGAAATTTGTCAACTCATAATTTTTATAAGTTGCATGTTATTGCTATGGTTGCGAAACATTAATGGACCAGCTGTTCAATGCCCCAAGGCCCCCACGGCTTAACAGATGGAGAAGTCCAAGCAAGTAAATGGCGCTATCTGTACTTTTAATAACAGATTTTACATTTTATCAGCCAGGTTGCAAGTTATCAACCACATGATGGTGTTAGTCGTTGGACAGGTTTTAAGTTCAGTCGGTCTACAGCTACTTCGTATGATATCCAGTACTCGATTGTTTCTTACCAAATGGGTTTGGTTATGATGATCCAGCGCTATTTGATCGACGACTGTACTAGCAACAGCAATGTCTCTTTAATATTAAGAAGTCTTGGCCAGGCCGACCAGCCAGTTACCCTACTTTTACTTTTCCAACATCATCTGCTGCGGGGTCTGATAGGACCCGCAAGTCAACTAAGCGTGGGAAACTTCTTAGCTCGTTCACCGCATTCCTATCACTACATACCAGTTCTGCACTTTTTGGTTATTGAGAAGGCATATTGTAACAATAATTTCGTGATTTGACTGATCTTAATCCCACCTCAAAACCAAACCTTGTCATAATCCGAAATCAGTTTTAACTCAAAGGTTTGGTGGCAGTTTTTTGACACAATTGTACCAAATGAGTAAAATGTAGTATTTTCCTACTTCGAGCAATTCGTTACCCGATTACTTCGCACGCAATACATCGTAAAACTAAACAAAAGAAAATAATAACTTAGACGGAACACCGAAAAGTATGTTGAACCAATGAAGTTTTATAATTCTCGACCAAAAGTAAATTCAACTATTTGCAAAATAAACATGTTTTATCTGTTAATATATTTTAATACTTGTAAATAAATTGCTATTATTGTTGAGAAATTAATGGGTATAATTTTAATTTCAATTTTGACGCTTTTTTGACCGAAAAATTCCTTCATATTCAGCATTTTAGCCCAATCCAGTAGACATATTTCTGTATCCATTTGCTTGTTATCCAAAACGTAGCGTGTGAATACAGCTACCGTATGCTTGCATTCGAGAATCAATTCACTCTTAGCATCAAATGGCGAGAAGATATATCGACTGGACTGGCCATGCCCACAAGATTTGCCATTCGGACTTCATGCTACCCAGGCCCTGGCAAAGTAACTTCAGTCTATTAGGTTTCCAGAAAATTGGTTCAGCGCGAAGTTGTTGCATATTGTATGACTATATTACTATAATTACTGACCTGCATCAAAACCTATTGTTTTCACTCGGCATTCTATCAACTAATGCAGAGAGCAAAATTATGCAAGTTCAGTCTGTAAAATTTTGCTCGCTGCATTCACCGATATAATGCAGAGAAAACATAATAGGTTCCGATGAAGGTCAGTAATTATAATAGATAATTACTGAGGCACCCAGCATTATTGGATATCATACATACAGCTTCGGCCTGCGGCCTCAGCTGTCCCTATTATATCCAATAATGTTGCGTGCCTCAATAATTATCTATTAAATATTACTATATTACTATATAGATATATACAAAGATATAGATATAAACACACATGCACTACTACACAATTCTTGAATGTGTTAAGTACAGTTTGCAATGATTGCTCTTTAATACGTACTTCAATGTTAGATGTTCACAAGCTATTTTAAAACCATAAGAACTGTTCGTCTTCAATGAAGTGTGTAGCAGTGAATGGATCATAACCATTTTATCGGGTTTTTATTTATTTTGGTTTAGTTACTTAACATTCAATTTGTTCTCATCAATTTGTAATATTGTTTAGTTGGCTTCCGTTATTCTCAAGCAATATGTCCAAGCTCACTGGTCATCCATTTCAGATAAATTTACCCCACCAGAAACAACTGCAGCTGTAAGTTGGACATACGTGTAGATTACTTATACTACGGTCTACTGTCGCAATTTTAAGTGCTCCATCAAGAACTTTGTTGTGTTCTTTTTTATTGACTCAAAGCACATGAAAATATACAGTATCAGGGAAGCTTTTAATCTTTTTTTTCCAAATCCTGCTTGATATCCTTGTGATTTATTTCTTTCATTAAGGCAAAAGCAGCAATTCGTGAATTGCTCCCTCTTGGTTTGCAAGATCCTGCCAGTAAAGTGAGATCAAGTGTGGTAAGTTTGATATGCAGACAATCGTTGCCATACAGTAGCTTGATATTGTTCTTGAGTGTAGTTAATAAACGAGCAATAATGTGTCATCGGGCTTAAAATACAACACAAGGGCAGAGCGTTTTAAACCCAATAAAGCCCTTACTGCAATTTATCAAACGACTTCGTGAAAAGATACTTTTGTACTTTCATTAAAAAACTAATTTGTGAAGCGTTTCCTGCTTTTTCATGAACCTTTTTTTATACTATTTTCATCTGATCCAACAGTCACATAAATGATCATTTTTTTCTGCAATGATTACCGTTTGCCGAACTTCGACATAATTTTATTCATACATTACTCCTGTTCTTGAGGAAAGAGATTCTACGTTTTCTACAATTCTGTAGTAAAGGAAATAGTGAAAAACCTCCTAGATCAAGAAGTGTGGTGGACGGCTCACGTTCCTTTTTCTAGCACTACTGTCGTTCTTTTCGTTCTTTCTTTTGCAAATTGGCACAGAATCGTAGCCATCTTGAAAGGTTTCTACTTACAAACGCTACAGATTATCCACTTCATATTTTTTTGTACTAATTAAAATCTAAAACACATCCTGGACGAGATGCAGTTTGACCATGGTTTGGCCAAGTAGCGACAACAAATCTGTGAAATATTAATTGTGGGAACACTTAAATTTGATTGGTAAATACTAAATGGTCAACTGTTACAAGAGAAAAAACGTTATAATGAATAGTTCTCTTCGTTCTGTCTGTTCGGGCCTCTTGTTTTATTGATTTGAAACTTATAAACTCTAAATTAAAGCTTAAAAATCAAAATATTCCGGGTCTATATGAAAAATCTCGAATGCAAAAAGTGGTGAATCGCTCTAAAGTGTTGAGAACGTCTTATCTTGTTCGAAAAGCCAGTTGCCTTTTGCACTGTCACAACTAATATCATGCTGACGAACCAGTTTTGTACAGGTGTAAGAGATTTAGGTATGGCATTAGAACGTTTTTGTTATGTAAATGTGTATAAAAGATTTCCTGCTTATGTTACAAACGTAAATCAAATCTCGTCCTACCAATGTGATACGATAACAACCAGAATAATAATTTCATTGATTTTACTTTATATGCTTTCAGGCATATGCAATTTCTGGTATTGCTCATTGGGACTGGCCAGAAAGCTGGCCGGATTTATTTGGAAAGTTAATGCACGCGTTGTTGTCAGATGATAGCAATCTTGTCCACGGAGCAATGCGAGTCTTGACCGAGTTCTCTAGAGAGGTGACTGACACTCAAATTCCACAAGTTGCTCCGATTGTACTGCCTCAGATGTGCATAATATTAACTGAAGATAAGGTGAGAATGTGTGAACTTAATTCTTTTCCTGGAAAAAAAAAGAGTTTAATATTTGGATGGATGCTGAAAAAATAGTTATTATAGGTGAAACAATGAAAAGGTTTACGACATGATACTTCTTCGACAAACTACCTACCACATAAGAAGTATCACGATACAGTAGTCTTTAGTAAGAGTAGTCACAGAAGTCAGTTTTGGGACATTTGTAAATGTTAAATGGACGTAATTAATTATTAAGTATTTTTAAGTATTTTAGGAGTTCGGCTTCTTTTTTTATCATAACATTTCATTATTATTTTTGAGAATTGTGAACCTGTAGCAATTGTTTGATAGTGGAAGTAGGTTTTGATTGCTCCAACATGCTATCTTTAATTAACGAACAGACCTCATCTTTCTGTAACAAACATGTTTGAGCGACGTTTAGCCATGTGATATGTACAAATATACACATGATAAACAGCTCAAATTTATTACAATTATCCTTGTGCTACTCATTGTCGTTCGTTGAAGATCTGATCTAGAACTTCTTCTCTTCAAGAAATATAGCATCCGAACAAGAAGTCGAGCTGTGAACATATTCAACACATTTGCTGAATTAATTGGAAGTATAAAGGTAACAAAAGATACAGATAATGATTTTATGGGGGCACTTCTAAGGTGAAGCAAAACTTGAGAAAATCATTTTCAACAAAGCTTAAGAAGACGAAGAGTCGTAACCCTCTGAAGTCGATAGATGTTTGAAGAAGCAAACAGCAAAAAAAGTAGGAGACAACAAAGCCTAGGACACACGCACGCACGCACGCACGCACACACACACACACACACACGCACACACACACACACACATACATACATATAAAATAGCATTTGTCAACAAGAAAAGAGAAATAGACGTAGCCATTCGCTTTGGATATGATTTATTGCACTTATATTGCATTTATATATATATATATATATATATATATATATATATATATATATTTGTATATCTATATATATATATATATATATATATATATATATATATATATAAATGATAGATTTCCATTGTTATTCAGTAAGCAACGGAGTGCTCAATACCGTAGAGTTAGAACGATGTCAATATTGTTAATGATAAGGCTTCGTGTTGCTACTCTGAATTTCATCCTCTTTCGCGATCTTCAGGGAACTAATAAAGTTCCGCTACGGTTGGTGTTTATAATTTCCGGCATACGTCGGATGACTGGTTGGTGGCTAGACAGCGATGATGTCACAGCATTCTTTCGTCGGCGAAAGCTCTTGACATAAAATTTATTTTCGTGGCGGCATTTTGAGATTTTTTCTGTCCGTTTGTTTAATAAATTTCTTTAATCAGCCTTCAGTATGATCAGGTTTTATTCCAGACTAAGGTTACATCGTTTTCCTCTAGCTGTGTATGTTGCTGCACGTTTCAAAACTGACCAAATTAATGAAAGTGGTATATTTTTTCTTTTTAAGTCCCAAATGTGTTTTGAAAGTTCGTCTCGTTTGCGTATTTCTCGTTTCGAAAAGATTTCAAATGGTTACTGTATCGTTGTATGAAGCTGTTGGCGCTCATTCCTGTGTATTGTTTCGTGTTCGTTCCGTTGGTAGTTGTCACGTTGGCTTGGTAAACGATTCCTTCGGCTAAGCAGTTTTCTTTCAGAGAGCATTTCGCTTTTACATTTTCATTTTCATTTACGTTTCTTTCGATTCGGTTTCCTTCTTTGAAAGCACATGAAAATTGTGTTTTGAAATTATCCTCTTGACATTGTCCATGCAAATGTAAATTACTTCGATCGTATTTCTGTTGAAGATTCTATGTAGGGTGGTAGATTTGAAGTGGCGGTCAATTAGGTTAAGAAATTTAAGTCCAACGTTCGTCTTTACGTTTTTACTCTTAGGTGGGTTGAACCATATGGTATTCTTTTTTCTCTTTCGCTGTGTTGATGTGGTATCCTGTGGAGTGTTAGGTTCGAAGTGTATGTTGTCATCGAAGTGGCTGCGTCTTAGTGCATCTTCATAGATAGGAACTGCAGTGTTGAATGATTGTTCGTCGGATAACAGCATCGACATTCTTTTGTTGATAGAAGCTGGGAGTTGTTTGATGATAGATGGAGGATGGTTGGAGTGGCGGTCTACGTACAGAGGCTCGTCATTTGGTTTCCGGTAAGGTTGGTGTTTTCCGTTGATGAGGTTCAGAGTAATGTAAAGGAATACCACACTCTAAGATGCCACTAATTGAACGATCTTTACCAACACAGACGGATTATTTACAACCGGAGAGATATGATTGAAACCATCTGTGAGCAGTCCCTTCGATTCCAAAACGATTTGACAACCTTATGAGGAGAATTTGGTAATCAACCGTGTCAAAAGCCGCAGATAGGTCCAAAAACAGTAAAAAGACGCATTTATCTTCATCAATAGCTCGCAAAACATCGTTTTGAACTCTCAGCGCCGATTCTGTGCTGTGACACTCTCTGTATTTAGATTGAAACTTCCCGATCAATTCATTGTCCTGTAGATGTTTGTTGACTTGTGAAGCTATGACTCTCTCACATAATTTTGAAATAACCATGAGGTTGGACGTAAGCCTATAGCTTAAAAATAGTTCATGGTCAAGTGATGATTGTTTCAACAAAGCCTGAGTATAGCTTCTCTCATGTTATCAGGGACCACACCCAGTTCTAGAGATAGGTTGACAATCTTAGTATTAAATGGTAATAACACATCCAGACACTTTCTCAGGATAGGGGCAGGAAGTGGATCAAGCTCACAGGTCTTCACAGCAGCTACAGAAATAATGCTTGATAGCTTCTTAGTGACTGGTTTAAATTCACTGAAGACAACACCTTCGTAGCAATCTGCAGGCAGCAAAGTAGGCATGCAGTATATATATATATATATATATATATATATAATATATATCATATATGTAATATTTAAAAACCGAGCAGGAGTGCTTTGTCGGGATTTAAAACACGAGGCGATAGCCGAGTGTTTTGGACTCGATAAAGCACGAACTGCGAGTTTTTTAAATGTCTTCTAAAATGAACCTCCTAATACGCTAATTCACGAAGAAAATTTGGAAATTTATCTTCCGTAATTGAACTTCTTCTTCACATGTAAAGGCACATGTATCTTTATCACATATATAGATCCGACACGCTTATGATTTTCTTTTGTCTTTTCCTCATAAATTTTTAATGAATTTTAGAAATATATATATATATATATATATATTTACACAGCTTGCTAGCTGGTCTGTATGCAAATGATTGGCTACCTAGCCGTGCAATAAGTTTTTCGTACAGACCGGCTAGTTTTGGCGGGAAATTTTCCGAGCTAATTTGAAGACAAACAAACCAGATTCAGATAGGTTTTACAAAAGATTTATAACAAATAACTACGAAAAAAGAAGTTATGTCTTCTCAAAGATAACTTAAAGCTGAAAGCTAGATGAATAGATGCAAGAAAAAAACACGAAGTAATTGGTAAAACAAGCTAATAAACTAAGCCGCTTACTCATGAACACGAAACTTCGTTAAAAGCGATGAAGAAAGGAACCAAAAGCCATCTAATAAATTCCTTATTAACCTCGTTTGTTCGGTCTGTACGGGAAAGTATTTGCCTTTTGAGTTTGAGAAATAGTTGATTATTTGGCGTTCTCCATTGAGTTATATATTCACCCACGATATTGGAAGAGCACCAAAAAAGCGTAAGAGTTTCTCGAAGCGATAGCCGAGAGTTTTGTACAAGGCTAAAAACCTTAAGTGTAAGGTTGTTAAAACCGAACGTTGTCAGCTTCGTGTCATCGTCAAAGGTTAAGAAGACATAACTTGATATTGATAATCACATAAATAACCTTATTCTTCTTGTTGTTTTTAACTTTGTATGTACATCATCGTGATCACCATCTTTTTGCGCATGTTATGTGAACTAGCGATAATTGATAAAAAAAATTAATAGCTGAATTAATTAATTGTTAAATTTCTTTAGTCCTTGGGTAAACAGCTGTTTTCAATACTCGAAAACTTCGTAAGTGTTTTAACTCATGTTCTTGCCGTTCCTGACGGGGAAACATCAGACTGTGGTTTGAAAATGGAAGTGCTGAAGGTGAGTAATCATCGTGTTCTTATTTAATGATACGTATTATCTCGACAAGACAAGATTTGGGTCATCTATTAATTCTTTAGTTATTCAAGAAATTAGTTATACCATTGTCTTGAGTTACCTTACAGGCGGCAAATTAGCTTTGGAGCTGGAAAAAAGTACGTTGGTGACAGCTTTTTCAGACTAGCGTGAACATCCTGAATAAAACGTCTAAAGCGCGAGCGAACCAAGCTTGTCACAAATGCAATAATTTTCACGATCTTAACTGTTTATGCGGAATTCAAAATGTTCCACTGAATCATATGTTAATCTTTAATGTTAGTCGCAGTCGTAATATCGTATTTCATCAGGGGACTCCAAACATACGAAAATGACAAAAACCTCGGGGTACGCCCCTCGATTGTTTTTTTGTTCGTGTTTTGAACCCCTGATGAGGTACTCAAACTCATCTTTGAGCTATTACTTAAGGATATTGAAAGTGGTGTGAAGCGGAATCTCGTAAGGCTTCTCAAAGGCATCCCAGGAAAAGTCTTTCTGAATAAACCAACTTATTCAACTATGAAGACTATCTCCATTACATAATATGGTAATAAAAAGATGATTTCCAAAAATGGACGAATCTTAACTGTATGTTATGGAGGAGGAAGGTATTGCTTCAGGTAGCTTTCCAGCATTGTACTTTCTCCAAACGTACTTTTACCTTTATGACAAAACGTTGCACATATCGTCTGCCTCCGTCAAATATGTCATGTTTTGTAGAATCTGGGTTTTCACCCACATCATTTCGAAGTCTTAACAATAATGACAAATAAACGTTGTACCAAAACATCTCGATGTACCAAACAACTTGATTCCACCTGTTATATTGGTTTGCGACCCATGTTAAATCTGACATATAACCATCGAATTTAATTCAGAAGAATTGAAATGTTTTATATCCGATACAACTGCGACGTATAATTCGGTTAAGTTGGATGACTTCAGTTAAACTCGTCCCAATCGCATTGTCCGTCTGCGTCAGTCAAACGACGTGTAGTGGTCGAATTTCGCAAAGACGAATAACTGCGTAAATTACAATATTTTGGGTAGCACGATAGTCAAATTTTATTTGACGTTAATACGACGGGGCCTTGAATTTACATTCCCAAACTCATTAATAATTCATGAGTATATCATTCAATCAGACGCTTTGAATCGCACCACGTGAGCGAACTTGAAACACCATGGAAATACTGGGCAGAGGACTTGAACCGTCTTTTCCAGTCCTTGAATTGGAAATAATAGTTCAAGTTCTTGGACCTTAAATTTAATTTCACACAATCGGTTTATTCATCCATTCACTTATTACTAATGTATTAATTCATTGTGCCAATACTGTTTCAGAATCATCTACAGAGATATACACGAACAGAAGCTTTTCATTATAATCTGACACTGTCGAAGTCAACTGAAAAATGTTGACTCGAGCGGGATTTGAACTCGCACCGGACTGGTATCCCGAAGATGCGAGTTAAAATCCCGCTCAAGTTAACATTTGTCAGTTGACTTCGGCAGTGTCAGATGATCTCGAAAAGTTTCTGTTCTTGTGCTAATACACTAGTTGATTTTGAGAAGTCATTCAAAGGCCTCTAATTTGAACTAGACCGGGTTTCACGTACTCGGAATTCGTTCCAATCCTCGGCTTTGCCTCGGAGTAGAACGAATTCCTCGTACTTGAAAACCCGGTCTAGTCCTCATTGTCGGTCTTTAAATATTGCTTCCATTACAGTCGAAGTTAATTACGATTGAATTCCCCCGAATTAGATACGTCGATTATACGTCGTTTGACTCTGGCCCAATAAATTAGAGTTAAATAAAACAGAGTAAGCTTGGGTTCAAGTGTTTACTTTTTCGCCGAGACGGGGCAATGCTTTCAATGTCCTCAAAAAGTTCTAGTATGACCCAATTCTGGACTTGTATTGCTCAACTGACACCGCCATATTTTAACAACAGAATGCTCTCCATTGGTGCTATTATTGTTTTAACTCTACGGACTTTATAAGACTTTCTGATTTCACTATGACTAACGCCGGACGATTTTACTACTCAAGGGAAGACGTATCGGACTGGAAGGGGTTATTATACAAGCACAATGACTGATAATACTAATGCAGTGAACTTGATAAGTTTTGAAACGTCAAATTGTCGCGCAAATGCTTTCTTAACGAAAAGATAGTCAGCGAATTACAACGATTTTATAATGTTAATATAAGCACCTTCGGTTTATTAAGCTACAATACTTTCACAATTTGAAGCGACCAGTCTTCCAACGAGTGAAAACTGACGAAAACATCTGTCAGTCCATACAGAACAGTTCCGTCATTACTTTTGATGCGTAAAACCTCTAGGCAACGAAATCTGACTGAAATGATGGTCAGGGGAAAGAGAAGCCTTCTTTGAATCAAAGAAAGGTATTACAAAGGCAAGCCACTGCAAATCGTGTCATAAGTCCAAACTAAAATTCTTTTTCATGAATCTTGACGTCGATCATCTTGAACAATTCTCTTGTCAACCGTGCAAAAATATCGTTAAATGTACTTGCTTTAGGTAAAGATTTTTGCCTTTTGCAGTTTGTATTAACAATGTATTGTTCTTATAAAAACCGAAAATAGTAATGTACTAACGATATTATTGTTAATTTATAGTACCTTATTTATAGATTGATTTGTAGTATCTTATATGTTATCTTTTTAAAGCCCATTAGGTAGAATACGTCATAAAGAGGTAATATTATGAACTTAAAAGTTAAATAATAATTATATCAATAATAGTAATAATAATAATAATAACTTTTGTTTATCGTACGCTCGTTATACTAACTTTATGCTCTTCTCGACTGAATAATCGACATACTAGAAACGTAATTAATTTTGAGACACGTTCTCTGACTAAAATTTATTAAATATACGAGCTTTTGACTACCTAACTGTAGTCTTCGACAGGCAAGAGTGACATAAATTAATGACTTGTAGATATTTATAGGTGCGTGTTGAATTGAGGAACTATGTGGCAGGAAGCAATTAGCGAATACAATGCTTGTTGACAAGGACAGCGTATTGTCTGGGAAGCGGTTTGGAGTTATTGTCAGAATTCGCTATTAAAGCCGTATGCCAAGATTCTAATGTTTTTCGTGTTCGGTAGTTACCACTATCAATTACTCTACTATTAGCGAAGTCGATATTATGATTATTTTCCCATGCATGGTTAGCTATGTTTGAACCTTTTTTATAGTTTTTAACATTCCGGATATGTTCCTTTTTTCGTGTTTCAAATGATCTTCCTGTTTCAAATGATCTTCCTGTTTCACCAACGTATGACCACGAGCAATCCAAACAAGGTATATTGTAGACAACAATGGTTCGTCGTTCGGGTGGAACTTGGTATTTGGGAGAAGGAAAAGTTTGTTGTAGCGTTCGTAGTGGTTTAGTAGTGACTCTAATGTTATGTTTTTGTAGTATACGTCTGAGAGCGTCAGTTATCCCACTCACGTACGGTAAAGTAACGTCGCCGGTTGGTTTGTCATTTTCAGTCACACATTTGAAAAATTGTCTTACCAGTTCTTCAGGTGATGGTACGGGTTTGTTAGTTGTCAAGTCTTTGAAAGTTTGTTTCAGAACTCTCTCTAGGTATCCGTTGTTTTGTAAGGCTGTCGTTACATGGTTGAGTTCGTTCTGTTTGCTATCGTATGTGCTTGGTAGTGTTTGTGCTCTGTGTATAAGAGTTCTGGCTGTGCTAATTTTGTGGTTAATGTCTTGGTGTGAGTTGAAGTCAAGGTATCTGTCTGTATGTGTGGGTTTCCTGTATACGTCATTTTTGAGGTCGTTACCTTGTCGTGTTATAAGGGTATCTAGAAAAGCGATATTGTTGTCCTGTTCGAGTTCCATAGTAAAAGTAATGAAAGGGTCAATGTTGTTTAAAGAATCATAGAAAGTGAGAATAGCCGTCTTTTTAATAATACAAAAACTGTCGTCAACAAAACGTTTCCATGTTTTTGGTTTCGTAGGAGTCGCTTGAATGGCCATATTTTCAATTGCTTCCATACAAAGGTTAGCGATGACTGGGCTAACAGGGCTACCCATGGCACATCCGTGTATTTGTTTGTAAGTGTCGTTGTCATAAATAAAATAATTGTTAGAAAGTGTAAAATCTAAAAGTGAAATAATATCGTCAATAGTAAGGTTAGTACGAGAGCTTAAGGTCTTGTCCTGTTCGAGTTTTGTCCGTATGTATTGGCAGGCTTTTTTGACGGGGATAGCTGTAAACAGAGAGACGACATCAAAAGAAACCATAACTTCATCATCTTCAATCTTGATTTTGGTCATCTCACTTGCGAACTCAGCAAACATAGCTAACCATGCATGGGAAAATAATCATAATATCGACTTTGCTAATAGTAGAGTAATTGATAGTGGTAACTACCGAACACGAAAAACATTAGAATCTTGGCATACGGCTTTAATAGCGAATTCTGACAATAACTCCAAACCGCTTCCCAGACAATACGCTGTCCTTGTCAACAAGCATTGTATTCGCTAATTGCTTCCTGCCACATAGTTCCTCAATTCAACACGCACCTATAAATATCTACAAGTCATTAATTTATGTCACTCTTGCCTGTCGAAGACTACAGTTAGGTAGTCAAAAGCTCGTATATTTAATAAATTTTAGTCAGAGAACGTGTCTCAAAATTAATTATGTCTCAACCTGGCTGCGCAATCTCCATATTTTCTCATACTAGAAACGGACTGACAATTTGATGCATGGTGGACCACAGGTTTAGTTTAATTTAATATGGTAATACGCACACACCGGTTAAGTTATAAGTTATAAAACTCGCAAAAATTGATTCAAGCGAATGAACCGTGAAAACATTCACAATTTTTTGTAGACGCCTATCGAACCTTTAGTAACTGGAAACAAAAAAGCAATGGGTTATTTTTACATCGCGTCACATTCTAAATGTCAATGATAAGACTAAAACTTTAACGCTTCAAAAATATCATAGCAGAAAAAAGCCAGTTTAAGTTAATAGTAAGCATGATATTTAGAACCTTATCTTTAAAACTGAAGCTTTGGTGGAATTTTGAAATCTGGCAGATCAGCAAAATTTGACAAGTGTAAATTTGCTGACAGCAGATGACAAACAAAGCCTGGTCGTCATGTGAAATTCATTATATATTTATTATAAGATTTCGAATGTTCAAAGTGGACTCGGGTTTTGTTTTTCGAGATTTGACTCGAAATTTTCACCAGTTACAAGAGTTGACTTGCTCTTTCTCTTCCTAACATAGATAAATTAAGATTGTCAAATAAATTTTACCAAATGTCATAGTTGAAAGCAACCTATCGCAAGACTTCATCACTGCCACGGGATATATTTGCCGGATTTTTTTAACTACAAACTCCTGCAAGATGGCTAAACGTACAACTGGTGCCCAGATCCCAGTTTGCACATTTCTCACCGGCCATCTTTAATAGGAAAATTAGTTACTGTTCAACTTCCAAAGTTGTTGCCATCTCACTTTCAGGTCTGAAATCTGATCTGTAAACGTATGTTAAAAAACGTCTCTAAATCAAAACTTGATGTCCAATTTATAAACTGTATGATTGGACAACTACATGAAATACCATTTTCTAAATGTTGGAAGCGTATCATGTTTTCGAACACTTATGCACAGATATATTTTAACCTTTTTTGACACGCACTCACACTCATTATTAGCCTTTACCTTTTTAGAAAGTTTTGGTTATTCCTTTGAGCTAGCTTACTAATACTCATTACTTAGGTGACTCTCACAGTTTTAGCTTTTATTCAATGCTTGATTTCATCACTAGTCTCCCAATGTTTCAGACTTCCCGCTGCTTTGTGCCTTGCGACGTCACGCTACGTGATGCTGTGTTGGGTGCCTTGCACAATTTTTAGTTCCAAGATTGGTTTTCCAGCATACTTTGAAAGGATGTCTCTAAATCAAAAATTAATGTCAAGTTCACGGATTTTGTTGTGGAGTCGTTCTCGGGAGCACAAGAATAAAAAATTCTTGGTTACTGCCAGTCTATACCCGGACACCTCCGCCTTCCTAGGAATTTTTTCCTCGAAGATTACACAACCGCGTTTGCTTCCTATATGGTCGATTTCCCTGCTGTAGTACTCTGCTCCAACGATTTCGGGCGAACTTTTGTTTCTTCTGTTAATATGAAACTTGTTCGATTTAACGTTATTAAAAGAGACTGGTTATAGAGTGCAATATATAGGTCATGGAATACCGTTCATTGTCCAACTTTTGACTACCCAAAAGTGACACGTTCTCGACCGGCTTGACCAAGGCTTGAATTAATAGGAAAATCTTACATGCACAGCATGCACCTAATTTTTTTAACTACCTGCACCACCAATTATTTATGTGCACAGACATATTCAAAAAAATTCTCGAAACACAATTTCACTTCTTTTCAATAATGATTTGGTTTACTTGAAGTTTTCGAGTGAGACTCCTCGGAACGCAGGCTCACTTGATGATTATGGCAAAAGGACGGGCGTAAGATTGCACAGTGGATTAAGAATCGTTCATGATTGAATTATCAGCTAAATAATATTGATATGCTATATGCTACAAACTACTACTGTGTATCATGTCCAATCGTTACTCTGAAGCTAAAGTAATGATGCTGATTATGAAGTGCAGCCCTCGCAGTCACTGTGTGAAAATTTCTACGTGCACGCAGTGCATGTAAGTGACAAAAGTTACATGCACATCTCGAATTTTACGTGCATTCGTGCACGTGTGCATGCGGTATTTCGAGCCTTATTGACTCGTGTTTGTGCGCATATACGGAATGAACATGAAGTCCTTTTTTTCCGCCGAAGTCGTTGAAAACGGTCAGCGTGGTTTAGGAAAAATTGATCGAGTGTCACATGAATTAAACAGAAAAGAACCTTTTTGAAAATTTATGCACAGCGGGTAACTGAAAAACATGGTAAAACATATCTTAATTCTCCTTACGGCTCAAACAATAACTAGGAAAAATAGTTTATTTTATGTCGAATATCCATTTTTTCATCATTTCAGTTGTGATTTGAGATGAAAAAAATTTCTCACATCTATGAGTAAAATGAGACTAATACCCCAAAATACCTTTATTTGTCCACCACATCCGACAAGGTTGTGGGTTAATCTTTTTTAATGGCAGAACCATGTTAATTTAGTGATATCAATAGTTACTCATTTAGAGTCCGAGGTCTGGCGAAGTATTTTAATTAATCTTGCTCACTATAGGAGCTCCCCTGGTCTTGCGTCACATTATTTACGAGATTACTCTAATCTCGTGGTTACATTTTTAGTGATTAAAAAGTACTTCGTTCTGAACAGTAGGCTGTATCACCTCTTGACTGGCTGTGCCAAGTTGAACCATGTTACTGCTTCTTTATAAATTGGTGTTAAACTTGTGTGCTGATGTTGCTGTGGCTTTTTTCCTAAGGCTTTGACAACTTTGATTACAAATTTTCCGAAGCAAATGGCACCTCATCTGTCCAGTATATTGCCACATGTTTGGAGTACTTTGACCCAAGGAGCTGATCGCTACCACAGAACTGTGGTTAATTACATTGACGAGGTTGATGATCCTGTCGATTCAGATGGTAAGAAAGGTTTTTCGTCTTTTATTTTGCCTATTACAGTATGTGCAGAATTGGCTAGGAAAAAGTAGAGCTGGTTCTTGATGTCACCTTGATAGGAGCAAGAACGAACGATGGCTGTTCTATTTATTTCTTGACTAACTATTCCTTATTCGCACACGTATGCAGAATTGCCAGTGAAAAGAATCGGCCAGAATAGGTTTTACAGTCCATCAGTCCTACGGGAAATACATAGCAAAGTTTGCGACTTACTTTACAAGTATTCTAACCATTTAGCTTCCTAGAAACTCAATCAACTTTACAAAGTGATTGCATGTTCTACTCGCCAGGTGGAATACCTCGTAAGGTTTTAAATGTGCGGCGCAGTCATTGTAGAGATGTTTGTAAAGATCATAAACTCTTGCTCGGAGAGGAACTAGATTGATGATACTTGGAAGTTATTGCAAATATTTTTAATCTAAAAAGACAATGGTAGTGGAATGAGGGGTTAGGGTGCTATAATCCAATAATGTTTTTAAGCCTGGGTCTAAAACTTCACTGATTATCTTCCTTAACTAATGGTATAGGAAATTTTAATCCTCTAGGACATCTTTATTAATATGATCAAAGTTCGGAAAAATTACGTTACATACAGTACTCATTTACAGTTTTAACATTTTTAACATTTTAACTGACTAGTCCCTGGGCTAGTGACGTTTAAAATTTACCAGCCAAAAGGCGTCACCTGGTAGCCAAGCCCTGAATTATGTCAGTATAATATCAACTGATGTTTTTTATTAATTTATATATTTTGTTAAATTAACTTTGTTTGCAAGCAAACATAAAACGTTACAATGTTGTTGTAGTTTTTTGCATCTATATGTTTGAGTTATTGGTGAGATTTAAACAATCATATGTAGCTTGCATTTAGTCTGTTGATTGTCCATGAGCGATTACGGAAAAAGAAGATATGCAGTGAGGAGTTTAAAGTAAAATCATGTACTGACTGATAGCGGGAAAATAAAATAAGATACAAGATTAACCAAATAGAGAAACTATCATGATTGTTGGGATAACAGTTTATTGATCGAATGAATATATATGTCTCAACTACTGATCAATGAAATCTTGATACTTATTTCATTACTTATCTTTCCAAAACCTCTTCTAATAGGACTAGCCCAGTGACTAGTTCTCAAATTTTAGTCGTCCAAACCCAATTTTTACTAGTTCTGGACTAGTGGACTACCGCTGAGGCTGAGCACTGATTTATTTTGCATATTTGTTTACTTTAATCCCAAAATTTGGCAAGGGGTCAGCTGAAAGGATCCTCTTGTCGTTATTTTTCAAAGGATTACCCACTAATTAGAAACACTTACTGTATTGCAAACTATAACTAAAAACGTGGTCGCACACGAGTTACTTCTACTTGCGATGGTCGAGAGGAGACGATTTTAATGGCAGTTTTTTTATGAAATTTTTGGTTTGAACAGGTCATCGCTCATCCAAAGAACCTAGTTTCTAAATACATTAATCGGTTTGAACTCATTTCCTTTTTTCTCCCTTATTTTGTAAGGAGAAATACTCAGTTTTGAAGCGGTTGTGTTCAGCTTATTTGAATTTATCCATGGTTTACTGGAATCGTCCAAGTTTAAAGCCGTTGTAAGAACTCATTTGGAACAATTATTGTACTTCCTCCTTGTATATATGGAGATAACGGAAGATCAGGTGTGTCTATTAGAAAGATTACAGCGTAGTAATTGTACGTATATGTTTATTGTTTTTCTAACGAGCTTCACACAAACATAGCTCAGCTTAAAAGCTTAGGGACATTTGACATGTGGTTAAAATATCGCATTGTATATACTCGCTGCCTGAGCTCTGCACATTTTTGGAAAACAGCTTTATTACCCGAAAATGTGATGTTATGTCAAACAAAACAAATAAAACATGTTGTTACAGGCATATATATGGTAGATTGGTACTACCAATTACATCAATGTCTATGCAAAAAGATTTCAAAGCCCTTACGGCGACAGATAGTCCGCTTGTCACAAGATGCAACTTATTCCTGCGACTCTTAATACATGAGATATTTTTGCTCAGATATCTTCTTTGAAGTGCATGCGTATTGATGACTACTAACATCAGGCCACAACGTTTATCACTATAACAGCATTGACACTTTAATAAAAAAATAAATAAATGAATAATTAAGTGTGTCGTAACTCGCGAACGTAGCAATACATATGTCGCTTCAATTTAGAACCAGTACGTATAGTAACATTTGTTCTGCCATCTATGTCCGTTTTGGTCAAGGATTAAAAAAATTTACTAGTGATCTGAAGGTTCCAGGTTCCAGGAGTAGATTTAGGCGGGGGCACAAAGGACGCACCCTCCCCCTTTTTTCATTAGTTGTCATGTGAGTTTGGTTACAAAACACAGGCATTGAACTTTTCAACGACCAAGAAGATTGATGAATATGTTTTTTAAAAGAATCTGAACAAACAGCAAAGAAAAGAAAGGGTGAACAGAAGAAATTCAAATTCAGAAAACACCAGAAACGTTTTATTTTCATCAGTTTCCAATATTTTGCCAAGTTACTGATTAATCGAATAAAATCTTGTCGCTTGGGTCCAGCAAGCATTTAAAATTGACTTTGGCAATCGCATAGAAGAGATTTTGTTTCGCGATGTCCATGGTTAGGTGATGACGACGGTAGCATAAAAAATCTTCCACTAAAACACAACATTGAGGCATGAATTTGTGGGGGGAGGGAAGAAAAAGGATTTGTGCCCCCACTTTGGATCCGCCCCTGGGTTCGACTCTCATCATTCACACATAAATCTTCTCTGAGTATTTTAGCTTGATGATGAAATGTTAAAACGTACAGCTTCGAGCACACTTACTAATTTAGAGGCATAATATACGTTATTTGTGCGTGAAAGAAGTCTATTAAAATCTTATTTGTCTTATCAAATATTTTGCCAACAAGATGGGTATTATTTAAGTTATGTTTGCTGCTTTTCAGGCTACAACACCTTTTGCTCTTGATTAACAAGAATAAAAAGTTCATTTTAGTGATAGTAAAAGATAAAACATATTCCGAAAAATGGCCTCTTGTAAACTCGAGGTTAGAGTTTATTAACAAGACAAAGGAATCATGAATTAAACTGATATTTCGAGTTTATTTCAAACTCATTATCAAACTTAAACTAAAATTACAAGCAAGTCGTAATCCTATTTGTAATATTCAGTGATGACATCATCAGTAAAGACAGAGCGAGAGAAAATATTAGTGATAATACATCAAATAAAACAAGTGTCTTTTTATTTCATTCTTTGGGCCTTTTGTACGGCAGAATGTAACCCGCGGCTAAAATAAAGTCGAAGACAGTCGTCTAAATGATCCATAGAAAAGGTTTTTGCGGCCAAAATAAGCCATGTCTAATTTAAGTCGAGGATTATACCAGCCGCGGCTTATTTTCTGTCCTTCAAACAGCTCCATTGCGTGTTCTTTGTAATAGTTTGCTTGTTTAGTGCTAGTAAAGTCAGTAACGTGTAGGAAAGTTCAAAAGTATTCTACAGAAGCATCATTAAAGTTATGAAACGTTCAATAATTACTACTTATTGACCGAGCATAAGGTCTGTACTATTGAAATATCGAACCGATGTTTTTAAGCAAAAATAGAGGTCCGATATTTCACTAGTACAGACAGAACAAGCAGGGTCAATAAGTATTTTATTATATGGCTTTACTGAAATATAATTAACAAGTGCAAAAGTACAGAACGTCAAATTGCAATTCTCTCGTCATTTAATATAAAATTTCTTCACCAACTTCACTCTGCGTGCTTACTTTTCCTTTTCCGATTGTTGGTAATACATTTTTACTTTATACATTGTCAAAAATTTTTATTTTTATTCGTCACAAGCAAGGTTTTTTTAAATCCCTCCCCAAGCAGGCAACGCGGGAGATATCCGACCTTTTATGAACCAATCAAATTGTGAGATTTCCGTATTCAGACCTTTCGCTGACACAGCCATATAATAATGTACCTTATACGCGTTAATCCGTCAATAGCTGGGAGCTTTACAGAGTTTAAGAAGTTAATATATCTAACGGAGTCGAAAGAGGAAATGTTATAAAGGGACCTTAAACATTGGGCCAAAATGAGGATTTTATAAAGAGAAAGAGGTAAACTTCAAAATATGACAGTCCCATTGTTTTGTATCTTATCAAAATACTCCGTGGCTCTCTCAATCTCCTTCCGCTGTGCCACTTACTTTGTACGAACTTTCACTCTATGAAGTTGCGGAATAACACAGACCTAACATATCGTGTGTTTTTGTGCGTTCTTATTTATTTAGTGTCTGCATCATTTCTTATAGGCAAGTGCCTGGATTTCAGATCCGAATCGATATGTTGAAGATGAAGACGATGAAAGTTTCTCGTTTTCTGTCAGAATCTCTGCTCAAAATCTTTTGTTGGTGCGTATAATTATTGTTACAAATACTTAAATAGAATGATTTATTAGTACAATAAAATACTGTCATCTCCAGGGTCCTGTGTAATGATACATAATCTAGTGCAATAAACATAATTTAAAATGATATAAAACATAAAATTTGAAATAGCAAATTATTAAAAAATAGTAACTTAATTTTCAGGATAGAAATATCTTTAAAGTCAATAAACCAAGGATTACATAACAAAAAAATAATAATTCAAAACTGTCGTTAAAAGTCATTTAGATGTTTTATTTTTCAATTGTCTGAGTGATAAAGGACGTTCGTTAAGACTTTTAGGAGCGAAATAATGAAAACTTACGTCCAATATCCAATCGATTTTGTACCTCGCGATTGTCATCCTGATGTATCCTTTAAACTCAGGAGAACCTCGAGGATGAACTTCAGCAAATCATGAGAAGAAACCTTTCAGCAAAAACTGTTCTGAATTTATTGCATACACCGGGATGATAATTGCGAGAAAATGTGATTTTCTTTTTCAAAATAGTTTTCGTATGCATCACAAACGTTTTGTTGAGACAGCCAAATACTGTGGTAGAGACTGCCTCCTATGTGGAGCTTTCAAATCATGGGATCCTTAAATTAATCCTTCGACTAGCTTTTGATGGAATAATTTTGTCCAACCATCCGAAGGTTAATGGACCACAGCAGGTGAACACAAGTAAAATAATTGCTTTGTAAATTTTCGCACCAGAAATTAACCGTACCTGCCACACTCTTACGATTTCTTAAAATAGCAATTCAGAAATTCAAAGTCGGATCTAAATGCTCACCTAAATATTCATTAACGGTCGTAAAATTGATCATCGTATGACCAACCTTGATAAGTAATTGTCTTTCATGAAGATTCTTAAGACGTTTTTCAGAACTGGAAAGCATTATGTCAGTTTTTCCTTTACTAAGATTAATGATCAGTTTCTGATGTTTTGTACGTGGGAGCTTGGAGATATTCGTGAGTGTTCGGCGGACGTTCGTCAAGCTCTAACTTCAGGGAAACGATTTGTGAGGCCCAAACAAAGATCAAACCCGCAGCCTTCTGGTGCTCAGAAATCGTTATTCTCAGGTTTGAGTTTGATGAACGTCCAACGAACGTCCATTAATGATCAGTTTCTTGTCACTGAATTATTTAAATGGACTATCGACCAGTTCCCTACATTGGACGTGCTCCACCTTACTCTGGCTAACTCCCCCGTTTTACTCGTCAAAGGGAGACGTCTGGTCGTGAAGTGGATGTAAACAGTTCTGTATTATTAACAGAAGTAATGATTTTAACTTGCGCTTAGGATTTTTCAAATACCAAAATAAGAAAGATAAAGTAGTGTTTCCAAAATAGAACTTTGAGGAACCCAGTGGAGACCGTTTGCAAATGAAAGTTAAGAGCTACGTTGTAGCTCAACATTTTGTTCAAGCACGTTGCTCTTCACCCGTTGGTAAGTTGACACATTTTGCCGAGTCTTCCGAAGATGATTTGACGTATTAAAAACGTTAACAGTGCGCGAAACACTTACTTACAACTTGCAATAAGCAGCGAGAAAATGAAAGACAGGTTAAACAAACACTTACTTACAACTTGCAATAAGCAGCGAAAAAATGAAAGACAGGTTAAGACAGTTCTTTTAGCAGGTTAAAAGAACTTCTACTTTGCGTCAAATAATCGACTAAATTCCGATACACACGGAATACTGAGTTGCCACTTCAGAGCAACAAATATCAATTTAGCATTCGTAGGTACAAATCGATACAATCGGAACTTTCCCGCGTGCTCTTCCGTTTTCTGGTTTCTCACATTGCAGCCTCGTGTCAAAGTTCTATCCTCGTGAATGACAAGGAGATTATTAGTAGAACAAGCAGAGGGGGCACTGGGGCTGTTAACTGAAATTAAAGATCGATACCTTCTCTAATTTAATGTATAATCCCTACGTATTAATGACCGATTTGCTTGCAATTTTTGCTGAATTATGGCGGTTCAGGACGATTTTCTGCTCTGGAGATCACGTTACTTCATTTGAAATCGAATTCGCCAAGGCTTGGAACTTTAGTATATGCCATATACAATTTCAGTACATGGTCTAATTAGTCCAGTGCTCTAATTACTCCAATTACTCCATTAATTACTCCAGTGCACAATTGTGCCTGAAAAAGAAATCCAGATCGAAACAAATCTGCGAAGATTAAAGTCACATCATAAGAAAAAGTTGTCTGTTCGAAGTGAAAGTTTATTTGAGGACTTTTACCGGCAATTCTACGAAATTGCATGTAAAAGTCCTTATCCTCAATTCTGCAGTTGCTGGAAAAAATGTGTATTTCGTGCCCTGGTTAAGAAGCAAATAGAATGGTAAAATGTGACGGTTTCTAGGAATAGTTTATAATACAGAAGTAAAAGTATCGAGGAGTTGCGAGCGATTCTGATACAGCCAAGAAGTTTGAATAAATTATATTAAATATATAGAATATGATAAGACTGAAATGAAATTAAAGTTGCTTAACAAACCACATGCATTAAAATACACGGACTTATATTATTTTGAACAATTTCTTAATTCAGTCCCTTGCAGTAGAAATGAAAGATGAGACTGCCGTTTGCCTCGTACAAGCCCTCTACAAACACCTACAAGAATCGCGTATAGCGAAAACGTCCGGCGAAGAATATTGGTAAGGCCTTTACGTCTCTCATGCGGACCTGGTTCAGGGGGGTTCTGCTCCTGCAATTATGGGACTTTAAACAAGCTGTGAGTTGACGTCGTCATGACTCCAGGAAAATGCCCTGGCTCGCTGTGTGTATGCTGAACGAGGACGGGATTCAGTAACTCTTGGACTAAAAATTATTCCTTCCCATTGTTATAAATGACTTTAGACATGGTCCTCTACGTTCCCGTTCTGTTTACTTGAAGTCTTCATTATTTTTTTATTCGATGACGTTGTTGTTACATAAATTGACGCAGATGTTTTTTGTTGTCCAAAGTGAGGGTAAAACTTCCATTGAATTCGGTATACCCGAGCGCACGGCACACTTAACGTGCACACGGAGGAAAAATACACACGCATTGAATTTTTACAATCAGCGTGAAAAAATCCGAAAGAATGACCTACGATAATACTTACCTTATTTATTTCCCTTTCCTCGACTGAATATTTGCTTCCCCAAAATGTTAGAGGTGCCGAAAAGTGCGCTTACACATACAACTTACTACCTTGCGATAGTCATCCAGGTGTATGCAATAACCCAATTTCAGCCAATGGAGTAAGACATCTGCTTATCCTAATCACGTTGTCCTCGAGTCAAAGTCCTACAGTTAGATAACAATCGTGGGGCACAAATTCGCATGTGTAATCTGGCGTTAAGACTATGGCACAATTGAACCGGCCAATTTGATTGCAACTTAAGGCTGATTTCCAGTATCCTACCCATAAGTTTACGTTCGGCGAGCTTTGAATAAGTGAACTAATTCCTTTAGGTGCACTGAGCATTCCTTCGTAAAGGTATGTAGTACAAAAACTGCTCGAGTGGAAGTCAACCTTTACGAATAGCAGAGTTCGCTTTGTACAAGTCATTTAATCTTTTGTTGGCCTTTAGTATGTGAATATGTTTGTATTCTGATCAGGTAAAGATCAGCACAACATCATCACAGGGTATGAAAATGACTGTTTGGTAGACTTTAAATTCCACCCACAAAAACCGATTGGAGATGTACCAATAAATTTTTTTTTCAATTTCGCTGAAATATTCTATTTGTTTCGTTAAAAGTAAACTAAAAAGAGACTTTAACATCCCGGTAAACTAATCTCTCATTTGGAATATTACGAAAGGGGAAATGCCTTGGGTGAAAGCTCTTCATTGGAACGAATTGCCGGAGGATCCTTGAAACGTCAGGCATGTTTCGGACGTAGACGTTCTCGTTGGCTGAACTGACATTAATGAGCTTATACCTTGAATAAAATGAAGGACTTGACGTACAAAGGATTAAATCTCTTTTACCTCTATAGGGTTGCTCTTTTCACTGTCTCTGGTCTAAAATATACCTGGTTTATAGACAACTAACTTTTGAGCCCGACACTTACTTTGCAGCCGTCTTCTCTGTATTTTTCAACCTCACTGTTGCTTTGATGTCCACTATGTAGGTGGAAAGTGGACGAGTCTTGCATGCTGGCAATAGGTTCGATCCAACCGCTTATCTCAGAAAAGGTGGCCAAAGGTCAATTGCAGTTTGATATCCCTGGCTTCCTTAGGGAGGTTGTACTACCTGCTCTTGATATCTCAGGTATGCATTGTGAAAATTTAGCGGCATAATCGTTTACCTTTTCTTTCAAGTGCGTGCATATCCAAAGCAAAAATATCGAATTTCCTGTTTTTTCGAAAGTGATCTAAAAATAATGAATCAATTTATTTTCTGTTGGTCTGTAGTCTGAATGATTGAGATTCATGAATTTTGAAATTTAACTTGATTGCGTCATTGGTGGTGTTGGCATCATTACTCTTTGGTAGCATTGCAGGAAGTGTCACTTGGAAAATGATCGATCCTGACAGCAATATCAGAAATAAAGTGAACAACACTCCAGAGGTTTTTTATCTGGTCACCTTGGCAACTCATTTGGCTCTGGAGCATCTGCTGTGAGCTTTATATATTAGTTCATGAATTTCGTGTAAGAGCTTTGATATAGAATGTGGCAGGGCTTGTCAAAATTATTGAACCAGTTTTAATTTTATAACAGAACAATTTGCCTTCTACGGTAAAAAGGGCTTAGTGGTTTAGCCTATCAATCAATGTCATGGTGATGTAAAAGACGTTTTTCGCCACCTTCCATGTAACACTTCTCGAAATAGCAACAAATATTTTTTTATATTTCACTGCTAATGCTAACAATATGGTGACGTCAAGTTAACAATTGAAATGTTTATTGCTCGTCAGTTGCAACTGGTTAGAAAAAATTAAACATGGCATTCTTTTTTGTTCATAAATTACTTTCCAGAGAAAACTTACAAGGAAGGTCGATTTTTTGGTTGCGCAAGCACTTGATAAGAAATTCTTAACGACATGCGCCCCACTTTAAATAGCTTTTGATCCATGTTAATCGAACTAAAAACTGTGTATTTTTGTTTAGCCTCACCGTTTCTAATTGGTCGGGCTCTATGGTTCAGTAGCCGATTTACGACTGAGATGGCGCCAGAACTATTGGCAAGGTAATTTAGAAACCATCATAGTATGCGTTCTTGTCTCACTATTTTTCCGTGATATGCGAAAACTAGTGTGGTAATCTTTGAATAAAACTTCACAATTGGAAAAAACAAATTACGCTATGACATGAAGATGGACCAACAGAATTCCGTTAGGAGTTACGGAGGCGCTAATACATATCATAAGCGTATTAGACTTGTCGTCACCTTGCCGTGACAACACCGAGTAGTCTAAAAATTCAGTTATTTATCTCGATACTCCGTAATGCAACTTTTCTTTCAAACCATTTTCAACCAAGCAAAACTATGGGAACTATAATCAAGTAAAACAAGCGTTTTTGATTTCTGGATGGTGTATTCTTCCAGTAAAATTTTTCATCCAACGAAGGTGAGTGATCTAAATTTTAAGGGAGATCTTGTGACATGTTAAGTCATCCAGTGGCATTGTTGGATTGCAGGCTTTAAAAAAACTGCAGATCACTGACATTATGATGAACGATAAATGTACTTTTTTCTACTTTATCCCACCTTCGACGTTTCCAAGCACGTCTAACCTGCAAGCCAACAATGAACTGTATAACATATGTTGGAGTGGTAGAAGGCAATTTCGTATTATGAACGTTGAAACGTTACTAGTTTAGTCTGTGTTAACGACGGCATACCGATATTTGACGATGCTTGTGGGATTTCAAATTAATCGATTTCTTTAATTTGGATGAAATTCTATTGAAAGAAAACGCCGTCCGTGAATCATAAATGATCGTTGTTTAAGTTGTGTTTCCAATGTTTTTAAGTTTTTAAGTTTAAGTTGTGCTCCCACTGTTTTTACACGTAAGCAATTAGTACGGTCCTCATTTTTGAGTCTTTCTATCTCTAGCTGTTTAAAGTCCATTGTCGGATATATCGGACGCTTAGAACAAAAGAACGGGAGAACCAAGGTCAAAGAACAAAGAAAAGTGTCAGGCGTTAAAGGGTTACACTAATTACACCTTTCATGCTGGGTGTATCTAACTGCCGAGGTCTCAGAAACATTAGATATTTGTCAGATTGTTGAAAAGAGAATAATTTTAGCGTTGCAACGTCGGCATGTTTTGAAGATGATCGCAATTAAGGCACATTTTCGGTTTCTCCAGTGATGTTTCCTGAAAACTGGTTTGAAGGCAGTGCTTAGTTGCGAGATCAAACATCGAAAAGAATGTTTGAAAAAATGAAATGCAGCCAAATTAATAGATGTTTGATGTCACGGTCAAACACTCTCACGAATGTGTGATATATCTTCTCAACGAACAAGTGTTTCTGAAGGAAATCGATTTGAAAGTTTGCTTAATTTAGGTAATTGTTTCATCGTGGTATGAAAACACGTCTCGGTCTTGATTTCCCTTTGTGATTTTCTTATGAGTTATTAATGAATATCAGAAATGATAAATAACAGCAAAAAATTCGATCTTAAGAATTAGATATGTTACACTTGTTCTGACTGCTTTATCATGTTTTAAAGAAATTCACCAAAGCAAACACCCAAAAATTTAGTGTTTGTATCAACGCCGATAGTGGTGTGGTTATTGACTCAGAATTCTACAAGATCACTATCTACCCATGCGTGCCTTGCCATATGTAGTCACCAGTCCTCCTTTAAATTATTATCCTTGTGAACAACCGTAAACTCTTTAATAACTTTTCTTAGGGACTGGTTACATAAATAAATTTATTAGTTTGACTAACGAAACTGAAAATACAATTGCTCGGCTTGCGCTGAAGTTTTCGTCACGATATCGTGAGACAGTTTCCAAAGAGAATTCTTCGATGAGCCCGGTCCCTCATTCTAACCCTAAGGACCTTATGCTATTTTAAAACAATACGGTACTATGTTTATTTGTGTTCTTCAAGGTTTCTTCAAGGGACTGTTGGTGGCCTTAACGAAAATCAAGTTCCAGCCGTTCGGATTGGAGCGGCGAGGGCAACTTTCGGGTAAATTTACGGAATACCAGATAATACCTTAATTTTTGTTGTTTAAAATATTTTATTATATGGCTGGCGCTACTTCCGGTGAAATGGAGCGTTCTGATTGGCCATGACGCTCTGACTGGCAATCATTACTTTCCCGTGATAGATCGGTCCATTACGGGATCTGGTTTGCATCAGCAAATGTTTAGAGCTTGTTTTTGCCAACGACTTCGTGTTTTTTTATTTATTTGTCTGCTTTTCTGATTAAAGTCATCGTGAAAAAGATTTAACCAAGTCATAAGCGATTTGTTTTTGGTTAATCCTTGGTAAAACGTAGCTGAACCTCGTTTGTTGTCGTCAAAGCAGCTGAAAAATTTTCTCGCCAAAACTTGCCGGCGTGTAAGAAAAACTTACGGCACGAAAAAAACCCAACCTTAGCAGCATCTCTTTCATTTACATGTCTAAATTATTGGTTTTCACTTGTGAATTTGAAGCAAATTTATCTTTTTTTGTGTTCTGTGTCTGCAAAAGCGTTTGACAACTAACTCTTAAGCTTTGTCACACTATACAAATGTAACATATTTTTATCTGTATATTTTGCTAGTTTAAAAACAAGCCATATAATAAACCTCTTATTAAACTGTCCGCTTGGTCATTACGGTAAAAATATCAGACCGGGGTATGTGTTCCACGGGAACAAAGATATTCAGTAAAGGACAAATGTCGCAAGCGTAAAGCTTATCAACGAACAAACTCAATACCTAAAATATGCAACGACTTATAATGTGACGAAGAGCAACACTGTAAATCTATTTATTGCAAAATATTGTTTTCTTACACGGCAAGAATACTTCAAACAAGCTACCATCTTAAAGGAACCATACCTGAACTGGGTTTACATGGGTTGCTCTATAAAAGAGACAACCAAAAATTGGATTAAATTTATAGTTGGACCTTTTTTTGCACACACAGTCTTTGGTTAGGTTTTCCCCGTCGCGTTTTAGTTTACACCTGGGGCTAGTTGTTCACGCTAATCAGCGTGATTATTGTCAGCGCTAATCCAGGATTACAAATTAATTAGTTGTTTTAGGTTTATTTTGATTTAACAATCTAATTGCGATTTCACTCTTTGAATCCTCTTTGTATACACCCGAAATCCGTTAAAGAGAATTTCAACTTTTCTCAACAGCATGCTCAGAATTTGTGCACAAAGTTTTCACTAATCCTAGATTAAGCTATTTGCCTTTTGAACAGCCTGGACCTGAAGGCGTAAACCCATTATTTCACGAGGTTTCATCCGACATTACAGCAGACAATCGTGCGTACTTAATCACCATAGGCATATCCAACCGTCACAACATTCGTAATTTATCCACCAGCCCAAGAAGACACATTTTATTGTAAAAAGCACAAGTTTAGGGAGGCAGGGAAGTGTTTAGCAACAGTAATAACATTGGTGCTCAAAGACGTCAACGAACATATGCAAGAGAAACAAAGTAGAAATCACGTGCATGGAAGCCGCACATGGTGCTCTAAAAGCGTGCTCTAAATTGACAAATGAACTACTTAAAAGAAACAGGAGTGAAAACATAAAATTCTAGTCTACCAAGCTCTGAACACAACCGAAAGTTTGCCATCAGTGGACCTCGTCGAATGTTTGGCCGAACTGTCCGATTCTTGAATCTACTTGTCAAAAATGCAACAACCTATCAGTTATAATTGATGAAGTGAAATTAGGCTTGGGTGTGTTGTGGGCGATGGTTGGTCAATGCAACAAAGACTACGTGGATGTGATAGTTTTAGTAGCTTAGTTTGTTGCTGCTGCATGTATTGAGTTGTTTCAAACAAATCTAGATCACCAAGCTTGAATTTTGCATAATATAACGTATAAATGTACGCCTTGTGAGTCCCTTATTGACATGATTCGGGGAATGGCGCTTCCAGTGGGTAAAAGGCCAACGCCAATATGGGAGCAAGTGTTAGCTCTTCTTGAATCAAATTAACGAAACACAAATCCCGTTAAATTTAACGAGTGAATTAAAATAACAGTGTTATTTACTACTTGTTGATCGAACGTGAGATCTGTACTAGTGAAATATCGGACCTCACAAAATGGTTCGGTTGTTTGAGAAACGTTTGTCTAGAGCAGCTTGAGCTAAATTTGGTCCCTGTACTATTTTCTTTATTGTGAAATATAAATTAAATCTCAGGTGTGATTCTAAATTTTTGTCATTTGTGTATAGCTGTGTCTGATTACAGTTGCTCACTTTTCTCCTTGTTTTAAACATGAAAAAATGTTTACTTGTGCATTCTGAATGTCTCGTATATTTTAACTTCTCTTTTGTTACCAGGTATTGTGACCACTTGAAATCCACTGGTAATTCCGCGTTAATACAACCTTATTTACCGGAAGTGGTGAACAGCTTACTGAGTATGGCAACTCAATACAACGAAGATGTACTCTCTTTAGTATTGGAAACTTTGGCTATTGCATTGAGTGTAAGTTTTTCTATGTTGCACAATTCCCATACTACCACCCTGCAATATTACTGACTATTCGACATTTCCCATTTATAGTGGTCTCTGCGAAAATTTTCGAATTGCTTGACTTATGTCGTAGCTTTTGTCATACCGAACTAATCCTGGGTTCCCGTGTCTAACGAATAACCGTGGGAAGACGTTACTCAACAGCCAAACTTATTTAAAATAATGGACATTCTCTGGGGTGTCTGGCAATGTTATTGACACGTTGTGAGGAATCCATTGAATAAGTGTCAAAGAGTTTAGGACGATTTTAAGGAATGCAACATTTCCTATAAAAAGACGATATCTTGGTCAATTTTTATGAACTCCTAAAATCCTTGCGTACTTTTTTGGAAAAAGCTGCTTTGGATACAAATACAACAGACAAATGGTACATATTTTCAATTCTATTTCTGAAATCGTAAGTGAAGCATTGCGCAATAATTGAAAATTCATGTGTCTGATTCCCTAGCACTAGCAGAATTGCACTGAGTGGTCCATTTGCCGGTTTCATTCAAGTTCAGGAGTACTACTTCAGACCTCGTCGTTTTTCATTTCTTTTTTGTAACGTCAGGAGTTGACAAATTTTCTAAACACAGGGCACATTGTCAATTAGGACATATACCTCGCTGCCACTGCGATTCTTTCTGATGGGCTACTAATATGGTTGGATAAGAGGTGATGGCAAAGTTTCGAGTGCAATTTGGATAAAACACACTCGAGTGACCTGTTTAAAGTCTGTCAGAATCGCACGAGTCCGAAGGACGAAACCTATTTGAGGTATTTGGTAAGCTCACTAGTGTGTGTTTTTCCAAATTGTAACAAAAACCATCCTGTTACCAATTAATTATCCACATGAAAAAGTAATTCAGGACCAATGAAAGGTTATTTACAGTGCAAATTATTGTAACCTTTCTGTGGAATTTTAATTTTAAATTGCACTGCTCTCGGCCAATCAGAATTGACCAAGTTTTCCTTGACAATTTTTCCTCGACAAGGAGCTCCGCTCAAAAGCTGGTCATGCCAGCTTTTAAAAAAAGCGACTTGTCAAAAAAAAAAAAAATTGCCAATTTGTGTCGTACACACGCGCAAATTAATCTTATCAAGGAAAACTTGGTCGTGTGTGTGCGCTTTAGGTCAATCATAATGTAAAAACTCGTTAATTCCAACTATTACTGTGTGACATACACAGTGCTATAGAATGCAAAACGACATGCATTGATTTCTTTAATATTCGGGTGTTACTTCCATCATGCGAATGTTCAAATGGGAATTTCCGTTATTAAATAAAACTTTTTAACTGGTTATATCTAGGATAAAAAATTGAACATGATTGGTACATTTGTTAACACGAAAGAGTTATTGAAAATTAAAAAATGAAAACAATTAGCTCGGGATAAGACTTCTATTATTTTACTCTGGCTAATGCAAGACCGTTTTACTCGTTAAGAGAAGAGCTCCCACAGTGAAACGGTTACAATCATTTCATTTGCATACAGTCAAATGCGTTCCTATTCGAGTTTTTTCTTACATCCTGAGAATGACGACCAGCTTGAAACCTGATTGTCGTATGTATGATGTAGCCGTGGCAAGTGGATTAACAAAACAAAGTACACTCTGATACAAACATCGTTTGGCTGCTCGGTGAAAAATAATAGGATGTTCAATCGATGAACAATCAGTAAAGAACATCCTTTTTAATGTATTCCTCATTCTTTCGTGAACTGCTTATTTTTAATTCGGTGTCAGTTGAACGAACTTTGTCTAACCTTATATTTCTTTAATGAAAATTTTAAAACAGTATTGACTGCACTTCTTTTGGCATCACGATCCCTACGGACCTCATGACATGAGACCAGATAGCTTAAATTTTCCACATTTCATAGTTACATATTCGAATATAGATACATGTCACTTTCATCATTGTTTTTGCTCCCGTCCTCAGATCGTTTACTCCGATCATGCACCACCTGTTATTTCCCTGGCCGTTAGACAAGTCATGCCGTTCGAATTTTGAATATTTTCACCATTTGTCGAGTGCGAATTTCTAATACTCGTATTATTTGGAGTATTTATTTGCAGTGTTTCATATTCGTATAATGTTTCCGTCTGTCCCTCCAAATCGTCCACTTCTTGACTTTTTTAGGGGTTCATGGAAGCTTAGCCTCACGGATGAAAATTTACTTTACGGCTTTCCTAAAAATTTTTCTTGACAAGGATTTAAACAGCTGGCAAATTTTATTTCCTGCTGTTTCGCACATTTTTTTGCTAATACAAAGACGCATCTTATTGTAAATATCGTTGTATTTATAAAAATCATGTACATTTTAAAAAACTTTCCAAAAGGTAATTTTGGTGCCAGATTAACTGTCCTTAGCGGTTTCTCGCAACAAAATTCGTGCGAACGCACTTAAATCCAATGCTTTACAGATTTAAATATCGTTCGCCATAAAGAAATAACCGTTTTTAAACTGTTAACCCTTTAACGGGTGATGAGACATTTCTGTACGATCTAATGTATGGTAATTGGATGCGTGAACAAATTTTAATAGATTTTCTTTCTCATAATTAGCAGTTTCTTTTGAAAAAATTGACCCGTTTAAGGGTTAAACTACGTTAAAACATCACCACTTGCACGATGAGTGTGTTAGCCGGTTTGGTCTTCTCATCAATTCAGCATTATCAAACGTTTTTCGTTTATTTTGGCTTTAGATTGATAAAGAGTTAACAGCTTCGTGGGAAGAGAAAATTACTCCTCTAGTTATAGTCCTATTTTTAAAGCACGGTCAAGGTACATTAATTTTTTAAACTTACATGCGCATTGATTTTTCTGTTTTTCATGAATGCGCCTCTCAGGGTAACTTAAGTGAAGTGTAACTTCGGTACAACGGTTATAAACTCTCGAGATACAACATTTTCAGGGGTAATTTTGATATCTTTACTGGGTTAAAAGTTACCAGATACGATTTGTAAAGTCAGAAACAGGGCAAATGACTGTTTGTGTTGACGAGCTCCAACTTTGACTTTCATTTAATTTTCTTTCATGAGTCAAAGTATTTCGTTCGATAAAAATAAAGTAAAATGCACCAGTTATTTCTATCCATGGTTGTTTGCCGCGTGCCCGATTCAACGTCATCAATACTGTTCGGACTCAAATTCCTTTCTTCCATTTCGACTTCAAAAACAATGAGTTTTAGCATGTTTGAAGCACGGTATCTGTAATGAGTCTAAGCGCAGCGCATAAGCGTTTGCACCGTCTCCCTATGAGTTAACCAGTTCCATACTGTCATACCGAAATTTGCAGTGTCTCCCTATCGATTTTTGATTTTGTTTACGTGGTCTCTCGTCTAATTCACGTAAACTTCACTACACTGGGAGAGGTGGGGGAGGGGATCCAGAGACATGCTTCCCTGAGAAGTTAGGGTCGTAAGTAGTCCTTCTTTATGTATTTTAGTCTCAACAACCCTGTCATTCATAACTAACCTGTACTCCATTAAGGTCTGGCAAGGGGCCGCCCTTCATAGGTGTCGTGTTACTACAGGATGAAACCGTAGTACCCAGAAAAAAACGTGTGGTGCTAGGTAGCTTCGAACGGGACAACATTCAACTCAAATGTGACAGAATTTTTTCTCAAATTTAAACTTTCTCACCGAGGTGTAAAACAGATGATATACCACTGTGCCATCAAAATCTCAAAGTTGGGTGTTGATGGCACAGTTGTAATAATTAAAATATCGGAATAGCACATACCAGATCAACAGAGAAAATTAAGACGATCAAATTTTTTGTTAGAATTTCACTTAACTCATCTAGTTTAGACATAAGGCGTAAGGTTCATTATTAGATCAACAGTTAAAAGTTGCCTTTTATTGATGATGGGTTTTGTTCATTTTAAGATCCGCAGTTGAGTCCAATTCTAGAGAGTCTTTTTAAAGAATTGGCTTATAATGAAGCTTGTCTTCCGGTAAGGTTCTAGAGATTGTTTGTTATGTGTTCTTAACCGTTTGACTGTGACTGTGTTTATTTATGTTGAACAAGATTTGACAATTATTCGCCGAAGGCGAAGTGAATGGATTATTCAATAATATTCACTGAGCCTGAGGCGAATAACTGTATAATTACACAGGTGATTATTTGAAAGAAAGTAGTGAACTAGCATTTTTAAAATCTCCTCGGTAACATTTACAAAGTTAGCCGCCATCTTTATTCTGAGCCTTCGCTGTTATATCCACCTGTAGGTGATTACCGAGATTTATGACGTAAATTTCTAGCCAATCACCACGTGGGATTTTCGATAATAACCTGTGTAATTATACTAAAATGTGATATTGCGATATTCAATGTGATATTCACTCGGATGGAGATCTTAATATGATTCAGCAAGCCCTGAGACAGTGAGGAGCTGAGTCAACTAATCAAATGACTTACACATAACAATTTAACTATAAAATTGAAGAATGGTAAAACAAAAGTTGTCTTACATGAAACGTGGCAGAAATTTGCAAATTGAACTGAATAATGTATCATAGCTGCTTCAACTAAAATGCATAATTCATCACTTTGATTGCCATGGAGTGTTAATCAAGAATACATTATCGTATAAACAACAGTCGGAAAAATTCATGTGAGAATACAATTTCAAAGAGTTAAATTGTTAGCGCATCTTATATGAACGGATGCACACTGCTTTACTAAATCAGTTTGTAAAATTATAATTAAAGCAATTTTTTTATGTTGAAACCCAATCCTATTTGGCTCGGATGTTACGATGATGAGATTTCATTGTGTGTTCAAGACCGAGTGTTTAAAGTTGTATCTGGAAAGAAAATAGTTCTATCAGCCCACTTGTCAGAAGTTGATGTGTGAAAATGACTAAATGGTATGCAATCGTCGACTTATAATTATTTTCAAAAAACAATATAAAATTACCACTCAGATGTTTGGAAAACATTTTTGTTCGAAGGAGGAAACCTTTTTAATGAATTACCAAATGATTTTAAAGGTAGAGATTTCTACTGCAAATTTTAGATAGAAATCTTCTGTAAAATTTAAAGCACGTACTGCGAGTTTTTTAAATGACTTCAAAACCGAAGCTCTTTATACGCTAATATACAAAGAAAGTTTGGTGTTTTCTGGGTCGCAAAAGTCTGGTGAGGAAAGGAAGCTAGTGTTTATCACATTTTAACACATGACATGGTAATGATTTTCCTTTGTATTTTTATCATGCATTATCAATGAGTTTTTGGAGACGTATTGAATTCCTAGACTTTGATTGATATAATGTTTTATTCATGCATTTTTATAGACTTTAAACTATAGTAATGATACAGTAATGATAAAAATGATGAATATTGTTTATGATGATGAACAGTGGTGGGGGGTACCCAGCCACCATTTAGGCAGGTCAAGCAGACTTGGAATGATAATAATAACCACAACAATAACAACAAATAATTTGTGTCTTCCTTGAGTAATACTCTTGTCAGATCGTATGATATGTTGGATTTCGTCTGTTAGGCCAGTTCATTGTCAATTGAAAGAAATGGTCTGGAAACTCTCCTGTGTCTTTTTATTCACGTTTTTGCAGAATTAACGACCAAAAAAAATACAGCAGACGCTAAGAACAATCGAGAAATCGGTCAATAGAAATGTCTGGATACAGTCTTTCAACCGGGCCGTTTGAATGTTGATTCAGTAACTAAATTCGTGTGCAGTAAATCATAAAACGAAAGGTGCCCCAAACCAGTTTGTTATGGCATTGCAGCCATAATGATTGTGATATTTTATGGCATTTTTGCTTCATATTTGACATTTCTCCCTCTATTCAGGTCCTCCAACAGAGGTTCTTACCGACGTTGGTAAGCTTATTAGAAGCTTCGCAGGAGAAAATTCCACCTGGAATAAGAACAGTAAGTAATTTGGAAACATGTTTTAAGAAAAATATTTAATTACACCCAGTTATGCTTTAATTTACGTACCCATGTTAGTTCAAATCGCTGAATGTTATTCTATAATCCTAAACAAAGTATTCATAATGTACAAATTCTACTCAGCAATTACAACCTAAATTTTTTAACCCGTATTTTGGAGTTCCTTGTTTTGTTTTCTTTACGTGAAATAAGTCATAAAGCGGTAATTGTTTACCACGTATTTTGCCTTCTTTTCTGGATTTTTTCCCCTCTTTATTAGGTTGCATTGGACATTCTTTGTCATATTATTCGCGGCAGCCCTCATTCACTATCAGATGCTCTCATTAACAATGTTTTTCCCTCTTTGGTGACTTTTATATTACGTTCAGACGACAACTCTATACTACAAGTATGTACAGCATATAGAGTAACAAACATTCATGCAAAAGACACCATTTTAAAAATAGGGTTCTGTGAAGTATTCTATGTTGTATTGTATTGTGTCGTGTTTTATCGTGTTCTCTCGAGCCGTGTCGTGTCGTACCGTGTTGTGTTTTAAATTGGGTAAGGCTATTCTGCAGTCAGTTGGTGTGTTGACATCATACCGACAATCAACGAAACGTGTCGAAAAATTCTCGGGCAACCTCCGTGCTGCGCGCAAAATTCCCCACGAATCTTAACAGTTCAACGTCATGAACACGATGGTTGAACTGTTGGAAAGAAATATTTACTTTCGAAGAACCAGATGAAAAACGAAGTCTTGTTATAAAAATAATAGTCCAGTAAACGAGTTTAATGATAAAATCATGGATATTCAGAGGATAATTATGAAAAACGAGTTTAAATACAGCCATAATGAACCATAACTTTTAAAATCTTGTGACAACTAAAGTTTCGTTACTTTACCTGTAGCATCATCAGAGTGACTATTTACAGTGAAACATCGGCTTAAATAGCTAACTGTTACACAAAAGAGATGAAGAAGTGTCCATAGAATAATTAATGTATTAATGTGCAGGCAATTAGCGGAAGAACAAAGAATAATGTCCGGGTGATAACTAAAGCATAGAAACATTAATAAAGAAGGGGAGAGAAAAAGTATATTTTAAAAAAGTTACGGGATATGATGTAAGGTTCGCGTTAAGGAAGGTCTTATTTTATAGATCAATAAGCTTCCTCCAACTGGGAATATCGAGTTGAGTTTGATGTTCATCTCCGAGAAAGATTATTGATCTATAAAATAAAACATTCCTTAACGTCAACATTAGACCATATACCTTGGAACTTTTTTAACATATACTTTTTCTTTTCCCTTCTTTATTTATGTTTCTATGCTTTACTTATTACCTTGACATTCTTTGTTCTTGCACTAATTGCCTGCCCATTAATCCATTAATTATTCTATCGACACCTTTTCATTCTTTTTGTGTAACAGTTAGCTATTTAAGCCGATGTTTCATTGTAAATAGTCACTCTGATTATGTTACTGGCCAAGTAACGAAACTTTAGTAATTAAAAGATTTTAAAAGTTATGGTTCCATTATGGCTGTATTTAAACTCGTTTGCTGGGCTATTATTTTTATGAATTGAAGAACATTTTCTAATGTAATAACAACGGCTATTCAACAAGCCTCATGTTTTGCTTAAATGTCCAATATAATGCCACTCTTGAAAATTTCAGTAAGTTCACTACGTCTCACCTTACATTGAGTGTTACGTTATGAGTTCGGTGTTCTTCCCGACTTCCTCCAGCCAATTTCAGCTCACAAATCCGCTAAGCTGAAACAAGACAGCCGCCTGTTGCAACGAACCTGGTAATTTACGACATCACCCGTCTGAATTCTTTGAGAAACACTTTTAAAAATCGACTACTTGGGTCTGCTATCCATCTGCTCTCTTATTCATCATCGGATTTATAAAATCACCTCAAAGCTGCTTGGTGACAAGTCATGAACTAAAGACTGTTCTCCACTTGGTAAATTACGAAGACTTTCCGAATGAATTATTGGTGTGACGTCACTACATCAACTGAGTGCAGAATAGCCTCACCCGTTTTAAATTATGTGAAAACCTCACCCGATGGCTCTTTTAACCTTTTTAGGTTTAACAGTAAATATGGATACCTGTTCAATTTTAAATTTGAAAAATTTAGCATAGAGCAGGTATCAATGTTTACTTGTGTTTTGGTACTTGTTTGGGAAACGTGAGGCCAACAAGATCAATTTTCTTATTCAACATTCCATGGTTTAACAGATTTATTCATTGTTCCGGATGCTACTTTAAGATATGTCATTGATGTGGTGTTTGTTTGTTTGCTTGCTTCCTTGCCTGCTTTTGTTTTAAAATTGACGACTTTTGTTGTTTAGAGTGGTGGTGAATGCATCCGTGCTTACGTTTCAAAAGGCTCCGAACAACTTCTAAATTGGTATGCATTATAAATTTTCCGTTAATGCTATATGCCTTAATCTTAGAATCTTCTCTGATAACCCCAAGCCCTTTTCATCGAGGCCGATTACCTGGTGTCATCCGAAGTTTAGTCTGTAAGTTGTGCCTTTGACCAAAACGAGTAAAGAAGAACAGCGTTTCCCTTTTTTTCTAGGCACGATAATTCATCCAACAACGGCATCGCCTATGTAGTCAAAGTTATATCTCATTTGCTCCATCCACAGATTTCCGAATATGCCTCTGCATTTGTTGGAAAGCTAATTATAGTTTTAGTTAGAAAGGTAAGTGCTTTATCAAAACTAGGTCACTGTTAATGTGAATATTCGTATCATGGGATAAACTCGGAGAAATATGATTTTAGTGAGGTACAAAATTTTATTTTCAAACGGGATTCGCTATCAAACTACTGCTTTACTTATGTGATATAATACAATAAGACTGTTTGCTTCAATATAGAAACATTGATATGGTGCTGAATTTCTTTGTTTTCCTCGTGAATTATTGATGAGTTTGAGAAGTTTCATCAGGTATCCAAACTCCGAGAAATTATTCGAAAAACGAAGCTATATAGCCGATTTCCTTAACCAACTTACAGGTGTTTGGATATCTTATGAAACACTTGTTTTTTACTGTATGATGTACAATTTCAACAACTCGTTCTGCGTGTTTGACAACGGTATCAAAACACGAGAGAGCAAATGAATCTCAAGGGGTGCAGCTCCTCGCATTTATGTAAAACATTCCTGAACCTGGTTTGTTTGTCTTCGAATCTATTCTGGAAATTTTCCCGCCAAAACTAGCCGGTCTATGCGAAAATTTGTACATATATATGCATACATATGTACAAATGTTAACTAAAAATGTCCTTTACGTCGCTACTTAAAGTTTCACGCTGCTAAGCGATCATCAGGCAACTGAGAATGAATCAATTACAACCATCCCTTTTTATACTGTCCCAGATCTAATTATAGGTACCAGTTATTTCTTCCGTTTACTTTGTGCATTCCATAAGTAGTGCGTGTTGACATGTCGGCATTTGGAAACGATTTTTGATCTTTTGTTCAACAAATTCGCTTTGTTCGCCTTTAGAATTTGCATCTTTTCTTCCAAACAAAGGATGCAACGCTTCGTTCGTTTTTTATGTGCGGGGACGCGTTTCAAAATAGACCACTTTATTTCATAATTTCGGCAATTTTTCTTAAGTTCCCATACATGCTTAGATAATTCCGTTTCGTTGGCGTACTTTTTGTCCCGAAAGCTTTTTGTGTGATTTCTGTACCGTGTTTTGAACTTACCAGATGTCATACCAATATACTGTTTTGTGTCTGCGTTGTCCGTTGTCGTTATTTCAGCTTTGTAAATGACGTTTGATACCAAGCAATTTCCAGGAATAGGGTAGTCGTCTTTATCACGGCAGTTGCATGTTGGAGGTTATTATAGCTGGTGTGTTTTTTTTCTTGTTGATGCTTTGGAAAAGACGAGGTCGTTGTGCGAGGTCGATGAATGATGGTTTTCATGTTTGTCATGGAGCTATAGCTTACTTTTACCGTGTTTCTGTTAAATATTTTGTGGAGTTTACTGGTTGTTGAGAAATGTTTGTCAATGAGATTGAGAAACTTTCTGCCTACATTGGTCTTGACGTTTTTGCTGTACGGCGGGTTGAACTAGGTAACATTGCGATGCCGCTGGCGTCGGTTAGGAGAGGGATTCTCGGACGTTTTGCCGTCCTCAGTTCTGAAGCAACTACTAACCTCAATCAACAAACGCGTGTCAAAACTCTCCTGCGACGCCTCAACTTTCCAAGAAACAGTTCCGCCATACCAAGAGGCCCTCAACCGCAGCAACTTCCGCACGCACCTCTCGTATGAGGAGGTGCGTGCGGAAAGTATGGTAAAAATATAGTAAAAATTGGTAAAAATTTGTTTAATTTATATACCCAAAAGCTCTCTCTCGCCGTGGGATCCCTTGTATTCGTCTTATCAATAATTTTCACCACTAAATCACTTAAACCCTCATGCCCATCTCCAAAAAAATGTGAATACAAGTGCTCCCCCGGGATATTTCGTTGTCCTCTACCATATCTGTTAAGGCTACTCTTGTGGTTATTAAAGCGTGTCCTAAATGTATTGATTGTGCTACCAATATATTGCTTACCACACCTTTTACACTTAATGAGGTAAATAACCCCATTGGAATCACAATCAAATTGATAATTAATCACATACTTTCTTTTCCCCAAACTATCCGTAAAATTCTCCCCTTCCACAAAATTACAAATTTGACATTTTGTAAATTCTTATGTAAATTATGTAAATTCTTACCATTCAACCATAAAGTACACATGGGAATGGTCTAAAATAGAGCTGTCCTATTTGGATGTAAAAATCAAATTATTCGAAGGCAGATTGTGTACGGATGTGTATTGTAAGAAAACAGATACACATCAATATCTGGATTATGCTTCATGTCACCCCAGACATGTAAAAAAGGGTATACCTTACGGCCAGGCATTGAGACTTAGAAGGATTTGTGATTCAGAGGAAGTCTTTGAGAATAGGGTTATTGAACTTAAGAGTTATTTAACTAAGAGAGGTTTTAAATCTGGGGAGGTTGATAATCAATTACAAAGACCGAGGGAGGTTGACAGAAGTAGCTTACTTGTACGGGATTCGGGGCGTGGTAATTCGGAAGAAAGAGTAACGCTGTCGATAGATTTTCATCCAGCGTTCTCTCGTATTGGGTATAAAATGAGGGAATTTGTTAATATTTTGCATGCTTCGGATGACATGAAGCAAATCTTTACTGAACCACCTCGGGTAAGTTTTCGAAGACTAAAGAATTTAAAGGATGAGTTAGTAAGAAGTAAGGTTGGAAATAGGCGATCTAATAAAGGGGGTATGGTTAAGTGCGGTAAGATAAGATGTCAAATTTGTAATTTTGTGGAAGAAGGGGAGAATTTTACGGATAGTTTGGGGAAAAGAAAGTATGTGATTAATTATCAATTTGATTGTGATTCCAATGGGGTTATTTACCTCATTAAGTGTAAAAGGTGTGGTAAGCAATACATTGGTAGCACAATTAATACATTTAGGACACGCTTTAATAACCACAAGAGTAGCCTTAACAGATATGGTAGAGGACAACGAAATATCCCGGGGGAGCACTTGTATTCACATTTTTTTGGAGATGGGCATGAGGGTTTAAGTGATTTAGTGGTGAAAATTATTGATAAGACGAATACAAGGGATCCCACGGCGAGAGAGAGCTTTTGGGTATATAAATTAAACAAATTTTTACCATATGGGTTAAACCTTCGGGATTTTTAATTTACATTTTGTATTTTTAATATTTTGTAAAGATATATGTTAATTAGAAAATTTTTTGTAATATAAGTTAGTTTTATCTGCTATCGTATTATTCTTGATAAAGGGGCAGGCCCTGAAACGTTGAAAATAAAATTGAACTTATACTGATGGTTTATATTGTTTTAAGTTCTTGGTTTTGCTGGTTTTTTGAAGTTTTATATATATATATATATATATATATATATATATATACAGCAAATTGCATAAATTTTGGCAAACCTAAACATATTGTAAAAAAAAGAATGTGTAGGTAAATCTGTAACTATGAATATTCTAATCAACCTTAATACATTACACTGGCCAAAGAATGTACCAAAAAACACATAGCAAATATTCATTGATCGTTGAAGTGAGAATAAGATGGAGATACAATGGTCTTGGTATGTTTATATGCTGATATGTTTTGTGCCATAACTTTGCAATTTGCTGTGTGTATATATATAACTGCTTATTCACCGAACGTGAGGTCTGTACAGTGAAATATAGGACCGAGATTTCTTAGTACGGATCGAGCGAGCGCAGCAAGCCGAGGTCCGTGCAAAAAGACAAAGGTCTGACACTTCACTGTGCAGACCGAACAAGTGAAGTGAATTGATTACTTATTAACCGATTGTGAGGTCTGTACGGAAAAGTATTTGCCTGAAGTCTGCACGGAAAAAACCGAGGGCAAATACTTTCCCGTACAGGCCGAATAAACGAGGTTAATAAGGAATTTATTATGTGGCTTTTGATTCTTTCCTTCATGGCTTTTAACGAAGTTTTGTGTTCATGAGTAAGTAGCTTAGTTTATTTGCTTGTTTTTACCAATTACTTCGTGTTTTTGTTTTTTTTTAGGAGGGGGGTTCATCTATTCATCTAGTTTTCTGCTTAAAATTGTTGTTGAGAACATTTAACTTCTTTTTTCGTAGTCTGTTTTTATAAATCTTCTGTAAAACATACCTGGATCTTGATTGCTTTTCTTCACATCAACTCGGAAATTTTCCCGCCAAAACTAGCCAGTCTGTACGAAAAACGTATTGCACGGCTAGGCAGCCAATCAGCGTGCATCATTTTGCGTACAGACCGGATAGCGAGCTCAGCCATATAGTAAATATATATATATATATATATATATATATATATATATGTATGTATGTATGTATGTACGTATATATACATATATGTATAATTCTAAATCTTGTATCACCCATCATTCAAAATCATATATTTGTGATTTCAGGTAGGACAGAATTTGGGAGAAAAACTTGATCTGACGTTACGAGAAACTCTTAGTAAACTGCAACAAGCTGAAACGCTTACTGTAATTCAGGTAAAGTTGAATTTTCTGGCAGATAGGAAAGTAGCGTACATTTAGAATTAAAAATACTCATTTTGTGATGGCAATTTACAGTGAGACTTACAGAAAATCCTTTAACGTAAAAATGTGGTTGTACCCGTGATGATATAATTAGTGAAAACCCGTTTTGATTTAAAGGAATAAATGGGTAAATGCTAGGCCCTAGACCTCGAGTTGAGGGTCTTCGGTATCTACGTTAACCACGTTGTCTTAGTTGACTGACGTTGACGAGCTATTGAGAATCTTTTTCTTTTGAGAAGTGAGGCGCATCAAAGTCCACTTAGAACTGGTGGTCATCTAAAACTTAACGTAAAGATCCTTTAAAAGCTTTCAGCTACGGGACCCAACAGGTAGCTTTACCTGATAAAAGTTGGCAAGTATAAGGTCAGAGAATTTGATTCTCAGGCACATGGTAAGAAACTTGTATCGCCCGAACGCTTGGGACGGGTGACTTTGCTGTTCGGATAAAGAAAAATTTAATCCTCGTTGTCTGATCGGACGAGCGAGCTAATTGTAGGAGATTGTATTTAACGATCAGTTTTTATTTACATAAGAAAATGTTCTTTACAATGATATTTTTTATCGGACAAGCAGTTTTGTCATCTGGACAACAAAAATTCACATTCCACTTGTCAGATGGGACAAGTGGGATTGAAAGGAAGTTTGTTGTCGTGAGGCGGGATGGCTGATTTTTGAATTATTCCTTGCAACCTCTGGCTCTTTCTTCTTTGACCATGAGATAGGTATCTTTCAATGTCAACGCTGTGATTTACTGTATTCATGTGTGAACTTGAATACCTCCCAGGTTTTCTACATTAGCTTAGGTAGACCTATCTTTTAAAACCCATTCTGATGGTCATTTGGATAGGTTGTCTTGTGTACCAATTACGTAGCTCGGCTCTGAACGTTTTCAATCAAACTGTCATGCTTTTTTTGCCACAAAAAAGGAAGATTACGTTACCCCATTCTTTAAGTTGAAGCATTAGATTCGTTAGGATTTATAAGCACTCCTTTGTGAATCACACCTCTGGTCACTCAGTGACTAACCCAACCTTCTTGTCATCTGGGGCCGGTTGTCAGAAGCCTGTATAGCTTCACCGGCGGATAAATCCTAGGGAGAGAACAACGTTATTCATGCTTGGAACAACGGAAATTAAATTTTATCCGGCGAACAACGTTGTAAAGCTTCCTCGGTAGGACTCATCCGCCAGACAAGCTGTCCGGGCGTCGTACAACCGAACCTCGAACTTCTAATCTGTACAGTCTTGAGCACTAGTGACATCACATCGCGCCACGATGTTGATTTCAGTTTTGGCTGTGGTACTTAGTGTGTGTTGTGTTCAGTTAGTAAATAAAAGGTTTAAACACCACATAATCTGCCTAGAAATTTAACCAAGCGATTACTGTATATGTGCATGGTTGGTAGTTAACGGCGTGGCAGATAATATTAGAGTACTTACATGAGATTACTTTTAGAGAATACCAGTAAATTGAATTAACGATGTATTTCGATTGTTATTACCCCGATACCCAGTACTTCGGTAGTAAATTCGTGTATCTTAAATAGTTGCCGTCATATATCCAAGGAACATTAGGCATTGACATTCGATCATAGGAAATGGGGTCTATATAAAGTGAAAGTAAATTTCTTAGCTTTCTTCTGTTTTTCCTGGTGTCCAATCTATCGACGCGCTGTGTGTTAATAGGTTAAGACACAACTGAGACCAGCTGCAAAAATTGCAACTCTTGGATATCCCGTTGGGAATCGAACCCGCTACCTTAAGAATTCGTTGCAGTGCTTTGCCAACTGAGGTATGGCTACGACCAGATTAGCTCAGTCGGCATTAGATTGACTTGATCGTGGATGAAAGACTTATCTTACAGAAAGGAGTTCATCGAGATGGACGAGGCAACTGTATTTATGTAGCCACGTAATATGAGTTTCATTAATCCTACTGGTGTCGTCAGAGATCAAAGGAGAGTAGATGTCAAGCGGTGTATAAAGACCTGCTTGTGAAAGATCAAAAAGCGCAACCCTGCGGGTTTCCAGGGGGTAGTCTTGCCGGTATGCTTACGTGCAATGCACTTGGATATCAGGCAAATACTTGCACTATTAAGGCCGAACTGACGAGTTAAGTCATTAAATTACTATTAATTCTTGATAAAAGCGTACAATTCTTGTATTTTTGTCATTTATTTCATGTAAATTTGTTTTCTTTTTTCTAGTCTTTGATGATGGTTTTTATAAGTCTTATGTACCACCGACTTCAAGACACTCTTAATTTTCTTTCCAATGTACCTGATCCGTCGGGAAAATCGGCGTTGGAATTTATAGTAAATATCTGGTGCTCGCGACAGGAGGAATTCTTTGGTACATATGATTCCAAAGTCCGGTGGGTGTAATTAAGAGATACTGAGTTTTGTGTAAGCTGTGATACTAGCACGTCTTACGAAGCTTGTTTGCCGGTCTGCAATACCTATGGTTATGAGACTGCTGTTATTTTTCTGGTATGATTAAAGGGTCTTAATTTCATGAACTTAGATCAAAGGTATAAAACTTAGACCACATGCGGACCAGCATCAGCTATTCCCAGACCTAAAAACAAAATAGCTGTTGAAATAATGTTATACACCCACGTCTTATCATTTACATAATGTAACTGTTGCAATAAAACCTTGCCTTTCAGTTGGACACCCCTGGCTTTGATAGAAGGAACTGCAAGGGACTTAACCCTATAGATGTCACAATTTTCCCATCAAAATTTAAACTATTCAATTAATTAAAAATCCTTTCAAAAATCTATGCTTATGAACCTAATATGCATTATCTAAAAAGCTTAAATATCTTGGGTGTATGTCAGCAGTTCGCTAACAGTACATATGTTATAGCAATTTAAAGTATCAAACACGAGTGTGACTGTCTGATCGAATGTCAGAAAGTCTGAAAAAGCTGTTGGTGCACTTTAAGGTGTTTTGATAAATGACCAAACTCTCTAATGAACGTTTAAGATGACAATATTTCTTCAACTAACTAGAAAATAGCGGTAACAGGTAGGTTGATGATTTACATGATATTAAAAGAAGTTATTGTCGTGAGTTTCCTCTGTGTTTGCTTTAATGAATTATCACTGTGTGTGAGAATTCCCCAATACTGTGCTTATACGAACGTCAAAGTCGTATATCTGAGATCCACGATTTCTTTGGATTCATAAAATAAATTCGATTAATTTCCCATTTGAGTTACTAGGCTAGGTAAGTTTTGAAAAGCAATAAGGATAATCAAGTTAGAAAAAACAAATTATAGTTTGTAGTTACACTGGGGGTCCAGTTTTGAGTTCTTGTCGGGGATTCTAGAGTGAAAAGTCATACATTTTCCCTAAAGATATGTGCTTGACAATCGTGGAAAAGTTACGAAATCCAACTTTGGGGGTAGTCTGATGCTGATATCTAAATGTTTCGAGCTTTATAAAAGTTGTCATATTCACATTGTCGCAGTTAAGTCTGCATCAGCATTCAGAAAACAACTTCCAAAATCCTTCGTTAAGGATGTTAGATGAGTTTAGTTTTTTGCAACTTTTTGGTGCTAAATCGTCAAAGAAGTTCATCCGTTTAAGGTGACATTTCACATCAGCGATTTACCAAGATTTCATACAACCATGTTGACTGGTATTAACCAACCGGACCGCCATAGAGGAAGTTCTCGTCCCGTCTATGAAATCCTTTAAATATGCGCAACAAAATTATTTCCCAGCACCATACACGATTTTTATCGTCATTTCGAGCATCTTTGCTATAGGCTCTCTTCTCATACCAACAACGTTCGACAAGATTGTTGTATAAAGGGGCTCTTTGAGTAAGAAACCAGTCCATAGAGTTCAAGCCAGAGCAACTTTAATTGCAACAAAGTGCCATTAGTTTTCCGAACCAGTTCCCTATACGAAATAAGGAGCTTCAGGGAGCCACATGAACTCGCTGCTTTTACGGTGCACAATTACAGCCATCAGCCAGGATTTTAAGCGCCTGAACTTGGATGCTGGCTCAGGTAGCAGACTGGCAAAGTGGGCCTGGTTGTTCAAAAGGCGATTAACTTAATCTTGGATTAGTGAAAATTTTGCCGACAAATTCTGAGCACATTGCTAAAGAAAGCAAGAGATTCCTTAGACAGACCTCGGGTGAATTCAAAGACGTTTCATGTTGCGAAACTTGAACTCGATTGATCAGCCATAATAGAAGGAACCAAAACAACTGTTTAACTGCCAATCCTGCATGGATTAGAGCTAATCATACTTTTGAACACCCGATCCCTGTGAAGTAGAACCCTTTACCAAACCCTGGGACAGGCCTAAGGTAGTACGAACACACACACTCATGTATTATGTATTGTCTGGCTTTGTATTTTGATTTCTTAGTATATTGTCTATGTGTAAGTTGCTGGAGCACACGATCAACAATGGAGACAGGAGACTAAATGACATCGTGGTTAAAGGAGAAAGAATTTTTCAATCCGAAACTGGTATTATACTGCATGATCGACTAGATTGTTGGTTTGTTTTCTTGACTTGTACTGGTTTTCCTCGCAGGCTTTACAACTCCTTAATGATTTGCTTAGGCCCAGTTCATACGTCGAACTTTTCATGTGCCGAATCAATTGCAAATCAGTTTGAACAAAGAATTTTGCCGATTAACACTAGATTCGGCGCATGAAATTTCGACGTTTGAACTAGGCCTTACTTAGGCCCAGTTCAAACGTCGAATTTATCTAATGTTAATGAGCAAACATGAAAAGTTCGACGTTTGAACTGGGCCTTAATTTGATAAATTTCTTGTTTGGCTTGCTTGCTTGCTGGCTTGGTTGACTACCGGTTTACTTGCTAGCTCGTTGTTAAAAAAGTTTTCTAAATTGCTGTCTGAAGTGCTTGATTTCTTACAGTACGTCAGAGCTGTGCTCTTCAGCTTTCCTGATCATGTTTTATTTGGTGCTAATTATTCCAATTTAATTTTGAACCACAAAACATACCAGAAAATTTTTCAAAAACCCCGATGACAAATATCCGTTTCTTAAACATTCGGGATTCTACCTCGACAACTAACCTTCTCTAAGCCCGCCACCCCTGAGGTTCGAGATTATTATCCTTCACTGTATTAGGGCTCGTTTACACGAGACGATTGGCTCATTTCCTGTGTTCAATATGTTTACTAATGTAGCAACACGTCCACACGACTCCAGTGAGTTGATCGATTACATCAGAATAAATAACAGTATACGACAATCGCATCTTGTAAATGGGTCCTTAGACATGCTACAAATCTGCAACACTATGTGCGTTTTAGCTTGTGCACTTTTGCTGAGTTCATGCGAATTTCTAATCAGTATTACATTTTCTTTCGCCATTATAAACTATCAAAATTTTACAGGTAAAACGTGTAAAATGGCCAAGTAAGTATAGTCATGTACTTTTTTCATGTTCTAGGAATTCGAACTAGATCAAAAGCGACTAAACGTAAGTTATATTTATTGGCTAAAAATATAGAAGTGTTTTTACATGTCAATACCAAAACTATCAGGTTGTTTCTATTACGCGTGTCGTGAACTAATCAATTATTAGCTTTTTATTACGTCGTATTGGTATTAAGTACTTAACCTTTACTACTTCTTGACCGAGCGTCAGGTCTGTACTAGTGAAATATGGGACCGATGTTTATAAATGTAAAATCAGAGGTTCGATATTTCACTAGTACAGGCGAAACAAGAGAGGTCAATAAGTAGTTTATTATATGGCTTTATTGAAATATATAATTGACAAGTGCAAACGTACTGAACGTCAAGTAAATACTTGCAATTCTGTCGTCATTTCATATAGCATGGCCGGTTTCCCTTATTATGTCTGCTAAATACAGCAGCCAGAATACTTTGCAGTTTTGTTTTTTTTTATTTTTATGTACACACTGAATTCCCAAACCGAATCGAAAGACAATTACTCCGATTAACATCACAAACATAATTTCAAAAGGCATCCTGGTAGTTGTATTCAGCAGATGAATAAGGGAAACCGGGCACTTCACTCTGCATGGTTACTTTTGCTATTCATATTTTGAAAAGTTAATTAATTTTTATTCGACATAAGCATGGCGTTTTTTAATTCCCCCTGAGCGGGCAATACGGGAAATATCCGACCGCTTACGAACCAATCAAATTCAGAATTTCCATATTCGAATCGTTCACTGCCACAGCCATATAATAATTTCATGCATGATTTTTTATTCCTTTTTTTTTCTTTTTCTGTTGTTTTTTGTGACATGACTGGACAATGATGAATTAGAATGCTGCTTAGGCAGCGTAAACGACGTGTAAAGGTCAAAAGGTTATAAAAAACTGCCAAAACTGAAAACAGAAAATCCTGACGTTTCGAGCAAAGGCTCTTCATAGAGGAAAACGTCTGTTAGGATTTTCTGCTTTCAGTTATTTCTCCAACCTGTTAATCCCTGACTGTAGCCGAGAAATTTGAACTATGTTCAACTTTTCAACAGTTTACGGTGAAAGTAAAAGGCGGAATAGGCTTGCGGAATGAAGAAAGTTGAATTTTAATTAATGAAAACGGCACGTTACGGAACAATTCACCCTACAAAACAGGGGAAATCATAAGTGGGCAAGTGCTGTGTCTTTCCACTTACGTCAAATTCGATGAAAAAATTTTAATTGGGTTCAGTTAAATAAACGTGTTTTAATGTTATATTTCAGCGTCCAGAGGTTCTCGTGAAAGAAAATGTAATGTCTTTATTTAATCAAGAAAGATGATGTTAATCTACGATAACGTTGGAAGGAGGCATGGGTTAAAATTAAATATGAAACTGGTCGGGAAAAAATGCTTTTCCATGGAAATCGGGGGTCGACCGCTTCAAGGGTAGAGTTTGACGTTAGGGTGGTCTTCGATCAGGATTTTAATAATGCAAGCTTTTAGTTATGTAACCAGACATTTGTACTTCAAAGGAAGGGTGCCTTTCGTAATTATTTTTTTTAATCTAATAAAGTTCTTTCTTAAGATCATGAAATGTCGAGAACAGTTTAACATTTGCTTACCATTATTGTTGCAGAAATGCTCATCATGGAGGATTTGCAAGAAGTGATTGAACGTGTTGATAAAAACTGGGAGGCCCTTATCCGGTCCACTCCACAAGTTGCAACTTACTGAATGATATCAAATGAATTACCTTTTTTTCAGCATGAGGCAATATCATGTAACATTTGATGGGCAACAAAAGTTATATAGTGTTAGACCTTGTAGGTTTTAACTCTACATGTACTTCAGGGTTTGAATTAAATGTGCAATGATAATTGACAACCAAATTATCTCAAACTTTTAAATTACCTCAGAATCTTTTTTGAGAAATCTGAAATCTCTACATTGAAGATTTCTGTACGTGATAATGCAACACAAGTACTATAATGAACGGCCATTAGCCATATTTGTGCGCCTTAACATAGCAGTGGTTCCCCCACACTGGAGGGTTGCATACCCCCGACGAATTTCGAAATTTTACTGTTCAGAAAACGCTATTTTCCAAATTCTGATTAAGCGAAGTTCCTTTACATGTGACTCACACTTTTGTCGATATTTAATGTGGATAATGTAAATAAAAACACAGTGCAGTGGCCGAAATCTCATCAAAAATGTTTGAGAATATACTATCCACAGAAATTAAGTTAGTTTTTACTCTGATTCCAGATATATTACAAAAAAATCTTATCTCGTCAACACAGTTTATTTAATTTATTTAAACGATGCAATATTATGTTGTCAATTATGCAAACATTTAAGTGCCTTTATTTGTAACGTGAAAGTAATAGCAATATTACAGCCATACTGAGCGAATACAAATTAATGGCGTGACAGCTAACATGAAAGAGCAAGTGCAACTGAGCAAGTAATCATGATTGCGTTTGACTGAGATTAATTTTAACAATATAAGTAACAGTGGTGAAATTTGTCATACTCAATGTAGTAAGTAAAGACAGTTAGCAATAGTTTATAATATTTAATAATAAAAAACAAATTCATTTCAATGTTACTGCCGTAAGTAGTAACATGTTCATAAAATTCCCGAGAACTCAGAAGTCGAATTTTGTCAAAGTGTCTTCAGTCTCTGATTCTTTCTTTAACGCCATAAACGTACAGCCTCTATGAAAGGGAACTCGTGAAGTGGAGGACCTTCAACCACAATTTTGATAATTTAATCAAGAAACCTTAACTGATTTTGCGTAGATTCTCCACTTTTGAAAAGAACCCTTCCTGTTGAGTACAAAATTCTGGTTACTTAAAACTTGCAATACAGTTCACTCTTAGACGTTTGAAAATAAAGTGAGCCGATCAGTTCAAATCCAGAACGAATACCACCCTATCTTCAAACTCTACCCTTGAAGCGACCCTCGATTTCGATGTAAAAGCATTTTTTCGCGCCCAGGTTCATATTTGGTTTTAACCCAATATCTGCTTCCAACGTTGTCGTAGATAAATGTCACCTTTCTTGAATAAATAAAAACGTTAAATATGCTGAAATGTAACATTCAAACGATTTTATTTAACTTAACTCAATTTGATAATATTCCATCGAATTCGACGTAAGTGGAAAGACAGCACTTGGTCACTTATTATTTCCCCTGTTTTGCTGGGGAATTGACCCCGTGTTATCCCTTGTCGTGATATTCCCACTAATAAAAATTCAGATTTTTTTTCATTCCGCTCTTCATGCAACATGCTATCCAGCAAGCTCATTCCGCCTTTTACATTCGCAGTTCAGTTTAAAGCTGCTTTCCGCTAGGTGTATTTTATCGCGCGAATCAACTTTTTCTCTCGTCTAAAAGGTTTTCAACTCATGAGAAATCTATTCGATTGAAACAAAGAAATAAGGATTCACACGATAGAATTCGCATAGTGGAAAACGACCTTTAGTCTCGACAGTCAGCGACTTACCTGCGACCACATTGGCGACCGCTACAACTGTGTAAGGAAAGTTAATTTGGTACAAGATGCACCTGATATAAATAATTTTCGTTGAGTTTTCTCCGCTTATACCGATTGTCTTCAAGACAACGATTAAACAAAATATGTCTACCTGCATTTTTATCATAAGTAGCTTACAACAGCTTCCTTGTGGTATGTGATAAAAAAAAAAACCTTCGCATTCGGCTTGAGTTTGTATATCCCGATTCCATGAGGATCTTTCATGGGCTTCTGAGAAATTTTCAGATCTTACACGGACAATGCTGTAAAAGACTCCGGCATGTCGTTTGCGCGAAACAGTCTCAAGCAAGAAGGTTTCAGCGGAAAGTTAAAAAAACCCGCAAAAAAAAAAGATGTCTTGCGCAAGCTTTACGACTCATCCCTGCTTTACTTGCGTAGAGAAGCATCGCTTGTGCTTACACTTTAAACCCTGTTAAAGATATTCTCTGAATTTCATCTAGAACCCGAAAGATGGACCATGATTCCGGCGCCATTAAAATTCTTTAAACTAATCGTAGAAGAGTTAAATAACTTCCTTCAAAATGCAGAGGCTGTACCAGATGATTCTGATGAGGTGCGTAATATTATCTTGACGATGTTGTAGTTAAGTAACAGTAGTAGTTATAGTTATAGTTGTAGTTATAACATCACTTGGCGGGAACTATATGTAATATTTAAAAACTGCGCTGGGGTGCTTTATCGGATTTAAAACACGAGGCGATAACATGTATGTATGTATGTATGTATGTATGTATGTATGTATGTACATGTGATACGTCGAATGTTCAAAAAAAGTTAACTTTATTCAAAAATTAAAAATAATATCTCAGGCAATCTGAAGAAGGAGCTGTGAACTGAAATATTATTTATAATTTTTGAATAAAGTCAACTTTTTTGAACATTTGACGTTTTATATGTGGGCTGACTGTTGGTGGAGCTGGCTCTTGATGTTTATATATATATATATATATTTGTACGTAATATTTAAAAATTGAACTGGAGTGCTTTATCCGAATTTAAAACACGAGGCAATAGCCGAGTGTTTTAGATCCGATAAGGAACGAACTACGACTTTTTTAGATGTCTTGTAAAATTTACCTCTTAAAACGCTAATTCGTCAAGAAAGTTTGAAAATTTATGTTTTCTAAGCCCAAAAAATTAACTTCTTCACATATAAAAACACGACACGCTTGTGATTTTCCTATTGTGTTTTCCTCGTGAATTCTTAGCGACTTTTATAAATACATATATGTAAATGTATGTAGATTAAATTACTATAGGAAGACACGACACGCTTATGATTTTCCTGTTGTGTTTTCCTCGTGAATTCTTAACGACTTTTATAAATACATATATATAAATGTATGTAGATTAAATTACTATAGATAAAACAACTTCATTTTTCCAACGTTTCGGTCGCAATTCGTTTTCTTGGTATTGTGATATTTTAGGATGAGGACGATTGGGAAAATGAAAGTGAAGATGATATGTCCGCAGGATTCGCAGTTAAGAATTTATTAGGATCAGTCTTGGCTCCTGCGTCAGACTATCCAGGTAGGATTTTTTATATCGGGAATTTATTTAACAAAGTTTTAAATCAAGCTGTTTTATAGGATAATGAAGATGTTATTCAGGTGAAGTAAACCGTTCTTGGGCTTATATTGGCAAGCTAACACGCCTTTGTTATCCGGTCGTTATATATTCTCAATACAAAATGAGTGGCTGTTCTGTATCGGGATTCTCAGACGCGGGTGCAGCCGCGTGTTTTTGTATTCCGATGATGTGATTAAATGGAAAAAGAAAATGATCACGTTATTTTTGTTTCAACCGTTTTTTTCGGATTTAGTCACTACGTTGCCTTTGTCTTTTTTCAGCCGATAGCGAAACTGGCAGTTAAATTAATGAATTTAAAGCGTTTAACGTTCATGCTGCAGATTCGGGTTTTTTTTGTTTTTGGGGGGAGTTTTTTTGTTTGTTATTTTCATTATTTTTCAACCGTATAGGATTCGACAACATATATGATGATTTTCCGATCGATGAAGTTGAAGATGACCCCGACATATTGGAAGATCCAATATACAGCATGGACATACAAGTTAGTGTTCTTTTGTATCTCTTTTCGTCAAGACCGATAGTAGTGGAATTCGTGAATAACCAATGCATTAGACAGAACAACTGATTAGTCTTATGATCAAGGTTAGATAATCAGATAAAACACATTGAAGCTAGTAGTGCCACCAGGGTGACAGATAAGTCTGTATTACCTATGTTAGTTTACTAAACGAAGCTCAGTTCTGTTTTTAACATAGCGTATGCAGGATGTTACTTTGCTTTAGGGTGACACTAGTGCTGCGCTGAAGGGCTGATCATTGTAGGGGGGTGTATTAAGGTTTTGGGCCCCTTACCAAAATGCGTTTCTTCAGAAAGCCAAGTGTATGTGGACTGGCTCGGTTGCCCCCTATAATCTAGTAAAACAGTCCTTACAATTTTTAATTTCCGATTACGGAATTTTAATATAGAATATTGTCGCACTCTCCCCTCCACCTAGTCGGCGCAGCCTTGTCTTTAGAACTGATATACGGGAACTTTGATGACTGAAGTAGTGGCCTTTCTTAAGAGATATGGGAATTTTGGTCCCTGAAATAGGGGCCTTTTATGACTGATATAAGGGACTTTTTGTCACTGATATAGGGTACTTTGGTCACTGAAATAAGAGCCCTTCATACTGGGACTGCACAGCACGCAGGCTATGAAATCGGGGACATCCACAACTAATATTAGGGAGTCGTAGAAGACTTTGGTCACTGGAATAGAGCCCCTACATAAATGATATGGGGAGCTTAGTCACTGAAATAGGGCTCCTTCATCAATTCATCCAGAGGTGTTATACCCCACACATACACACTCGGCACGGCACGGCACGGCACTGGTGACACTGAATGAGTGACATTTTGTCCAGGAAGTTCAAAAGAGCTGCTTTTAACTAAGTTTTTTGAACACTGTTAAAATTTTAATCTGCGAAATATATAAAATGACTTGTAGTGAAGTGTTTTTTCGGTTTAGTTATAGTTTTACGGTTCAACGGTTAAATCAAAAGACGACGCGTCGGAACAGCGAAATTTGAGGTAGCGACTGGTTGAGGCTGACAGCCACGGCTTGGACTATACATGCTCCAAGACGAAAAACGTCGTCATGAATAAATTTTTCACACCTTAGTAATTACAGTCCCACCAGAGATGCAATTCCTGAACAGTATTCCACTATCGAATTGAGTGTTCCAGCACAGACATTGCATGAAGATGTTAATTTTGCTGTTGTTTTGCTAGAGGCCCTAATCGTTCATAGCTTTGCCAGATTGGGACAGATGTAGTCTTATTGGAAGTTTCATAAGAAATTTACCAAGATTTCGAAGGCTAATCTGTTGCTCGCAATTACAATAATTATTAATATATACCAACGCAATACTGATTTTAAAAGGAAAAATATAATCATAAAAATTCTAAACTTTATTTGCATTATTTAAATATAGTGTAGATGTTTTATGATTTTATATTTTTATCCTCCAGGAATAGCATATTTGATAAGATTTAACAAAATGTTCAAAGGTTTATGTGGGAAGTACTGTGGAGCGTGTCGAAACAAGTAACACATAAGTCGAACTTGCTCCCTCGCTCGCCATCTGAGTCTCGTTAACTCAATCGTTAGGGCATATCGGAAGGTTGCGGGTTCAATCCCCGTCTGACGCTCGCGTTTTTCTGAGGTATGAGCTTGATGAACGTACATCTGCCATTCGTAATACCTATAAGAAACTCTGACATGCGTAACATTTATCTTATTGTATGGTACGAGTAGTTTGAATAGACGTAGTGAGGAATAAGGAGGACCGAGCCGGAGACCAGGTACTTGTCCATTTCTCGAATCAGGGCTTATGAGAGATTGGACGAAATGCAAATTAAAGTGATTAATAAAATTGAGAAAAGTACACTATCCTACAAAGTGAGAAGGCTTTTGGGCATATAAATTGGATTCTCGAAAACGAAGGCCATCTTTCAACTTATGATTTAAGTTAACAAAAGATGAAAACTGTGAAATGGTGATATTTCGATTTTATTGCAAAATCATCTTCAGACCACACTTCAGACCAAGTGAAGATGATTTTGCAATAAAATCGAAATATCACCATTTCACAGTTTTCATCTTTTGTTAACTTAAATCTTAAGTTGAAAGATGGCCTTCGTTTTCGGAACGTTACTAAACCAATGATAATTAATAAACAAATGGCATCATATGTTCTACGCCAGATAATAGGACTGCTTCATTGTTTCTGGTAGTAAATATGGAGTATTGGGACTGGGGTATGCAATTTAGTATTATAGTATAGTGTAGAGAAAAACAACAATCTTAATTCCTGTTTGGTTTTGTTTTTGTTTTTTGTTTTTTTTTTTGCTTTATTTTTTGCTTTTTTATTTTTTTAAATTCTGATCAAGTAACTGCTACAAAGGACTCGTACGGAGTTGCTGTAAATGGAAAGTTGATAAATCATTTTGTTTTCGAAAAATTTAGCTACAACTAGTAAACAGAGTTTAGATGACAGTTTCCACTCCCAGCATGTAGATAGGAGAAACAATTACAATTTTCTGCTCTTCCAGAAAGTTGCAAGTTTATTATCAAGTTACGCCCATTTGTATCACAGAAAATTTTTGGTACGACCCGAATAAAAAATTTTCGCATGGCATAAAATTGATTCGGTTACCAAAAAAGCCAACCGGCTCGTAAAAATGTGTAAAGACAAACCAAGCTTGCGTCACGTACAATCTGACGTAAAACTAAGACTACCGATCACAATATTGATCAACAACTCAGCGTTGCTACTGTGTGATTGGATGCGATTCCGGCCTCATGCAGTTGATCGATGAAAGTTAGCTTGAGCATATGTGAAAAGAGTGTTGTCCAGTTTGGTTCTACTAAGCACCCCAGTGTCTGTACAGCCGCGCGGAGTCCTTCCAACAATGATCGCGGTGAATGCTATGGAAACAACATACTTAGAAACGCATACCAACCACAATGGTGACATTTTCAACTACTAAAGTGCAGTCACCCCGTTTTTGTGCATTCGTGTTAACGTTAATGTTTAACATTTGTGTTAGCGTACGCCTGCATGTGCGCATCTTGCTTCGTGCGTGTGTGTTTGTGTGTGCGTACTTGGTTGCGTTGAGTTGTTTGTGGGTGTAACTTTTGCATCGTCTAGGCGGTAAGTTTCTGGAAACCAATTTGATCCTAAACCTCAATTTTCTGCGGGCTTATTCACACAGTTAGTTATGGCAAAGTAGGTCTTGTATAATTATGTAAACGTTCAGTTAATTGTAGATCTTAAACTAATGTTCTCTGGAAATTTATCCTCTTCTAAGCTTATGTTCTGTGTGTTTGTTTTGTAGAATTATCTTGTCGAATTTCTTCGTGCTTTCTCCGGGCATCCGTCATTTTCAACTTTTAATAACGAGCTTGGTCCAAACGAAAAACAAACTTTAATTAAAGCAGGAATAATTCAATAAATTTGCGCTGTCTAAGCAAAAACTGCTATTCTGTATATGTATATAAATAATAAAAAAATTCAAATGTAATTTTTTATGTTTTGAAATGAAGTATAGAATCTGTCATGATTTACAGTGTTGTCGTCGTTACTTATTTGAGAAATGTTGAATATCATAAATGCGAAGTAACATTTGCTGTTTTGTGTTTTTTGTTCAATTACTTTAACTGACCCACCGTTAAACCAGCAATGGCCTCGTACCTCGTAAGTTGTCGTCCATGAATCGTCAGTTCAAGCCTCGTATCCCGGCGCCGCTTCTTGCATTGGCCACTCTCTAAGTTCCCATAATATAATTCGTTTGAGGGAATTTTTTGCAATTTGGAGCAGTTTCATGAGCCTTTTTTATGATAAGATACTCTCAAAGCAAACAGCATCACGGAAGATATGAAAGTGGTCAATACTTCACAAAAGTCAGCTGATTTCAGGTGGTTCTAGTACAGTTTCTCAAAAAGCAGGAATATGGAAGTTTGAACCTCAAAAATTGTGCATGAACATTTCAAGGCAAATGAATTTCGATTACGAAAATTTACTCAAATTAAACTATATGAATAAGGAAAACAGGATAACACGAAAAATCATATGAACCTACACAACCATGACTGCAATGAAGGTCACCGCCATGCTGCACCTTGCAAACAGTGGCAGACCCAAGGAAGGGGCTTAAGAGGTTCGGGCCTCTTATTTCAACTGTTCAAAATCACATAGATCTTTACAACTAATTTTACGATAATGCTTGGGATAACTCAGCAGAGAACTTTCGTCCAATTGTGGTAGAAGCTGTCTTTGTGACTAGACTTATGTCCTTGTTTTCAAGACATTCTTACGAACTGCTAGCATCCCATGTAGATGTTTCTAATAAGGTTACAAACACTACAATGCCGATGCCGAGGAAGATGATGTGACCATCTGTCCATTTAACCCACTCGTCATTCATCCTTCATACTATTGCTGTTGCAACTTATTTACGCGAATTGCTTAAAGCGTTTTGAACTCTCACACGGCCTGGCAGTATTTGGTATCGATAACCCTTGAGCATGTATTAAGGTACACAATTTAGAACGACAGATTTTCATCAATGTTTTTCCTGCCCCCAACAAACATGAAGTTTCGCCAAGGGTACTGACATAGCCATCTCAAAACCTATTTGGACTCTAGCTTGAGCACACACACCCTTTTTGCAAATCCTGGGTCCGCCACTGGTAAAGGCGCGACTCGTCTTGCAAGTTGTTTCGCAACCGCTGCATCCGTTGGATAGTGGTTGCACGATAAGTGGTGTTACACTATGGCGTGTCCAACTTGTCTTGCAACAGTTACCAAAAAGGACGAAAACTGATTCATTTTCATTGGCTGTTCACGATTGTTGTTGCGAGAAAAGTTCAATGCTTCTACAGGCCGTAGATAAAATTTCCTTCCTTCACCTTCGTTTTTCCTTTTTTTTTTGACAAAATACCCTTCCAAAGATTGCAAAATTTCTTTCCAGATAACCATTACAATAAACTAATTTTTGCCCTTTCTCTAATTATAAATTCTAAGAATTAACTGGATGCTAGTTCGTTCCAGGCTTCTATAGCTGGACGTGTAAAGGTGTTATGTGGGTGCGGCATTAAAGTTCCTCCAATACGGGATACTTTTATTTCGTTTTATCACGGGAATCAGTTTGTTGTTTGGTTATACTTTTCATGCCAAAATGTTGAAAAAAAAAATATAAATTTCCTTCCAATTTCTTTCCAACTTTGATTTCCTCCCATTTTTCCCTCCAGAAGGAGAAATTTCTTTCCAAGTGGAACCACTGAAGAAGTTAACATGTTATACTGTGCAACACCTCAAAAATTCGTTGCAGCATTGCCGTAGAGCTTGGTTCAACTTCGTGCAACGCTCGCAACAACGAATAGATTGAGAGGTTTGATGATTGCAGACTCATACACGATGCAATTTCTCTTACAACTTGTCTTATTACAAAATTGCGGAATAAGATGCAAGAAAAGTTGCATAGTGTAACAGCACCCAAAAAACTACTGTTTATTAACCTTTTCCGGTCTGTACCCGACTTTTTAATTTTACTCTGGCTAACGCCAGACGGTCTTAGTCGTCAAGAGGAGACGTCTCGAACAGAAAAGGGTCAAAAACTATCTCCCTTAGACTGATCTACATTTCACACGATTCCATTGGTGCCTACGACTCTGGGTCTTGATCAGTGATGTGTACAATTCTGTAACAGTCTTCACGAAGTACTGGAACATTCGTGAGCGAATAGTAAGGTAGGATAGATGGATGGATGGATGGAGGGATGGGTGGATGGGTGGGTGGGTGGACGCATGGATGCATGCATGGATGCATGGATGCATGGATGAATAGAATAGAACAGAATAGAATATTTATTTAACCACGGTGGTTCTATCAGAGTTAAAAATTACAAGTGCATGAAATCCTTAAGTCTGGTCTACCTAGAAGCCGTGTAACCCTGAGAAGCTATATTTACAAAATTTCATAGTTTTACGTATTTACAGAATGTACATTATATTACATTGAAGAGCTTTACATGTTGTCAATGCAGAAATTATGGGTTTTGATTTTTTGTTTAAATTTTTGCAAACTTTTCTCCACCTTCAGAGAGTTTGGTAATGAGTTCCAAAGAATTGAGCCAGACACTGCAAAACTTCGTTTGTAGCATTCGGTTCGCACCTTTGGTATCTGAATGCTATTTTCAGATTATCTTAAGTTATAGTTAATTGAGCCAAACTGGTTTTCAAGCATTTCAGACAAATAGCTTGGTGCACAGTTATTCATAATTTTGTGAATCATTGTGGCCTTTTGGCATTTTCTTTCTTGAGCTAATGTTATCCAGCCTAGTTTTGAAAAAATTTCACAAGTGTGAACTGTGTATGGGGCACCAGTAATGATACGAGCAGCACGGTTTTGCAACTTTTGTAGTTGATCTGCTAAGCTCATATCAATACTGTCCCAAACGACACTGCAGTAATCAAAATGCGATTTTACTATTGAATTGTAGATGTTCGTTAGAAGCTCTTGGTTAAGATCACTGATCTGTAAATAAGACTGGATAGAGCAACTCCAGTCTCTCGCTCACCGAAAATTGAAGCCGGAAGTGAAGCTGAAAATCTCACGGCGGCCATATTGGAAGGACCCACTTGTAGTTATAGGGCTATTACTGAATTTTGATTTTCGCTCTTAATGGTTGTGATTTCAACAAAAACCAGTTAACCTTTACATTTTTAGCAATAAATTGTATCTTTCGATGGTGGAGAACTTTAAACGTGGCCAGAGTAACTGAAAATCAGCAGAAATTTGATGATTTTTACCCTAGCGAAGACCAGTGCCGGCCACCTCTTTGAAGAAATGTGACTAAAGTAAGAAAAAAGTGGTCAATAACATTGTGTAACTTTAGCAGTTTGGCAGTGACTTAGCAATAAAGAGGAGATATTACCGTTTCTGTATTCGTCTTGTCATTGTTTTTCGGATCTCGGGTTTACCAAGTGTATGTATTCGAGGTTTTAAATTACTGTATTTGTCAAGCAAATTCAACAATTTCTTCACTATCAATGGCGATGAGCTTTTGACGAAAATAAACTTTGACTAACTCTTTCGCCGGGATCAATTACCGAATGAACCATGCAAACCCAATTTACTGCTAAATGTTGCTGATCAGAGAAGATGGGTTCTGTACTCCTATAAAGGTTCAATACATGCATTTTGTTTGCACTAGTGCATGTAGTAAACTTGAGTTCACAGCCGTTTGTTGTGATTTAGTATGAAGTTTTTTAATATGTTTTTCACGTTTTTGATATGGCTTCTAGTTACAGCTTGATCAATATTGTTGTTCTTGTACAGTAATCAAATCATTTGTTAATGCATGAATTTTGTAGAACCTCTAGAATGACAACACGAGTCTTTTTTTAAAAACGGAAATTTTAGATATTTTATGTCTTTTACGACAAAATAAAGTGGTTAGAACCAGCAGACTTATGTTTTCTAATCTTGGGAAAACAATTTTGGTCCTTCGGAGCCGGATCTAAGACGAAAAAGCGACAATTTGGCGTATTTTAAAGCGGTGTAACGTGTGAAGTATTGTGGACAATATGGCGACCGAAAATGCACAACAAGAAGAATTACTCATGAATGGTGCCAAAAGTATCGGAAATCCCGACCCGGACGACCAGGAAAGCAATATTCAAAGCAAACAAGTGAGTGGAAAGGTTTAGACTCTGCGGAATAGCAAAAAATTTGCAAAAACTAGGCTAACTAAAGCAAAGAAGCAGTTAAATGACTTAATTGACAAGCAGTTGCCTGATGTACCATTACCCAGTAAAAACACTATAAGAAGAGCAATTAATAAAGTTAATACCGAGATGAATATAATCGAGAAAATTATTTCTCAGTTGAAAGAGGCCTATGCAGTGAATGCAGGGGCTGATAAGTCCAATACAATTATAGAAAGTTTAGACAAAGAACTTGAAGATATTGGGTCTTCAGTTGACACAGTTATTGTTAGTGCAGAGAGACATATTCAAGAAAGACTTTCCAATGGGGAAGCGGAGTCAGTGTTAATATCGGTTCATTCGAAATCGGGTAGTGCCCAGTCCTCTGCAGTGTCAAAAAAGTCACTAAATCTTGAAAAAAGGCAGAAAGAAGCTGAAGAAGCCAGTGAAAGGTTAGCGCAAATGGAAAATGAACAAAAACAAAAAGAACTAGAGTTAGAGAAACTCACTGTTGAGCTTCAGCTTAGTAAACAGCGAACAGAAGAGGCGAGAAAGATTGCGGATTTGAATAAGTTACGGGCTGAGGCAGCAGAACACGAAGCAGACTTACCACATGATGATACAGTGCAGAGCTTTCTGAAGAATGAGAGGACACCAGGACATGTAAAGTCACCCCCAGATGACACAAAGTATGTTCGGTCGTCTGCTCCTATTAGACTTAAAGGAGTAGATATACCCAAATTTTCTGGAGAAGATAAGTGACTATGAATCGTGGAAGACCGCTTTCATGTCTGTAGTTGATCGCCTCGACATCCCAATTGGAGAAAAAATGCTTCGATTGCAAACTAGCTTATCAGGGAAAGCACATTCATTAGTCAAAGATTTCGGTTATTCCTTGAGTGCCTACGAAAGAGCAAAGGCAAAACTGGAAAAGAAGTATGGTGGGGAGCGGAGGTTAAGAATATAACACTTAACGACTCTGCGCAACTGGAAGAAGGTTCGAGCACGGAATCTGGAAGATCTTGAGGAATTTCAAGTAGTGTTGGAGCGAGTGTCCATGGCCACAAAGAACTCTGGCTCATTCCAATCAGAGAATCTGAACTTAGCTGCTAAAGAAAAGTTAGCTGAGGAAGATGTTCAATCTTATAAGCTCTGGCTGCTAGATCGTTCCATGGAAGATAGCTTCGAGTCGCTTCTGGAATGGGTTGAGTTGCGTGTGCAAATTATGGAAGAAGCAAAAGAAGAAGTCTACGGACTTGGAAAGAAACATTTAAACAAGGATGATGGCAAAAGCAACGCCGTGAAAAACGAGCCAGAGGGTTTGGTATGAGATCTGACGTAAGGACTTGTGTTGTTGACAAGTGTAATCAAGACCACCCCCCATGGGTTTGCCCAATGTTCAAAGAGCTTCCTGTGGCAACAAGAAAAGAGGTGATAAAGAAAACTGGACGGTGTTTTCAATGTTTAGCTGCAGGACACCACAGCAAGGATTGTAAGAAAACTCGAGTGTGCGGTGTTGGAGAATGTAAAAGTACTCGACATAGCTGTTATCTCCACGAAAGTGCTCCTAGACAATCAGAGAGACACACTCGATCACCACCTCAGCGTGTTGACTAACAAGCAGACGGCAATCAGCCTCGAATGAATGATGTTCAAAATCAGTCTTCCAGAGAGGGAAATCAGTTAAGATCAGACGCACCAACCTTCAACCAACAGAGATCGAATAATGAGTCATTGCGCGAGAAGGGGTATAAGACAGGAACTGCGGACAGTGTTTCGTTAATGATTCTTCCAGCTGTCACAAGTAGCAGTAATAGAGAACTGAGGGTAAATGTCATGTTGGACCCTTGTTCAACGAGCTCATACGTGTCAGAAAATGCTGCAGAAGAGCTCGGAATGCAAGGTCAGCCAGTAACTCTAACAATTTCAGGAACAGGTGGAACTGAAATTACACGTCAGTCAAGTCGAATAGAGTTGTCAGTGAGAAGCATTGATGGATCGTTTTCCTCAACCTTGCAAGCACATGTTTTGGGCAATATTGCCAGTGACACACCTGCCATACAGTGGAGCAAGATAAAGGAAAAGTGGCCTCATCCGAATGACGTTCCTTTTGAAAAAATCGCAAAGCGTCGACAAGTTGATGTAATGATTGGCAGTGATCACCCCTTCTTCCATCTTGCATTGAAAGAAGTTCCTGGAAGCCAACCAAGTGATCCTATTGCACGCCTCACAAATTTAGGGTGGGTGTGTTTTGGCCCAACGTTAGCGGAAACATTCCGACAAGATACACGGACGCATTTTACTCGAACTTACCGTACAAATCAGAATGAAGCCATCCAGCAACAGCCACCAGTGGACATTTTACGTCAATTTTGGGAACTGGAGTCCATCGGGATCAAGGAACATACAGACCATCCCATGACTATTGACGACAAGGCAGCCATTAAACTAGTCTCTCAAGCTCTTGAGTTTAAAGATGGGCGATATGAAGTAGCAATGCCTTGGAAAGATGGAGAACCCAAGTTGGATAAGAACTTTGAAGCTGCCATGTATACGAGCCGTATTTGACGCAGCCATGAAGTACAATGGAAAGAGTTTAAACGATACAATGCGGTCAGGCCCGAAGCAACAGAGAGAGATCGTTGACGTGTTGACACGCTTTCGCAGAGCCCCGGTGGCTCTTAGTAGTGACATTTTGGAAATGTTTCTGCAAGTTGGCATTCGCGAAGAAGACAGGAAATACCGCAGGTTCCTCTGGCGAGACTTTCATACCGAGTGTGAACCGACGATTTACGAGTTTCAAAGATTGGTCTTCGGAAACACAGCATCTCCCTTCTGTTCGCAATTCGTCATCCAATCTCACGCCAAAAAACATGCGACAGAGTTTCCGGAAGCAGCAGACTCAGTGTCTAACTCAATGTATGTAGATGATCTTCTTGACTCAAGCAAAACTGTGGCAGCCGCAAAAAATCTGCAGCAGCAACTTACCACTCTTTTGGCATCGGCGGGCTTTCATTTACGAAAATGGGTCTCGAATGAAGCTGCAGTAGTAGAGAGTATTCCAGAAAGTGACCGCCTTCCAACGCTAGATCTCAGCAAAGCCGAACCAACGAAGACCCTGGGAGTGATGTGGGAATCGAAAGAGGACTTATTTATGTTCCGAATAAAGTGTCCTGAATCGAGTGAAATGTTGACCAAACGTAACGTTTTGAGCACCATAGCGACTATCTACGACCCCCTACAGTTCTTAGCTCCATTTATTATCCGGGCGAAGATGCTGATGCAAGAAATGTGGCTGGCTGGGTTGGATTGGGATTATGTTTTCCCAAGCCATCTTGCAACGAAGTGGAAGAAATGGGTATCCGAGTTATCTGATTTGTCACAATTTACTATTCCACGCCCTCTCCGCCTTGCAGATCCTGTTAGTGTCGAATTGCATGTTTTCTCCGATGCATCGAAAGGTGCATATGCTGCTGTGGCATATTTGGTGAGCTCCTATCAAGCCGGTACGATTACCTCTCGTCTGATCGCTTCCAAGTGTCGTGTTGCTCCCGTAAAGTGTGTGACTATACCTCGACTCGAACTGATGGGTGCTGTATTGTCAAGTCGTCTTGCACAGGGCCTCCTTAAAGTATTAAACGTGGATAGAACATTCTTCTGGACGGATTCTGAAAACGTGTGGTATTGGGTTCACAACCAAAGTAAAGATTTCAAGCTGTTTGTAGCAAACAGGATTGGGGAGATCCGCCGCATCACTAGTCCAGAACAACGGCATCATATCCCCAGTAAGGACAACCCAGCCGATCTGGCAACGAGAGGAATGACCGCTGCAGAGTTGAACGACAGTACCTTCTGGGCAGAGGGTCCGACATTCTTAAAAGAGCCTGAAACGAGTTGGCCAACATCCCCAAGTAGGAACCCAAAGCCTGTTGATGGAAATGAACGACGGACCCACACCCAGACGCATGCAACTAACGTTCGTGATGATCCCCCTATCGACCCAAAGCGCTTTTCGAGCTTCAGACGTCTGTGTAGAGTGATGGCGTGGATGTTACGTTTCGTGAAAAACTCAATATCAAAGTCTACTCCTAAGATTAAAGGACATGCACTTCTATGTGCAGAAATTTCATTAGCAGAGAAAGTTTGGATAAAACTAATACAAAAGGAAGCGTTTCCGCAAGCCGAGAGAGACCCGACCTTGGTGAAACTGAATCCTCGAGATGACCCTGATGGTCTCATGAGAATGAACGGACGCTTGCGGCATGCCGTCGAATTGCCTTACGATACGAGGCATCCTATAATCTTACCCAAAGCTCATGATGTAACTCGACTTATTGTGACAGATGTTCATGAAAGTTTAGGACATGGCTCTGGTGTCGAACTCTGTTTGACCATCTACGTTCTCGGTATTGGATCGTGAAAGGTCGTAAGACAGTGCGAAGCATAATTGAAACCTGCCCGGAGTGTCGGAGACGGTATTCGAAGAAGACGGCAAACCAAATGATGGCACCTCTTCCAAGACCAAGACTGGAGTCCCTGCGTGCCTTCAATAAGGTGGGAGTGGACTACGCAGGACCCTTCCTAACACGACAAGGAAGAGGTAAGACGAGGGCGAAGCGATATTTATGTTTATTTACTTGTCTGGCGACGCAAGCCATCCATTTGGAGATGGCTTACTCGTTGGACACTGACTCTTTTATCAATGCTTTTACCCGAATGGCCTCCAGGAGGGGGACACCAAGTTACATACTCAGCGACAATGGAACCAACTTCGTAGGAGCGGAGCGAGCTAGTTGACCATCTAGACCAAGAAAAGATCGCAGAGAAGACGACCGTCCATCGAAAGATCGAATGGAAATTCAATCCGCCATCCGCACCACACTTTGGTGGCGTGTTTGAGGCGTTGATTAAGAGTGCAAAAAGAGCCCTTAAAACTATTTTAGGTGACGCTGACGTGAAAGACGAAGAACTACATACGGCGATATGCGGAGCAGAAGAGATGCTCAATTCAAGACCAATTACATATGTTAGTGCGGATCCAAACGACCTGACGCCCTTAACTCCCAATCACTTCCTAGTTGGGCAGTTAGGAGGAAGGTTTGCGCCCGAAGCCTTGTCTGAAGAAGTCTATAGCCCTACCAAGAGATGGCATCGTGTACAGCGGCTTCTGAAATTGTTTTGGCAGCGTTGGCGGAAAGAATTTCTACCATCATTCAACGTTCGTGGCAAGTGGTTCCACCCGAGGCATAATTTGAAACCAGGAGATGTAGTGCTCATTGCTCAGCCAAAAGCTAACCGAGGCGAGTGGCCGTTTGGTCGTATATTAGAGGTCTATCCAGGCAGCGATGGATTGGTAAGAGTCGTAAAAGTAAAGTCGAAAGGAAAAGAGTATTTTCGTCCGATTCATAGATTGTGTCCGTTAGAGTATGTAGCCAAGGGAGGACAGAATGATTGACGATCAACATTGACTGATTGACTTTATAGAATAAAAGTAAACATTGTTTTGTTGTAGCGTTTGGACTACGTTTGTTAGAATAAGTTGGGTTTTTTTTCTTTCAATCTCGAATGTAGTTACATTCGGGAGGGGGATGTTAATGCATGAAGTATCTCGGAATTTTGTAAACGTTTTCTGGCCCTAAGGATTGCGGGCGTCTTTTTTGTAGAACCTCTAGAATGACAACACGAGTCTTTTTTTAAAAACGGAAATTTTAGATCTTTTATGTCTTTTACGACAAAATAAAGTGGTTAGAACCAGCAGACCTATGTTTTCTAATCTTGGGAAAACATCATTCATGCAAATCAATGTAAAATATGTTGTTTGAAGCTGCTTTGTGAGTTGGAGTTGAGGGAGAACTTTTGGGTCTAAGTCAAACGAAAATTAGTTAGGTTTTTTCTTTAAAGTGTTCACAGAGCTCAGTCTGCTGTATGGTAGATTCTCCTGTTGATTAAAGTCACATTTTTGCCCTTATCAAGTGCATAGCAAAGTGCTACAGCAAAATTCGTTATTGTTATCTTGAGAAGGAAACAAAAGCCAACCTTTATCATACAAAATCAGAAAAAGTTAAATTTGTCCTCTTCTAGCAACAGTAAGAACCAAAATCTAATCTACAGTAATATTGGATAACCTCCCCAGTCACTGCATGCATTTGTGTAAGTGTTCACCTATCCATGGAAGACCAGTAGAGTCAATTGTGGTGAAAAACTAAATATATACCCAGAAAGATAGACATGCAAACATACCATGTGCAAAAACTGGAAAGCTTAAACACGGAGCGATCGCATAAGAAGAGGCTGAGTTTCTCAGCCTGTCAATTATGATTGAGGAAAGATCGCATGTTATTGGTCAATTGAGTGCAGACTAATTTCCGGTGGACGAATATCACGTTCAATTGAGGAGAATATAGGAAATGAATTTGTTTGCAACGACGTTGCTGCCTGGATAGTATTTTGCGCCTGTTGGCCATTTGAACTGTTTTGACTGAGCCAACAATCCAAGAGCAATTCCATCACTTCAATATTTCCTGCCGGTTTTCCGTTGGACAGAAACTGATTCCTCACGGTGTTGATCTTTTTACGTACTTCTACCAAGCGCCCTTCCTCATCGCGTTTCACTTCCATTTTGAAGCCGTAGTAGGCCTTGCTCTCTTTAATTGCACTTTCATTCTTCTGGTAGTAGGCTTTATTGCGATCATACTTGCTAAGCCCCGCAGAAAGCGGAGTTGTGCTTTGCGCAGAGGTAGAAGTCCGAGCGGTTGGATGAGAGCAACCGAGCATATTTGTCACAAATGAATTTGAAAGTGGCGCCAGTTTTTGTTTATATTTATAATATTACAAGCTTCAAATATGCGCCAAAAAGAATACAGATGGCCATGACACATCGCGGACGTAATAAAATGTGAATCGTACCCAAACACTGCGTGGGTAGGATGACTATAAGTGAATGAAGATTCGCAGGACGTCTCGAATAATTATAATACGACGTATAACAACCAGGAAAATTAGTAAATGTGGCATGTTCAGCCATTTATTGCTTTATATATTGTTTAGCTGTATTTTAAAAACACATTTTAAAAGTATTTCTGTAAGCTTTAGGCTCTAGGACACGCTTGTGGAGCTCTACGCTGTCCAGTTCAGTCACGCTTAAAAGTATCCGCCATTTAGAAACATGCAACCGCCATACGAAGCCAGAAATGTGGGAGGAGCTTACCCTTTTATAGCGTCGCTCCGTGTTTAAGTAGCAGGAAAGCTTATGACTTCTTGAGCCAAATGAACCCTATCATCATGGTTATTAGTGGGAATCTCTAACCAGTAAGTAACAGCAACTAAGGTGTTCAAGCAAAGGTTACATGTGTCAACCCATCTATCACCTGAGAAATAGTGAGATGTTCAAACTATTGAGGTACAAAGGCGAAGATTTTTAAGGAAAGGTGTTTATCAATGTGTCACTGACCTGGAACTAGAAGTAAAGTCTGGGATCCAAATCAACATATTAACTTTAAGACAATGAAGACAAGTCATACACGAGAATATCTCACTGAAATACGACCACGAAAACCTTACTATGAGGTTTCATGTTAGAACTCTTCAAACAAACGGCCAAGTTCGACTTCCACATATTTCGATTCAAGTGTGCAAACACGTACAGCATGAGCGGGAAATTAGCAGTTTAATACATCCTGGGGTTTTATCAGCAACAAATGAATCAGGACTTAGGCAAAACACATCACAGAAAATTGGCAAATAGTAAGGGTTACTTAAAAAACAGAGAGAAACAAATACACAAGAGTCTCTCACAGACTCGATAGACATTTATCAAATTTTGAAGCAAGTATACAGACGGGTGCATTTCGCAAAATAAAGCATTTGCGAAACAAAAAAACAATTCAGAATACTTATTTATTACTTAAACTAAGATTAAGAACCTTAATTTCGTTGTCAAGTCATCTCAACCTCCCTGAAATTTGCGAAAAATGCCGTTTAACCGCTACAACTCCTATTCACGCCACATTGTTTGGGGCCTGGTTGGGTCCTTCCAATATAGCCGCCGCTCCTTGACTTCCGGCTTCACTTTTTGAGCCTAGTTGCTCTATCCAGTCTTATTTAGAGGTCAGTGGTTAAGATATGGTTTGATCTTTTTCATAATGCGTAAACTTGTTGTAACTTTCTTTTTAATACTTTCAATAGGACCCTTCCAAGTTAAATTTTCATCAATTCTTAGACCCAGGCATGAAACCTCATCAGCTTGTTTTAGTGAGATGCCATTAACAGTTAATTCTAAGTTTTCAGAGAGGGACGCTAATCTTTGCCTGGAGCCAATTACCATAAGTTCAGATTTAATGACATTCAGTGTCAGCTTGTTAGCACAGAGTCATTTTACTATACATTGAATATCATTTTCTAGCATAGATTTGATTTCTGGGATGTTGCACCCAGTTGTAGTCAGGTTGGTATCATCTGCAGACATTCGAGTTGAACTATAATCTACGCAATTTGGTAAGTCGTTGATGTACATAAGAAATAATAAAGGTCCTAATATTGTTCCTTGCGGGACTCCACAAGTCAGTTGGCGGGCATCAGATAAAGTACCAACTAAGGTAGGATTCAAACCAAGCAATGGCTGGCTGATCTAGACCGAAATATTGCAACTTGTTCAGTAGAATATTATGGTCCACAATATCAAAGGCCTTTTTAAGATCTAAAAATAATACTCAATTTGCAAGTTTTCTGTCAATGTTAAAGCACTACTCATTAGTAAGATCCAACATTGCTGTTGCTGTGGAATACAAAGACCGAAAACCGGATTGTCTTGGATTTAATAAATTATGTTTAGTGACATAGTTCTCTAATTGGTAGTACACAAGTTTTTCGAAAATTCGGGCAACTGCTGAAATGATTGAAATTGGCCTATAATTATTTGATTTGCTTTTGTCTCCTGTTTTAAAAATAGGAGTCACTTTTGCCATTTTCCAATCATTTGGAACAGTGTTGGTTTCTAAGAACAAATTAAATAGATCTGTTAATGAAACATATGGATAGATGGATAGATGGATGAAACATATGATATGAAACATATGGATAGATGGATATATGGATAGATAGATAGATGGATAGATAGATAGATAGATAGATAGATAGATAGATAGATAGATAGATAGATAGATGGACAGATAGATAGATGGATAGATGGATAGATGGATAGATGGATAGATGGATAGATGGATAGATGGATAGATGGATAGATAGATTTATTAAAATTACATCGCAGCCAAAAAAAAAGGCTGAATTTCGTAATTATTTACATTTAAAAATTTTTCCAATAAAACTTTTATCTGTACGATACTACCCTATGTATCTTACAAGCAATTTTTTAATGAATAACTTTAATTAGGTTTAAAACTACATAACATTAAATTTACTAAATAATATTTTTAAATAGTTTAAAAATTTAACAAGTATAGAAATTAGAGTACAGGCGGGCATTTCATTAATTGCACATAGCGAAAATAAAAGAGTTCATTGTTCTGTTTGTTTGAACGCATGGGATGTCAAAATTTCGCTGATTTCGTAACTTATAATATGGATTATATCTTTCTGGTAATAAATTATTGAGTTTATGGCTTGGATCTAAAGTTATGGATTGAAAAATTTATTACACAGATGTTCATGATGGTCCTTCATGGGTTTAACGCCTAAACTTTCAAGAGCAGTATAATAATCAAAGATTGTGCACACAGGGGCCGCGACACGATTTTAAAAGTGGGGAGGCCAGAATTTATCTTCAAATACGCATTTTCGCGGGATTTTTCTTGTAAAATATGAAAAAAATTAAGGGTAAAAATGACCAGATTTTATGTGTAAAAAGTGATGTATCAATTTAAACGTTTGTCAAATATACATACACCCTGAAAGTACAAAGGCCACTAAAGCTACTAATTTTTTACTCATGTTGATATCATTCCTGTCTGTCGTAGAAGAAAACTACTTTCAGATATTCTGCATGAGAAACGAAAATGATTCTATTAACTGTATACAAACAATAACCTGGTTTCTATCTTGCTACACTTCTTAATCCTTGCTACACACGTAGCACGTGGAAATCAAACTGGCTTTGAGAAACAGCTGGCTGTTTATATAAGTGAAAATGTCTATTATTTTGTTCTTTTTCGTGACGTTTCCAAACAATAGAATCACAAGAGCTATAATTATCTCTTTTACACTGCTGTTCATTTTCGATAATTGTTAAGCTACTGAAATTTAAAATTAATCATATAAAAACAAAACATTTCTCTGCAAAAAAGTGGGGGGCCATGGCCCCCGCGGCCCCCCCGGTGGCGCGGCCCCTGTTACAGTCATTCATAGTTGAATTTATCGCTTTAAGCTGCAATTGTCATACAAAATGTCATGTCTTGTTATTAAGTTTCGTTTTGCTATTGGCATATTTGTTTCACTCAGTGTTCTAAAATCAAGTTCATTTGACTTTTTTGGTCACCAAAAATGGCTATTTCGGAATCCAAAAAAATCTCACTCTCTGAGATCTCAGAAGATGGACAGTTATAAAAATTAGTTGAAAGACAACCGGCGTTCCACAGTGCTTCGTTTACTGATAGTTTCCCTGGCTCGTCTTGAAGGTCATCTGGTGCCCATTTGTGTGCACAACTGCCAGTCTGGGTAAAGCAAACGCGAGAGCGTCGCTTTTCTAATCCAAATTACCCAGAACCACCACACAGTTGTAACTTTCGCACTCCGTCAGAGTCCCGATAGTTCAATGGTTAGAGCGTCTCGCCAGTCATAAGAAAGCTACAGGTTCGAATATTGTATGGGGCTCAGAATCACTGCTTGTAGGACCGATTTAGAGGCAGTTCGTATGCTCGATATTAAGCAACGCCGGATTAACCAGTAACCTAGGTAACCTATAGGTTAAGGGCCCCCGACAGAAGGGGACCCCCGAAAATTTGATGTCGGGAGACGTTTGTGATACGGTCGAGGAATGGCGATAGTTATTCAACCGTTGCAGATAAAATGGACCCCAGTGAATAAATTTTTAAGTGATCCTTCATTTTTCTTGGCCAGGAAGCACATTACGTAGACATGAAATAACGTCGATACCATGGATGGCTATCGGTTCATGCTAATCGAATTGAGAGACGCAGAAGACGTCCTTCAAAAATTTGAAAGTTTGACGTTATTTAAAAATCTGAAATCTAAAAGAAACTTGTTGCTGTCACATAATTGGCAATGCTGTGACGTTACTCTCCGTCGCGAAAAGTGACGGGCACTTTTTAGGCTTCTATATATATACTTTTTTTTCTGACTTTACTTAAAATGGGAAGTAGTTTATCCATTTCCTTTGAGCTAATGAGAACGGACAAGTTTTAGTTTACGTTTCTTCGGACCTTCGTAATTTGATATTGGTTGATCTCGAGATTAGAACTTTATTTTAATAAATTACCTAGCGATTAAGTGAAGAAAGTTTAATCTCCGGCTTAATCTCACCTTGATTTCAGTCAACCCTTTAACGCACAGTGTACGATATATCAGACAACTAAGAACAAAAGAACCAGTGAGTGAGCAAAAGAAAAACAAAGACAAAACAAAGACAAAACAAAGAACAAAAAAAATAAAAATTAAGCGTTAAAGGGTTAATCTGGTTGGAACTTTAATCCCGGTTGAACTGGCTTACATCCAGACGCCCTAGGGTATGGGATAATAATGTCCCGTAGATAATAAATAATAGATAATAGATTGACGCGTGGAACTGCGTAAAATCTCGATACAAACGCTACTACAAACTTTCAAATTTAGAGTTCACTTCCGTTTTCAATTTCAAACCAGGATGAAATATTTCACGTAACCGAGAATGTCTCCTACTGTAACTCCTCCACCTAACCAGCCCCTAAGATTCTCTTCTTTACAGACATATTATTAAGGATCGCCCTCAACTGATTCTATTATGAACAAAACCCAATAGCCTATTCATGTTTGGGCCCTCCCACGTGACTTGTTGCGAGAGCCAGCGTTTGGCTAATAAAATCGAAATAGCATATCATTATCGTTGGACAAATTTAATTCTTTTCGAAATGCACGAACAAGAATGCGTGGAACGAAGGGAAATTGCATATATTTCGGACCTATTCCAGTGAGATATAGTCTGTAGACTCTGTAAATAGTATCTCGTATGTATTACGTTTAGATATCTTCTGTATAATCTATATTGATTTAATTAACATCAGAACATGGTCACACCCACTCAGCCAATCAGAAGCGAGTATTTCTATGCTCCATATGCCACTGAACCACTCTTCACCGCGAGTCTATGCTTCAAACAAAAGAAAACAATACCCTCATTAGTATGCTCTATATAGACCATACTTATGAGTTACATATCAGCCCACCATGAATGCTAATCAATAACAATGGCAAAAAACATGAAACAAAAAACATTAAAGGCATCAAGACAAAGTTGTTTATTGCATAATTTTTTTACCAAAAATGTTGCTCAAGAACAAAACTGTATTTCGAACATCACACTCAGAATCTTTACACACGTGCACACACACACGAGACTCAGCAAACCGTTCAGTATCTCTCAACGAAAATGAAATGAAATACTAGTTTTGCCATGTTTAATGTTAACTGAACAAGACGATGAAGAAGCGGTTTCTTTACCTTCTTCGTTGTTTCCTTCTTTCTCCTCTTCGTCGTTTTCTACTTTTTTCTTTTTACCTTCCTTCGGTGTTGGTGGTTGAAGTGCGTCGGATGCAGCTTTGACCAACGTGCTGCTTGGCCTCTTGCATGGGCGAACAGCAGTGCTTCGATTCTCAGTTCTTGACATTATTATCTGTTCGTCAAAAGTACCTCTTTCATATAGCACTGTCGCACAGGTGACTTTTCCCGAGTGATTAGTAAATCGTCGTTCATCGAAATTTACCTTTGTTGTCGCGCACATCGCCTTTAGATACTTCGATAAAGTATTTATACCAATAGGTTGAGCTGCATGTCTAACATCTCCCGGCTCTCGGCTTGGAAGTGGTTTCCTTTAAAATCGTCCACTGCTTGGGAAGCACTTCATGTATTCTCAGAATTCTTCATGTATTCTTTGAATTCATGTATTCGCATATTGCTTGATATCTTTGACGTCATCTTTACGTTGTTCAAGGCCACCTTGCACATTCTTTTTGAAATTCTGCCATGGAATGAAAGAAATTCTCCGGTTTCGTCGACTCCAATCTCGTATTGTTCAACCATAAGCTTGACGTGTTCGTTCTTAGCCCGAAACCCAAACACTTTGCAATTGTAAAAATAGACAGCGTAGCTTAACGCTCGGGACGAATGAAACCAATAGTCCCTGAGTCCTGACGACCACAACTGCTCTTCATCCACAAACGTTAAAGGATCTGCTCCATTCTTTAACGTGCCAATCCCAGCTCACGTGATTTCTTTCATCCTTGAATCTAAAGCATTTCTAAATGATGAAAAATTAGGGTCGTTCTTTGCCAGGATGTTCAACTCAAACCTCTTGAGATCATCTCAGAAATGTCTCAATAACCCAGTTGAAATATTATACAAAGTACTGGCTGGGTACGGATTGCTATCCGCTCTTCTAGCTTCCAAAATAAACCTTGTTAGCCAAAAGTTGACCTCTTTCACGCTCGTCGTTTCAAAATCGAGGGGAGCCGAAGAATATTCATATCCGAGTGTTCCAATTTGACTATTTCGGTGTTCAGCCTAAGCTCGATACACGTTTACAACCCAAGCGGTATTTTGTCTAGTGTTCTTTGGAATTTTATCTCCTTCCCTTTGCCTTATCTGTTCGTCTGTAGCAGGCTTCTCCAACCTACGAATTTCCTCTCCTTCGTCTTCCAAATATTTTGAAATATTTACTGATTCAGAAAGCAGCAAATCTTGCGTCGCAACAATGGCTTCAAGTTGCTCCAGCTGCGACAGCCTGTCCACGCTTTCGACAAATACCTATTACTGAGTGCAGGCATTCAAATTAACAAAACCCAAAAATCAAAGCAAGACCATTGCGGTTCAAATTCTCTAGGAAAAATATAATGTGCGAAATAGAAGCCTCGCTCAGACATAATTATAAAGAACAATACTAGTTATTCCTCAACAAAACATGTAAACAAGACCTTCTTTGTGGGTGTAACCATGTTCTAAGACAGATAGAGAATGATCACTTGTGTTCAGTGTGCTCTAATTCTCGGGACTCTATATCCCACTGAGCACACGTGATCATCCTCTATCCCTTACTTAAAAGATGACATTAATAGCAAGACTTGATCGTAGGATTATTATTTTGAAAGGCAATAATAACTGGGGTCCCCTATTCGCTGAATCGCCTGATGTTAGCCAGAATAAAATAACTGAATACAGCAAATGCCATTTTCAGGGCTCAAGGTTAGCTTCCCAGCGTATCTGAAATAATGTTAAATGGTGTTTCTTGTTAAATTCAACAAAATATAGTTAAATTCTATAGATTTTCTTTAAATTACACGATTTGGTGAGTTCATTTTTACGACCGTCCGGTTTATGCTATTTAGAAACCGTTCAAACGCCGTTTATACCCTGGACGGCAGAGTCGGTATCACCAATGCAACCTTCGTCGCTCCAATAAATCCTACTATTTCATTAATTCACTTCAAACGTCAAAATCCATTAATATTCCTAATTTACAACGTTTAGAACTTACTTGATAGGTAATTAGTTGAAATTCTGAAAACTGGTGAAATTACATGCACAGAATTTTCAAAAATTTTCCAGGAGAGCATGCCTTGGTTTGCCATGCCAGTACATCGCTTTGGAGTACACAAGACTTCCTTAGGTTTGATTGCCATTATGTAGAATTTTCCGCGTGGAGGAATTTCTTTCTCTATTTTTTTCCAATTAGTTCTACTTGAAAGCGCACTACACAAAGAAAATATTTCGCCCGTGCGGAAAATTCCACCAAGTGGAAATCAGTTGCAAGCACCAATAAAATGACTCCGGCGCTCCAGCCGGATTCGAGTTCGGTCTGCTCATAGTGTTACCCTCATACGGAAGGCTGCTTGAACGTGTACCTTCAAAAAAAAAAAAACGAGGGAAAGTTTTCATGACACGGCATGGTTCACCTGACGTCGAATAGTGACGGCAAACTGGGTGCGCTATAGTTTATCACAGTAAATGATAGTTCGTTTCAAACGTTTTGCTTTGACCGACATTCTCGTGTACAGGACATTTTACATGTAACTTGTATGACTCATTAATTCAAATCTGTTTGACGTTTGATCGTAAGCCAAAAAAAGCCATTTGCCGTCGAGAGTTTTTGTTTTGATTGCCTTCTCTTAAAAAATTTTCTCAAGGGTTATAGCCTAGGTGGAGTTAAGATTTTACGACAACACTATGAGTGTTGAGCAACAGTGCATAAAAAAGGCAGTTTTTCGAGAGTTTTTATTCTTTCAACGAAGCATTGATTAATTTGCTTGTCTTTTTATTGTCTTCTCTAAACGTAAACACTATGCGCGGGAGATCTTTCTAGTTTCCTATTGGATAACACCTCCGAATCATATTCATATCCGTCAGAGCGTGCGTTCATTCACTGGAACTTTTTAGCAGCACTGCGAAGGAAGTGGGTTGTTATTAAGTAGACAAGATTTTTATAACTTAAATTCAAAGTCAGACAAGGAATAATGGCAAGCTGCCTGCAACAATATGAACAAGAGGTTAGTTACACCGTTTATTGGCTAAGTAACGCTATATAACTTCCCTCCCACCATTAAGACGTTCGCTGCACAGACGCGTGTAGTACAAACATAGTTGTTTCCTTTTGAGAGCTGTGAGGAATGTCACCAACCACTTATTTCGCTTACATTTAGGAGGAAATTTTTCCGAATAGAGTGTTTCTCGGAGGTTTGGACCGTAAGGTATGGCACGTGTTTTCACCTAGCAGTTCTCGTGTTTGTTTACGCTGATTGAATGAAAACGCCAAGGTGGTTGCCAATCCTGTTATTCTAAACATGACATACTAAATTTAAGTTGTTGAAATTTTGTATGATAAATATTTTTTTTAGTTTACGGAGTTGCAGTTGGAATCATTTTTCTCTGAACTTGGTCCGGTGGTAGATGTGCGAATTGTATGTGATAGGAGAACTGGGTTATCAAAAGGGTGAGTTCATCAGATGAGTTTTGTTTTGTTTTCCACTGGGTGTTTCATTAGTCCGTCAAACATTGTAGGAAAATATTTTATTTCCAAAATAGCTAAAGACCGGTATAAAAGAATGACGACTAAATTAGCATTAGGATGACTACCGCATTTACTGGCAGATAGTCCGGCCGGTTATTAATTGAAAAGTGTGGCAGTTTTTGGCTAACATGTTGGTGTATCAAACTTAATTCTGATTGCTTCAATATCTTATGTTCCACCCGATACTGCTAAACAAGAAAAATTTCCGGACGTTTGGCCGGCAAAACAAAACAAAACAAGCTGCCTCTCTAAAATGAACTAATGGCTTATGCGAATAAGGAAGCTTGCTAGTCCATGCATAATTGGGATTGTGAAATCTACTTCAGCTTTCACGACCAGTCAGACATAACATGTATATTGTAAATAAAAAGCACACTAACTCAATCAAAATAAAAATCTAGAATCTATGACGTCTTCAACAATTGTTCACCATTTATGTCGAGTGAATTTACTGGTTTCGTCTAATCGTGATTTTGAATGTATTACCTTGTTTATCTTAGCTGGAGTATAAAATTTAGTACTAGTATTTGTATTCATTCCTATAAAATTACCAAGTAGCAGGAGGTTTATACCAATCTACGATAGTTCTTGTTTTTACTGTGCTGTCTTTTACAATTTTTTTTAAATAAATAGCAAGTCGTGGTTGAGGATATGAATGTATTTTTCACCAATTAAAATTAGTAGGTCTGACTTCAACATGTCAAAAACAGGTAATTACGTATTAGAAATTCCAGGACCACACAACGACGCCGCACTTTTGACGAGATTGTTATTTGGAAAGTCAAGCAATTTGTTTGTTTCTGTAGTTTTTCCGAACCACTACTACGACGGGCTTTGGCTGAGATTTTATTGCCGCAAGCGGAAACTATCGTTCCACTTCTAACTGTTGCACCTTAGGTAATTTTTATGATTCTAAATCTCAAGCGGACCTTTTCCACAGCATCTCTTAAAGAGATCCAGTGAGCCCATTTTCTTTGATTCCATGATACTTTTTATGTGACTGTTATAAGACTGTTATCAATCAATTGCGCAAAATTGACAGTACTGATTCCTTGTTTGAAGGCGTGAAGCTTTATCTCAAGCATTTTCGAGCGCTATTCAGCCTTAGCAAACGCTAATAAAGATGAGTCATGAAGCGATAAATTAACGTCAATCAAAAGGCGTCGATAAGCCAATAGCTTTTTTAAAATGGAACATTTCTAAGGCTTTCTCATTAAAAGTTCAGCAGGGTATCCAAACTCGTTTCCACCCAGCCCTGTGCCCGGGTAAAACTTGAATTGCATGCCTTGGTGAAGGATCCCACATTGTTGTGTGTTTATGTGTATGTATATATGACTGCAGAACGAATTTTTTTTTTATGTTGGAAGTAGCAAGAGGGGGCTTTTTGCATGCTCCTAAGGAAAATCTTAATGAAATCAATACCCTTGAATAGGCTGATTATGCTTTTCAATTTTATTTTTTCAAACTCAAAAATAAGAAAAATCTGAAAAGCTTTTGCCCAAAATGTTACTGTTTTGATTTTTTGGTTATTTTGGCAGGGCATTACCTATAAACTGTTTCTACTTAAACCTTTAGCACCTGAATATTTTTCCTTTTGTTTTTTGTTCTCTTTTTGTTTTTCCTTTATTCTCTCACTGGTTCATTAGTTCTTGGACATCCAATATCACAGACACTGGGCATTAAAAGGGTAATATGTATATTGAAAAAATGTTGTGGAAACAGTACATAGAATTTGAAAATGCAAAGGTTGAATTGCAATCATAAACAAACTTTGAAATAAATGCTCCATTCCCTTGCACTACAGTGCTACAACTATAGCTCCCCAGCCTCACCCACTTCCACAATACCTGATTGATAATGAATAATTAATGAGCACAAATTTTAGCATTTGCATTCAAGGAACAATAGTGTCCTTTGTTGATTCTTTGCCTCAGGGTTATCCATGGCTGTTTCTTTTTACCAAGAAAATTTCATGGTTGTATATGTTTTAATGAATTCCTGGTTGGATGTCTTTCTTTGACAAGTGAAATTTTCTGTCATTAGCCAAAGTGAAATGACAGAAGACTAACCTTACTGGTAAAGAAATAATTGATATAGGTTATACTCATTTCCAGAGAGGATATTTCCCCTTGCAGAGTATTAATCTTAAGGCATTAGCCAGAGTAGAATGATAGAAGACTGATTATGCCAGGAAAAAAAGTTAAATTTTTTAGGCCCAAACATTTGTAGTTACCAAAAATCCAGAATCTAAGGGACATTGATTGACAAAGGCACTCTGCAGTCATATAGTGGCTTTTGTATTACTGTTAAAGTATCAGATGGTGATACCCAAATTTCATTAGCAAGTTATGACAACAAAGTAGATTTTGTTTTAAAAGTAAAAGAAAACATCACTGTGGCATACCAGAACAGACATTTCAATGGATATCATTTGTAAATTAGGGCATTCAGGAAATGAAATACATCTTTGCAATTTGCTGACATACATAGCATGGCCAAAAGCATTAGCACAGCCAAGGGGGCAGTTGCCCCCCCTTTTTGTCCTGACTAGGTCTGTCGGTATATCTAGTACATTTGTTGGTATATCAGGCCTCTCAATGGGACGCGCCCCGCTAATGTTACGCGCGCGAATGATCACGCGCGCAAATGTTAATTTCAGCTCGCCTGTCAAACTGTTTTGTTTTCAAAACGCTCCCGTCCATCTGGCTCAAACTCTCAAGTACAGAGAACGTTCAGTACCGTCACGAGCATCCTCTCGGATAGGCGCTTGTTAATGGCCCACAACGCTTTGAATAAAAGCCTTATCGTCGACGGAAACAACCCGCTTTGGAACAGAGAAGAGAAAGAGGCCATAATAGAGCGTGCTGTTGAAATATATATGACATCAAACAGACGGAAAAAGGTCTCTCAACCAAATCAAATTACGTCAGTGAGAAATACCGTTAACGTTGTTGACGAGGTCCACGCAACACTTGACTAAGACGAAAGCAGTTGTGAGGACAGTGAATTTGAACTTTTCCAAGAGGAATTCGAAAGCGACTCGTGCTGAAGTAATACAGTCAAACCTGTATTAAGCGGCCCTGCATTAAGCGGACACCCTGTATTAAGCGGACACTTTGTAAAGTCCCGAATTGAATCTCATATAATTCCTATTAATGAAACCTCTATCAAGCGGACACCTCTATTAAGCGGACGCGGACACATAAATTAGCAAATAAAGACACAAAAAACCTGTGTTAAACGGACAAAATTTTCCTAATTTTTCATAATCTTTACAGACATAACGTTAGTCACTATGTTAATGACGATATTTGTCAATCGGTTCAAAGTCTATTTGTTAATTCGACTACATATTATTACACGTGCGTTAAGATAAGATTTTTACATCAAACAATAAAATTTTCTTCAGTTTACTTCTCAATGTCAAAGTTTTCCTTGGACAGTTTATTGGTCAACCATTCGCATGAAAACCGATCTCCTCGGAACTCGTATAAACAAGGAATTTCCAAGCCTTATCCAGCACCTCTATTTATCCGTTTCCCTTTGATTATAACTTTGCAGTATTCGTTTGTCGTTTGAGAAACTTTGTGACCCACACTGCCATTAGTTTTGGAATGTGCCCAACAACCTCCATGTTAGCTGACACATTGTTAGGATGAGCGCATCCAGTTTTCATCTCACAAGACACAACTGTTGTTTTAACAACCGCAACATCATTTTCATCAGTTGTATTCTTAGGTTCACGTTTCAATTAATATTCCTCGTCGATTTTCGGATTCCAGATTTCCATGTATGCATGATACCCTCGTACGAATGATTTTACGACCACAATTTCAGAAGACATTATCTCGTTTGTAACATTCAGTGTTATTCGGCTAGTTATGGCGGCTGTCATTGCCTATAAGGCTCGTGTATCGTATTACACATCTTGCGTCTTATTCCAACACCTTCATAAAACCTGTAGTCAACTTGATGCTCAAGTAATGACCTGACTTGCCCTGACTACGGTGTATGGCTGGTGCAACTGCTTTTGAATCTGCTGGCGCGTGCTGGAATTGCAAACAAGAGACAAAGTATAGATGTCTGACGTGTGATGTTTCGACTTGCAATAAATCAGACAATTGTTCTGTCTACGCATCAGAAGAGACACCTGGATGGAAAGCAGGCGCTTCTGTGGCTTATTGTATCACTTGCTATAAAAAGGAAAAACATTCCTGTGATACTCTTAGAAAAGAATCCATTGTTGATCGTACTGCTGCTGGTGGTAAGACCCAGCCCGTACCACGGGGGGAGGGGCCTGGTGACGAGAACCTCTGTTAAGCGGACACCTCTATTAAGCGGACACTAGCCTGTTCCCCGAGGGTGTCCGCTTAATACAGGTTTGGCTGTATCTCAATGTTTCTGTTCCTTTTTTTGTTATAAAAAACATTGATATGACATTGTATTCATATCGGAATTAAATTGATGTAATTACAAGAAAATTGAAAAATTTTCTATTTTTTTGAGAACTCCCCCCCCAATTTGTTGTTATTTAATCGCGCACGGAACGTAATCTGCCCGCGCGATAGACCGCGCGCGCCAAATTTCGAACGTGAGAGGCCTGGTATATTGAACTTGTCTGTCACAGATTCCATTTGCTTTTGAATTACAAGATAAAAAATTGTTAAATTAGGCTCTGGTGAAGGTTAAGTATAGCAAGGGCATTCAATGGAAAATGTTTGTTAGGAATTCTGTTCTTTTTTAATGGACAAAAACGATAGATCCGATCAACCCTCAGGACACAGTGGTTGTGGTAGCAGTGATGACAAAAAAAGAAGACATGTTAGCAGACATCATAGGTCACGTGATGTGCACACTTTTGCATTAAATCATATTCAAAATTTAATACTATTATACATGCTACAACTGGCAAAATAGAAATCATTTATTCCTTTTTTCACAGAAAGAAGCTCCAAAAAGATACTGTAAACTAAGAATGTATATAATACAGCAGTGTATTTATGGTTTTGTGATCCAACTTACCATACTTTTTCACTGCTGCAATGAACTCTTACATCTTATTTAGGTAACTCAATGCTCATTAAAAATCATTATGGACAGATTAAGAGTTGTAATACACTGTATTTACAGTTTATTTAGAATATGATAAAAACCAATAATTAGGGATTTTACTTTGCTTTTTGTTTGTTGCATTAATTACTGTAGTTACTGTGGTAACTACTCTTCTTGAAAAAACTAAAAAGTGCATGAATTTGGTTGCCTAGAGCTTTGTAATAAAGTGCAGTAAAATGTTTTATACAGTAAATGCCAGCATGAGTTGGGTGTTGGTTGCATTGGTTTGTACAGAATTATACCTTACCCTAAATTGTACATATATCAAATGTATACTTTGGGGAAGTATGTGCTCAGGAAAATGACTAGGTTTCCATTGAAAAGTGTTCTGATTTTGATTGATTCATGCACAGGTAAATCACTGTCAAAAATGCAGGAAATGGTGTTTTAGAGGTTCTAATAACTCAAAATTTTCTGGGGGAGCATGCCCCCAGACCCCCCTGAGTTTCTTTTAGTAATTTCTTTCAGATTCCCCCTAAGTTTTCTTTCTATTGCCCCAGTCAAATTTTAGCCTGGGTCTGCCCCTGATACTTGATGTCTTGATGCTGTTGTTAATTATTTCTAGTGTTTTATTGATGAATCAGTGAAGAGAGACTTTGTGTTTGTATTTATTAAATTGATACATTTGTGTGACTCAAATTTTTATTTGTGTTCTTGGTTTGGTTAACTTTGATTCTTAATTATATTTGTCGGTACACTGCTAACATCTTGTCAGTACATTGGTCTAAAATTTCCCCTGCCCTCCCATTTTCAAATTCCTGGCTACACAACTAGCCAAAAGTAATGTTAGATATTAGAGCAAAATATTATTTACAGACATCATTTTTCATCTACTGATGACTTTGGCATTGGTGGTCTCAGTTAAATGAGTTAATGTTAAGCCATGTGTAATGTCATGTTCCCATGGCTTGCTCACATGACCTTGACATCCAGATTATGCTACTGAAAATATTATGGTAAATGATTTGTGAAGTTTTTCTTATTTTTTCTCTTTCAACATGAGATACCGTATTTATGCACAAAACCAAGTTAATTGTGCTCACACCTCTGAATCAAAACCAACTTAATTAACACTTACTTGATACACAAATATAAATCCTGTATATATAAAATATTTTTGTGTAAAAATTGCTCAAAAATTCTTACTAGTCTTCAGGTAGGAAAAAAAAATATTAGAGTCAAGTGGGAAAATGTGCTTGCAGTACATGAGACAATGATGGGATGAAATCAATTAAACAGTGACAGCCTTGAATGCCACAACAAAGTTTTTTGGTTCCCATTTTTCAGTCCTTGGTGTTACCAGAGATATGTAGACATATGTTGAGCTGATAAACTCACAAGAACGATTTCTGAACCCCAGACAGGGAACAGATCTGGCCATCGCATCTCAGTCTGAGGCTCAGAAACTGTTCTTCTGAGGGTTCAAGCCAGTGGCGTGGCTAAGGCCGGGCCTGGCAGGGCACGTGCCTGGCCAATCATGCAGGTGAATAATGACATTATTGGATATCCCACTCTATTAGTACTTAAAATATGGATGAAGCACAATCAGGTAAGACATGATTAGACAAGTAAAATGTGTTCTCTGATCAGACATTTTATTATGGAAGTTGAATCCTCAATAGTAAAATATCTGGCCAGAGAACACATTTTGCTTGTCTAATCTATTAGTACTGATTATAATTTATAAACATGATGTGCAACACTTGTATTTTCACGAACAGTGTCTTGTGAGGATTCCTGAGGAACAGCTTGGTCATAACTGGGCAAGTTTGCTCTTGAAATGCCAGTAATACCATTTCCAACAGTTCAGAAACTTCCTGGGGGCCGTGTCGCCCCGCACCTACCAGAAAACTCGCACTTCAGGTTTAGATGCCACCCTTGCTCGCCAAATTCATCCCCATGTGCCTGTATCTACCCAAAACCAATGAGCTGGCTAGGCTAGCTCCTTCAACATGCTCCATGTGGTGGTGGCACAGTGGTAGTTCACGTGCCTCTCACCAATGTGACTAGGGTTCGATTCCGGCTCCGTGCGGTTATCTGACTGACATTACCTTAGCCGCATGTGAGAAAGTGTTGTCCAGTTTGACTACCAAGCGTCGCAGGTTTTCTCCGGGTACTCCGGTTTCCTCCTAAAGAAGCACTGAAACCATGAGGGATGGCCCTTACTGGACCTTTATTTAGGGAGAACAGCTTAGGTAGCTGATAGGTTTGTCCAGAATAAAGACACTTTACTTTATCTATACCTTTACATTCTAACAAAAGCCAGGCTCTAAATCGTCCGTAGCTGTGTTTGCAAGAGTATTTTGTATAGCAAAGTTCAAACGTTTATCTCCGGTTTTCAAACCAATTTTCGAAGTCAAAAAATTTTCAGTAATACATCCTCTTTTTGAGTCGCGTTTTGTAAGCTTGTGATCAATTTGTCAGAACACCGAAGACTTCTGTAAACCAAAATGAAACATCCAAACCAACTAGGCCTACCTTTTATCATAACCTTCCATCAATTAAGTTTATTCAGTGCGACTGACCGACTTTAGTTACTGTTACTCGCCATAACCAATGAACTACGACTTGCCCGGCGGACCACGAGGCGCTGGGGGGTTGTAGCACTCGCACCATTTTCATTAGCAACAACAAAATTATCTACGGAATTCTTTGTGTTTGCCTCAAAAAACGACATTGGACACAAGCCCATCGGCGTAGGAAGCGGAGGGTCCGCGAGGGCACGTACCCCCCTTATAGTAGAAGAGAGAAGACCATGCCCTCCAATATTTACTACAGTCGTGCTTTTTTATGTATTTGATCAGATTGGACCAAAAAGTAAGCTGTAAAGTTAGTATTTGTAATTATCATTTGTTCATGATCTTTATATTCTTTTGGAAACTGCTCTCAGAATACAGAAAACTGCGTTTCAAAACCTGAAAACAACAAAAAACAATTCTCCTGTGGCGCGTACTCCTGGACTCCTCCACTGTTGGGTTGTGCCCCCCAATAATTAGTTTGTTCCTACGCCTCTGGTTCAAACATGAGAAAAATTCACATATCGTCTTTGTCCTTAATTCCATGGCATAGGTTTTTACTTCCACCATCTCATATTGAAGTTCAAGACTGATGACCGCAGAACTGTTTTCCTCCTACCTACCAAGCAATAATGCATAACTTTTTATTGGGTTATATAATTTCTGCATAGCATTTTATCAATCAACAAACTTTTATTTTTAGTTATGGATTTGTGACCTTTGAAGATATTGCAGTGTGCAGCAAACTGATCAGCCAGGTTATATATCAATTATATTGTTTCCTCATAGTTTCTAAACTTATAAGTTTCAGAAAAAGTCATTATTTAAATTAGACTATTTAGACTTCAACATGTCGAATGCTATCCTTGCTGTGTAGGTCAATCACAGCTGAATTATTGCCTAACCATGCTGGAATGTTATTATACTACAAATGTATGCATATTGTTTTTTGTTGCATAATTCTCGATTTCGAAAAGCTAATAACACTCGCCAAGCGGTTCGTGCTTTTTACCCTTTTCTCAATTCTAGGAGTTTACTGCGTGTCGTTCAGGGCCGTAACTAACTGGTGGAGGGTTGGAAGGTCACGCCCCTTGCCCTTTATGTAGGAGGTGTTATGTGTGCCCTGTTACTGTTTTTTGCCCTCATTCCCCAAGCCCTCGTAGATCTGCTGCACTAGAAATTACTAACTAAATCCGTAGAGAAAGAAAAAAACGACGCACCAATAACAAGCCCAGCGGGCAGGAATGTGACCACGTGACAAAGAGGATTTGTGTCTCTGTAAACGGACAACATTATTAAATATGGCAATGTTCGAAGTAACCAAAGGAAAATCTTTTTCACTGGATTTATAAGACTGCATAACTGATGAAATGGTTAACTCTTTCCCGGAGGCGTAGGACTTCTATTATTTAACTCTGGCCAACGCCAGACGATTTCACTCGTTAAAGGGAGAGCTCCCGCCTTGAGAGAGTTAAGGAAGGACTAAGGAGGTGATATAGGCTCAGGTTATTTTCTTGGTTCTTATAAGGTAAATTAAGTATCAATAATGTTGTAGATGTAACGTTCAGGCGTCTATGTTTACTATTGTCGTGTGGTTTCATTCCTTTCCGCTGGGATTCGTTTCTGTTGGTACGTTATTTTTTTTCTGGCGTGATGAGCACTGTACTGATTTTCGTAGTATCAAAATTGCCTCGACGGTGCTATGATACGTCCCTGCGACGCCTGACGTACGAAATTTGTGACTGTACCCCTGTCGTTATTCTTACAGTAGGTCAAGTTAATTATATTGTTTTTCGCCTGTTTTAATGCTTCCTAATGCAGGCTCTATTGTTTTACGTTTATAATCACGGTTATCGAGGGTGATTACGAGGTTGTTTAGACTCTGATGCACTGATGCAGTTATCTCATGACACACCTACAATTCATTGTATCAACAGAAGCGGCCAATCCTTTAGTCCTCTCATTAGTATCCAGGAGTGTGATAACGACTTATCACACTGCTCTCTTTTGAAATCATTGTGATAAACGCTTATGGCATACTAATGAGTGCATATCTTAATTTCTAACGACCAACGTCTATTCGATCTTAAACTGAAAAAAAATTAAAACAAACTATTTCATTGTGGGGGAGTTAAGTTTTACTTGCGATGTTAAACCTTTATCACACTCGTGTCCATTGATTAACCCTTACGTATCCACGGCGATATCTGAGAGCCTGACCATTGACAATAACATTTTTGTATAATGAAGGTTTAGTAATATTAGTAGTTTAATTTCATTCACCGCATTTTACTCCTGTGGAATGTAGAGCCTCAAGAAAAACACGTTTTGTTGTAATTAGTCACACCTTTCTCCGGCAATTCCACATCTGTGGACACTACCACGTGTCCCGTTTTTTCGACATGGTCTTCAATGGCAGACTGATTCTTCGTTCTAACGACGGGTTTATGCTCTGTCCACCATGACCTCTTTGACTCTACCACTTAAGTAATGTAGCAAGACTTACATTTAAATATATAATACCTTTTACTTGCAATTCTAATGGTCGCTCTTTGGTCTTCATTGGCTTGAGCACTCTTTTGACACTTCTTCTACAATGCGTTTTATTCTTTCTAATGCATCGCACACATAATGACATGGTGTGATGATGCAAAACCAACCTGACGGATAGATTTCTCCAATCGGTTTTTGTTTCTGGATTCGTGTGCCTTGTCAGTAAATGATTTTGTTCAGCCATTAACCATTAGGCCCTGTAGAACCTACTGTTCTTCCTTTTCGTGAGCATTTCCATTTGATGTGATGATCTTTTTCCGATGAAGTAAGGTTTTCACCACAGGTTTCTCATTATTTATCGGGTTATGTGAATCAAAGGTCAGATCTTTGCTTGTGTGTGTAGATTTTCGAAACACACCTGCTTGCACTCTTCCATTTACTGTGCGCCGTAATCTCAATATCTAAAAAGAGGATGGTCTGAGTATCCCTATTTACTGAAGGCTCTTCGATGGCAAACTGTACATGATGGTTGACAGAATTTAGGTCCTCGTGAAAACGATCTATGTCCTGTTTCTTGAGGCATGAATTAGCATTCAACGTATCAGTAACACAAACGTATCTGGACTGGAGATGTTTTCATGGCAATCTGCTCAAGTTTTTCCCTAACCAAACCTACCATTACTGCGCCAACCGGCAAGAAACGTGCACCCAGACACTTGATGGTAGTACGTACCCTAAAATTTCAAGCTACTGGGTTTTCTTGACACGAAATTCTGTGATTGGTACAGATTTGATGCTCAGTCAAGATTGCGTATTTATTACACTCTCCCCCCTCACCAAGCTTTTCTTTTTCGACATCCAAAGCTAATTGGACCAGAATTGATGTTAATAGTGGCACCACATCAAAGGACACGACTTGATCGTCATATTCCAGCTTCTGTGCTCACATATTATATGTAGTCTCATAATATATTCCCGTTTTAGATTCCGATATTTCGGTTGTGGTTAACCCTTTACATTCCGAGAGGTCTCCCACTGACAAGTAAAATTGCTGGCGTCAGTCAGAGTAAAATTAAAAAGTCGTGTACGGACCGGAAAGGGTTAATGGGAAAAATGCACAATGATGTGTTTCCAAAATACACACACACACACACACACACACACACACACACACACACACACACACACACACACACACACACACACACAAAAGAGACCTGGCCTTTGATTCGCATAACCCGATGCGTATTAAGAAGGCTATTGTGAAAGCCTTCCTTGACCTGGCAACGATTATTCCATCAAATGGAAATGCGCGAGGAAAGGAAGAATAGCAGTTCTACGGACCTGATGCTTCATGGCTAGACAAAGTCATTGGGACGCACGAACCCAGAAACAAAAATCGATTAGGGAAATCCATCCATCCGAGTAGTGTTACAATGATTAATGAATTAATCAATGATTACTGAATCAGTCTGCTATTAAAGACCATGCCGATAAAAGAGGACGCGTAATAGTGTCCACAGATGTGGAAGTGTTTGCTACAAACGGGTTTTTCTTGAGGTTGTATATTCCACGGAGAAACAAGATGTGGTGAATGAGCATAAACAACCTCCACACCTATATTTTCCTTTTGGTGAAGTCCCTTGAGACACGTAGAAGCAATATAAGTAATCCAGCTTAATTTTGCCTATACAGTGTGTGTCAAAAAAAGGCTACCCTCTTAAAAATTCTAATGGTTACTATTTAGAAATCACCTGTTATACAAAAGGTAGTTTATAAAGAATATTAATGAAGCATAAATAGGGTAGGTTTTTGTTTTGGGACACATTGTACAACAGCCCAGATGAAGATCGCAGCTTGCGGTCGAAAATTAAATCTTTGCAATGTTTGAGTTTTCAATCAACATTTTAAGGTCAGTTAAAAAAATTGTTTTTATGGTTTAATTGCTTGTGAACTATGTTCTTCCTATTCTATACGCAAGCACAATAAAGCAAATTAATTTTTTTGCTAGGGTGCAATTGAATATAAAGGCAAAACACTCAGGGTCCGCACAGCTGTAAGAAGGAAGGTAGGTGACTGTTTAGTAACATCACCTAGCAGAGCTATATTTCTTCGACCCAAAAAAACTGATATATTTTACACATGATTACATACGAACTAGTGTTGCTGCCAAGCAGGACTCTAGATGATTTCTTCCCGTTTACTATTTTGAGCATACACATTTCGTGATACAACCACACGAGGTCTTATAATCGTGAGGTGTATAAGCAAGGGGACTCATGGGCGAGTTGGAATTGTGCTTAGAAACGCGTACCATACGCCCCAAGTTGAGGGTTGGGAAGGTGGGTTTATATCGAGGAACTTACGATAGGTATTCTTGGTTAACCACAGATGGGTCTTTAAAAACCTAAAATGTTGATGAACTGCCAAAACCGAATTTGGAAAATAATTTAACTTTCGATCGAAACCCTTTTGTCAGAGATAGCTTTATGTCCACCGACCAAGAGACTATGCTCGAAATTCTAGTTTTCTAGAGTTTTCTTTAATTTCAATTTCCTCAGTTCATCAATCAACTTTTTGCACGTCATGTCATCTTGCCCTCACAGCATCCCACTTTTATGTCAGGAAGTGCAGTTGTATATCGTAATCGGGATGCTTATCTTACTGGTTGAATTTCCGGGTTTTTTGAACCATTCATTAAGTTCATAATTACTACATGAATGAGAAATGAGGTTTGTACAATAACGGGCCTTCGTTTGTTTCGTTTGACTGAAACATGGAATTTTGACAGTGGACCGAATTCTGTTTTACGGAGAACTGGAGATAGCATGTTTTTACTATATTAGGACCTTGGATTAATTCCCGAAATTATGTCATTGTGTCTGAATGATTTATCAATTGAAATATCCATCCAAACTCGCATTTTTTCGATAACAAAGCAAATTGTCATTGGAGCTGTTCACATGCATATATATCATGCCTAAACGATTTTTATTCAACTATTTGCATCGTATCAATGGGAAATGTTAGTTTTGGAATGAGTTGATTCGAGGGTTCTTATACTGGAATGATTTTTTTATTCTGGTATGAAAATGGTGTACCAGTATCGTGTTAAGGCAGCGAGAGATTTCGTGCTTTCATGAAATCAATTGGTTTCTATTCTTGGTAATCAGGAGCGTTGGAGTCTTCTAATACGAGATAAAATGAGACGCGGCTAAAGTAAGCCAAGAACACTCGTTGAGTATGGCGCCTCAGTGAAATTTTTCGCGAGCCAAAGAAATCGCGGCTAGTTTAAATAGCGAAAATACCCGTGGCGAATAATAGCTGCGACCTATTTTGGATACTTATCAATTTAGGGTGAGGTGATTTCAGAAAATATTTCCCTGAGGTTTTTGTACAGACCAACGGACGATTGAGCGATGTGTGCGAAAAAAGTCGAAAATTAATACTTTTCTATACAGACCGAACAAACAAAGTTAATAAGTAACTTATATGGCTTTTGGTTGGTTTTCTTTCCCATTTTTAATCTGGGTTTTTGTTGTCGGATGTTGCTGTTTACCTTATACATAACTTGTTCTTTTTGCTACTTGTTTCCAACGGTTAAATATTGATTTATTGCACTTTTAAACAATTAGCTCTAAAGAAAAACAGCATTAGTATTTCAGTACATTTTATTATTCGGAATTTTTCAGTGTAGGTACTTGATTGTCCATAAAATCCATTAAAATCAGCTCAAAAATTTCCCCGCCAAAACGCATCGGTCAGGAATAATGATCAGGCGGACTAATATCTTAAAGTCTCGGACCGTTCAGCAAGCAATCAGCATGCGTAAATTATCTATGATATGTACAGACCCTTTATGATAATAGACTTATGGGGCCATTACCTGGAAGAATTTCAGTCTGGACTGAAATTTTCGTCATTTAATCGCATGCTAGGGATTTCTTCGTGACCCGAGGCCGACGTTTTCCATGTAATCATCCTCTTACCATGGAAACTATGCAAATGTCTGAGATCTGCATTTCCACTTCCTTTTGATTCCCGGGCTACAATTTCAAAGTAAATATGGTATGAGTTTGTATTTTTTTTACCAGATAGAAAACCGTAGAGGTATTATGTAAGCAGCTTCTTATTTGAGAGAAGACAAATGAGCTCACTTTTCATACTGGGGAGACACCAAACGATTAATTCCTCCCATATGCTTCCGTACATACGTAGCTGCCAAATTTATGACAGGTGCGCGCAGTCTCTAACGAAGATTATTCTAATACCGAAACACATGTATATATTAATGCCGTTCAGGGTTTTTTTGACATAGTAAATCGAGAACGATGTGGGACTGTAAAACCTTATCAATGGGGACTATTTTGGTATTCTTTGATGGCCTTATCAATTAGTCGCTCAGTTGTTATGTAAGAAATTCATGAGAATTTTTTTTCCCTTAGCGAGGTTTAAGGGGAGTTGATACGCATACAACTGAATATGAAATAAGGCGCAGTTTATTAATAAGATGTATTTTTATTTCAAATTGACATTGTTACTGTTTATATGAAACAGTGAAGGCTGCTTTTTTGATAAATTTGTGGTAGAAGTACAGCAATGAATTGCGTATATTTCGTTTGATAAGCTAGAACAAAACCCATATGAGAAGGTGCTGTGAGAAAATCAATTTGAAGCGGCAATAGTTTGACAATTGTAAATAGCCGTAAAAGCAAAACAACTTTCTTAAACGTGATACCATTTTTGTTATGAACTTGATGCCATCTGTTCGTCTATTGTCAGTCAATTCTTCCTCCAAATTTTATTGACTAAATTCCTAGCTGCTATTGCCCCCAGCTTATTAATCATCTTAGCCAGTAGAAACCAGCGTTATAGAGTGTGGATGCAGAAATATGGATAATACAACTGAATCCCCTGAATCAAAAGCTAAATAAATAATATCTACTTGTCAATTGCTAGTGTTTCTTTTTACAGGGCCAGGGCCAGTTCCAAGATGAAAAACCAAAGAATTCTAAATTCTCCCAACCACAAGGTATTTTCTGCATTTCGTAACCCATTGTCAAGGAGGATTAGTCTCGTGAGAGTTTTTTTTGGAGTCCGTAGTGTACGCAGTAACCTCTCTGTAGAATGGAGATAAGCCCCAATTATAAAAGCCGACTGTTAACTAAGGGTGGACTAATTAATAAATTTGACCCTCATACGTTACCAAACATACCAATTAATACATAGAGGTTTTCTACACTGATATACATTTCTTGAAGTATGCTTTTCATTTTTTCGTATAGTTCAAACGATTTGAAGGAACTTGTGCAGTATTGTAGTAATTAATGAGTTCAAATGAAGACATCACATCAACTTCATTTCACAGATATTACAAGCAAAAAGTTTCGGTTGCGTTCGAACATTTTAAGTGAGTTGCGGTCTGCCCTCTATTTTCTGTTCACCCTTTCTGTAAACATTTTTAGTTAAAAAGAAAAGGAATAAACGGTTAGGGTGCTCATGTAAATCCTAAATGTTCACAGCTTTCGTTACAATACCTTTGTCAATTTGCCTTTGCCTTCCTTGACAACTTGTCAAACGGAATTCTTAATCTCGTCCCGGTAGGATGTCTACGTTTAACAAGTGAAATATTCAGGTGATAGAAGAGATGATCCTGACGAGAAAGAGTTAAGGCCCGTTCACACGATCAATTTAAAAGGATCTTGATTTTGGGTTCTTGTATAAGTTGGGCACGTGGCCAACACGTTGGTAGTTACCACTTTTTCCTATACCCCTCCATCAGAAAATTCTTGATCCGTGCCGAATCAGTCTGAGAGTATAGCAGCCAAACGGTTTAATGGTAGGGGAAGCCACTTTCATTATGGAGTATATCCAAACTTGGACAATCTTACACTGAAACCGTTTTACGTCTAACATGACTAAGGTACCTTCGAAATAATATTAAGAGAGTCTTAAATTATGTCACTTCTGACGACCGTCAAAGATTTCGATCCCCTTTGATGTTGTAGTTTCAGGGCGACTGTGTAGCCCTGGTTACGACATTGGCCTTATAAGCGATTTTAACGTGCACCTAATCCTAAGTATAAACTTGCTTCTATTTCGAAGGACCGTACAAATACGGGATAATGAAGCATGTTGGTTTTGTTCACGAGTTTTTCACGGTGTAAATCAAATACAATATTTACGGATGATGAATACGTCAATTCCGGCAAGCAGCATTGCGGCAAACCTAAAAGTCGTGTTTGTCGTCGAAATTCTCCACCGAGATCGTTTCAGCCTTTGCACACGAATACGGATGGCTGAACTAAACACGGTATAAGTGCATTATAGTGTCGCCATGGCAATAAACTAGGTGCACGACCCCTCGGAAAAAATCGCAGAGTAAAGCGAATAAAGGTGGCGTTTTCAATTCCAGAGTTGCTTTTCATATTTTTAACTGAGTGAAAACGTGCTTGTTTGACTGCTACCAATCTTTGAAAAGTTTACACTAGAGAGGAAATGAATTGTTTTGTTTTATAAACGAGTAGAACAGGAAACTAATTTGTAATTATGTGACGGTATGACTTGGGTGGTTGGTGGTTCATGTATCAATGACTAAATGAAGTAAGTTGTCTTCTTTACTGTCCTGATTATAACCGTCGTTTTAGATATGTTCCAATTAACCTAAAGCTTACAATAGTAAACTTAGTTATTCTAGTTATATGTTCTGCACTTTGATTTTTTGTGTCCATAAGCAAAGTTTGAATTGATCCGTTTGATATTTCTCAAAATCTATTTACAACTTTTGGATTAGACATAAAGCAACTTGCCGGAATAGACGTCATCATAAAGTCAATTTGCACAAAATTTAAGCGAAAAAGCCGACTTGCTGGAGAATGAAAACAGACATGAAAGAACTTACTCTAAACGCCACTTTCCTGTATTTTGAAGGGCCTTTCAAACAAAGTAAAGATCATTAGGGAACTTAAGATCTACGACGTTAACTTCAACGACGACATCCTTTAAACAAAGAATTCTTCATGCAAAACAAAGAGACTGAATAATTTTTATTCGGCAGAGCATTTTTCAAACACCGTCGTCGTTCTTCATACAACATGACCTAGACCATTTTCACGGCTTACGGAAGACATCAGCTCGCGCATTGAAAAAAGCTATTACCTAAGATTAAATTCAACCCAAGACTACCATTATTCTGTGGGAGCTGGAGCATTTTAGGTGTCGTAAAACAAGCCACAAGAATCCCAGCACAGTGGTCAATAGACCGAGATTTCCTTAAATGCCGAAATTTTAAAGGACGTCGTCGTTCAAGTTGACGTTTTAGGTCTTAAGTACGTCCCTGTTGTGGGTGGTTACCTAGACTTAAAAACGAGTGCTGGAGAAGTTAAGATCGAGTATAAATTGCCCACTCTGTAACTATATCTTTATCAATAAATGTATCTATACATATAGAAATAGAGTAGTAGATTCTACTTGAGCTGGAAGAATCATGACCGAAGTGAATTTATACAAGGAAATGCAAATTATTTAGTTACTTTCTGGTTTTCTTTTTCTAGTGAACTCTGATGTGTACTACAGTTACGCTTGGCCAAGCACAGAATACATACCATACCAATATACCGTAGTAAGTCCGTATGACAAGAAAACAGTATCATTTAACTGTTATACTCAGATAGTTTAATTTTTTTCAGAGTACTCTTTTTCCTCCCTAACCGTTTTGCTTTCTAAATTTTACTATATAGTACCAAAATGTCATGTACGTTCCATCAGTCTATTTTCAGGTAGGTGTGTGTTTAAAATTGGTGATTTCACATCAGATCTTTGCGTAGAGATGTCAATTTCTGATTCGAAATTATTGGTAGTTTCGATGACTGACAGCGTTTCCCTAATAACAATACTTAGGTTGGGAATGGTACTTTAGTTGCGTTCAGGTCATATGCCACTTTATTGTATGTCATATTTTGTTCTTATGTGCGCCCAAAAACTGTCAGTTTTCACAGATTGAAGTACTTACTATATCATTACGTTATATTACGTCACTTACGTCACCTCACATGTGATTTCACGTCACATCATACCAAAGTACATTGCAGCATTTTACATTAGCATCGCATCAAAACATGACAGGTTGTCCATAGATAGATAGATAGGTAGTTAGACAGGTAGATAGATAGATAGACAGACAGACAGACAGACAGACAGACAGATAGATAGATAGATAGATAGATAGATAGATAGATAGATAGATAAATATTCACAAATACTAATAATTCAAATTATGCAAAATGCGCACTGTCATAGGTAGCTGTTTACGCTATTTGTGTAAATGTCCGCACATAATCGCTTTAAACTCACAGTTATCAAAAGACAAGTTAACTTTCTTGTTAGCTAAAAAAAGGCGGCATCAACTGCCCAAGTCTAAAGGACATATTTCTTTGTAAAGTTGAAATGCTATCTCAATTGGCTGGGTCTCTATTGCGTGCTTAGTTAATCTGTATAAAATTTATTGCGCTTAGGGGGAGTAAAACTGGTTTTCCACTAAGCGAAATTTTGCACACGGGGTGGAGCTTTTCTTCGTCTAAAGGTTTACCAATGATTTACCAGGGGGAAATCTTAATCGAATGATGAATATGAGATCCCAGCTCAATATACGAAGATGAAAAGTCATCTTTCCATCGCGCAACATTATCAAAGTGGCATATAACTAGTAAAAATCCGATACTTATCGGCAGCGGAATATCGTAGGTTTCGATTCGCAACTTTAAACCATAAAAACTTTGGAATTACACTTTATTGGTAAAAGTTTTGACAAATCGTTATCATAATGGATCGCTGAATGCTTTCCGACAGTTTCATCGTCTTGAGTTGAAGCTTGCCAAAGCCATATTGGACCTGCTGTGCCTGCCTAGTTGTAAGAAACGAGGCTTAATTCCAAAGTTTTTATGATTTAAAGTCGAAACCTAACATATTCCGCTGCCTATAAGGATCGGATTTTTGCTTACTGCATGTAACTTTGATAATGTTGCACGATGGCAACGAAACGTCGGTGTAATAAATCTCTAAATTTTTCTTCGTCTGTCGAGAAACAATGAAAAATTCTACTCGGTTCGGAAAATTTAGCTTGGTAGACAGTCTTGTTTTTAGCCACCAAGAAAGGAATCTTGTCCTTGGATAACTGTGGAGTAAAATGATTATTTTAATCCAATATGTATGGATGGATATGTATAGAAGTGGAATTATAATGTATCTCCTCTGAAAGAAATCATGTAACGTAACCAGCTACCTACGACAGTACGCATTTTACATAATTTGAATTGTTAATGACATCTGTAAATATCTATCTTTCTTTGGACAACCTTTTTACAAACGGGTGTATAGAAAAAAGGAAGGGAAGAAATGGAATGGAAAGGAAAGGAAAAGAAAGGAAGAAAAGAAAGAATGAATGAAAGGAAGGAAAGAAAGAAAGAAAAAAGAAAAGAAAGAAAAGGGAAGAGAAGGAAAGAGAAGGAAAAGAAAAGGAAAAGAAACGAAAAGAAGGGGGGAAGAAAGACAGGCGTATTGATCGGCCGACGAAAAAAAAAGATAGAAGTGGAGGAAGAAACAGAGGCGATGTGCAGTTGATACACAGTTGGTGTACAGTTCGAGTTGATACTCCAAATGTCGTATTCTCGCTCGTGCGATTCTCAGTCGTTGAGTAAACCGTAGCAAGACAAATTTGGGGTAATGGCACCCAAGCCGTGGGACACTTTGATGGGCTTCAAAGAGGCTGTAAATGTACCGCAAAAATAAATAAACATTTTATTCGAATAACTATTGAAACGAGCTACTATTTAACTGAGATTTAGAATTTAGCTGTTTTTGTCCCGAAGAATAAAATCTAGTCTTGTGAAATTATGGAGGGACCCGAGGGTTCTTGCCCAATAAATGCATGAAAATCGGCATGTGTTCTCTACGCCTACTGTCTTGATTTTACGTTATCGAGAACTGTTAAACCACAGCAATTATTTAACAAGGTAACTTAGTATGTGTTTTTAAATTTGTAATTATGTTTATTGATTAATGAAAATTAAATGGAAGATTTGAAGGTAAATCTAAATATACTGATATCATTTGATCTGCTCTAATTATCGATGTCTTTCTTTTGTTTTTTTTTAATTTTACTTTCGACAACCAGCCTTGGCAGTAGTTTTAATATTTTAAAAGAAAGGTGAGGACTGACGTTTCATAGTCAATGATATTAGTGACAATTATCACTGTCTCATACCGTTAATAAATAAATGACAAAATTTTATAAGAACGAATGTAATTATAGCAGTTCACTTGCTGAATGGATCCATTCTTACAAGGAGAATAGCTAAAAAGAAGACTAGTTCTTGATTTTCTTAAAGTATATTGCCAATATTAACTCTCAAAAATATTTCCCCTATCACGCTTGGTCTTGGTGTCTGACGCCCAATTGTGTTCTGGATAATAAAACATGCAACACTATTTCAGTAAAACACTATAGTCATTAAAATTGAAACAATGAAAATCTGCACATAGTAGATGAGAGTTAATGAAAGTGACAAGCGTTGACCGTGACAGGCGGTAGGGATTATCCCCTCGCCCACCGCGCGAAGCGCGGTGCGAGGGTACTAATCTCGACGTGCGTGGAGTCCTGTTACACGCGTGGCGACTAGGAAGAAAAATTTTCGCATTGTGCATGTATGTTTATATATATATATATATATATATATATAACTAGAAATACGTGTACGCAACTAGCGAGTCTCTTCTTGAGGATATCACTGATACTGCTTTGAGTACAACCCACACGAGCAGCAATTTTACGTTGTGTGTAGCCTTCTTCGGATAATGCCAGCACTTTTCCTCGATCTTCCAAACTGATTCTTCTCTTTGGAACCATTATTCCGTATCTTCCAATTTGTGACAGGCCAACAACCCTTTCTTGTAAGACTTGAAATTCATGAAAAGAAGAACGAGAAGAGGGAAGTAAAAGACGTACTTTTTCCACGGTAAAACATCAATAAAAAAGAAAAATGGCGTACAAATCTGAAACTCTTGCGTATTTTCAACTAAGCATTCAGTGGCACCTCAATACAAAGGATTCAACGGTAAATTTACACAAAGACGACTTTAAACTTTCTTGAGAGGTTTTAAAATCCTGATGAAAGTATTACTGGTCGAATACGGTAAAGATCATCATGCACAAATCACTCTCGAAGTGAGAAAGACTGAAGCGGACAACTGTTTTGTCGAAGGATAATTTGGTGACCAAAAACAAGTAGCTTTGCAGCGAGTTGCCTGGTGGCTGTTTACCTTGCATTTTTGTTTCGAGCCAAAAATACATCCTAACGTCTTCAGTGGGGTGACATTTCATAGGGAAAAAATCCTGATTGAAGCCAAACCATACTTAGGTACCGTATTGAAGCAAATCGATTTGGTCTCGTTCTTTTTTCCATTGTGTGGATCTCTCGCAAGTTGTTTACACATTATTTGAACACTGAAGCCAGTAAGTGATTTTAGACCGGCAAAGGAAATGGCTTTCTTGGTGCCTGCGGCTGGTTTCGCTTTTGAGGGCCACCTCAGTAACTGGACAATTTATGACTTGTTGGCTCCTTGGAATATGCATTTGCCAACTGTTGACGTAAGGGAACTCGCTTGCTGTCAGGACATTTGCTAAGCGACTAAGAGTATTAAAACGACATTCTTCGCTGAAATTGAATAGATGCTAATTTGTATAAATCTTGGGACTTTTCATGTCCTGGTAACCACTTACCTAAGCTACACAATCACAGGTACGTCTGAATCGAGTAGCTTTGAAATACAAGTTCTGCGAACGGAATTGTTTTGAGCAGCTTTCAAAAGTAGCTTCCCGACTTCATTCTTCCCTAAGGAAGACTTCTTGTACCGAATGTTATCGCTTGGCTTTTGCTGGTGTTTATTGGTGAAGTAGAATGAAGATTCTGGTTCATTCATCTCTGTAGGACGACTGAAATCGAAATATCACAAATTCATTTCTCGTCATGTTTCAATCCATATCTTGGATTTCTCAAGATGCTGATCTTCGGATTATGTTTTGTTTTATATTTTCCAGGTATAGTAAGGACGATTTGTCTTTTTGACAACTTTGAAAAATTATCGATGTTACTTGGATTCTCAAGAGATGTATTGGAAGGGTGGGCGAGAGTTTGTTGCGTACGCGTATTTCTAGTGCAGTCTTTGGTTGAGACGGTCTCGTAATCTTGTTAAATTGTTTTGTATTGTTATTCTTTTATTATTTCAATGAAAATTTGGCACTTGTACCTTTTCGGCGTAAAAAGGGTTTTGGAATATTGTTTTACCAATCAACCTGTCTCTTCAAGTAATTAAAATTCAGCTTGTCCTAACTTTTCCAAAACTCAAAATAAAGCCTCTTAAGCTTTTTTCCTGCTCTCCAAACTTACTCTGCGTTCATGACTCAATAGAGCACGCCAAATCATGAACCGTTTGTTTAAATTTAACTTCTGGTTTATCGGTCGCTGAATAAGCACGATAGATCGAGATTAGAACTATCTAAATAATCGCTTCTTACATTTTCTTTTTAATTTCAGGCGATATACATTACATCAAAAGATCAATTCTCAACATCTACCTCTTGCTCTCTCCATAAATATTTCACTAATTTTTACATCTACCATGAATTACGTGGCTAGTTTTACCATTCTTATAAACGATTAAATGGTAATCTGTAAAAACCTATTATATGGCGCATAACATTATATACAAGGATATAATCCTATCTTATGTAAAGAATCTAAAAATAAAGTTTATTTAAACGGTATGCCATCGACTCTTTGTCTTCAGCGTTGCACATTTATAAACAAATCAGTGTGAAATTCTTGCACAGATTTAGGTAACTACGTCATGTTTACTCTAATAAGCAGTTTTTTTAATACTTATCTGCGGTTCAGTTACGTTTTCAGAAGTAGGAATGAGGCAGACCTGTACGCTGTTACTTTTATAGAGTTCGCAATGCTTTCCTGGGTTTTCTTAGTTGAAAACATGATGCAACATAAGAAGCAGTTAAAATTTGCTTGCACTAGATTTAGGCCTCATTTCATGTTATCAAGTGTGAACGACCAACATTCCTTGAGTATACCTTTTGTATTATTGGCATTACCACCTACACAAATACTGATCTCGTAGCGGTGCTCTCGGCAATGGACTACATAGCTTAGGAGAGCTCTGCGCAAGATTCGTAGGTCTCGTTTCCGAGCATTGGCCTTACTACCCGGGTAGCCTGGGGGCGGGGTCCGGCTAGCTTAAAAATTTGCGGGGCCACCCCAACTATAGTATGTTATCATCAACCTCGATAAAAGTGGATAATTCCACTATCGCAGTGTGCAAGATGACATATCTGAGTGTTTGACAGGCACTCCCTAAATAAATTATTGTACTCCCTAAATAAATTATTTTGAAACTCGAAAATTTACTTCCAATTAATGCATACCTTTCATGTTATTCAGTATAAATATCCAAAGCGTTTTTCGTCGAATATGTTCCTACCCTCGGTTAAGCCCCTGGTTCAACACCAAGCTCGGAATAAGCGCAACCCCTTCAAATAACCACCCTACCATCTCTTAACCCTCTTAAGGCAGCTGCTCCCCTTTTGACGAGTAAAATGGTCTGACGTTAGCCAAAGTAAAATAACAGAAGTCTTATACTGCAGGGAAAGAGTTAATCCGGGCGCTTAATGGAGAAAACACCGTAACCCTGTCCATCAAGGAGTGATAATCGAGGATTTAACGCCATTGAGACGTGATGAGGAAGAAGTCAATTTGGAATGAACTATGCGGAAACGAACATTTATGAACTTTTAGTTTATGTTTTTTGAATGAAATGTGTTACAGGGCAACCCGTGAGTCAGCAATTTTATTAAACCCTCTCTCTCCCAAACAAACTGTCCCTAAGAACGTATCCAAATTTAAAATAAGCTTCCTGGATGGCTATATGAGGAAATACAGTATTCCTTGAAGACCTTTCAATCGGTCGGTTTGAAGTTAGCCTAGGTGCTTCTCCTGACCTAGGCATTCGACGCTTGGTCGGCTGAATCAAATTTTAAGCTTTTTAGAAGTATTGGTAGATTGTTACTAAGCTGTCATAGACAATTCACGTGATATAAGACAGCAAAGTAGTCTGAAGTATATTCTGTCCGCTAAGCTTTACTGTCCTGCTACCAGTAAGGAGTATCAAGTACAAGTGCACCTGTTGAGCACAAAAACTATGGAAAGGTGTCGAAGATATTTTAATAAAGAATTAGTTTGCTTAGTAAGCAAAATCCAGTGAAACGTCTTATTTTCTGCTTTTTGATTCTGCGTTCTTTACGATTCTCCGTCCAACAAGAAGTAAGGAACAGCCTTGGGGCAGTGAAGAAAGCTGCGTGCCCACTTGACGGAAAAATTCTTTGACCCTGCAAAATACTGCAGTTTATCGAAATGTAAGGAATGCATTTATGGAGCGTTTTAGGGGCAATAGAGTTGAAAGATTTTTCATTGGAGCCAAACGTTCTTCTGGTTTTGCCTCCCTTTTTTGAGATGAACTTATTTTAATGGCTTTTTAGTGAAGATAAATGTTAAATTTGGATTTTTGATGCGAACTTAATATTTACCTTTGATGTCCCACTTTTTATAAAAATTAGGTTATTAGTTTCTTTTCACTCTTGTAACGTGTACTTGTTCAGAATGATTATATTTCTTTTATAATTAGAATAAAATAGGAGCTGCAAGAAAAGCGATGTTTACCTTTTGTTGCTACCCGACTAAAATTTGTATCACCTGCACATCCCTCAGAAATATCAAAAAAAAGAAATAAAACTCCGGTCTGCAAAATATTCATGGCGATTTACTCAAAAAATCATTTGTAATGGATAATTTTGAATTCACTTTTAGGATTGTCTCAATTTGGCTCAAAGATAATGTATTCACTGCAATCATATCACAAAACAAACTGTTACAAATAACTGCCATGACAACTACAAACGATTGTGCGTCGCTGGATTGGTCTGAATTGTTTCATCATCAAATTAGATTTAGTTTTTGACTAGACAGAGTTAATAAAACAACCGTGTATTCGTTGGTTTCGTTACTCACAATTCTCCAGGTTCATTTCATTATATCTCAAATATAATCGCACTTCAATAGAGCATTGATCAAGCTTTAAAACAATATATTGGGTTTCTCTCCAAATGGGAAGGAATCTATCGAGAAAAGACATCACTATTGTCAACTTAAAGATGTCGTCAGGAGTTGACGTAAATCGAATCCGAATAGCTGGATACCAGTCTGGTGCCCAGCCTGAGTTTTCACTGACGGGGGCCCAATCAAAATTTAAGACCCTTCCCCGTGATCTTGGGGTTTTTATCGGAGGGGGGGGACTGGTATCATGAACTTTGGAAATTTTTAAATCCTCAAACTTCTAAAATGCCATCTTGTGCATTTCGAGGGCACTTTTTTTCGAAATTTGTATGTCTTCTATCGTACTTTTTTATTGTACTATGTCTGATTTATCCCTGACAACACAAATGTCTTAATGTAATGATGATATCGAAACGTGAGATATTTCGAAGCAGGTTTTCGAACGATGGGTTTTCCTTTTTATAATTTCTACAGGCAGCTGTGCTGGCGTACTTATTTGAATTATGTTTTTATTGTATAATTTGTTATAAATTTGTTATTATCTAGTTTCCAATTTTAAAACTGAAAGTTACAATGTGCTTTTTTGCAACTTCTTGTACACTATGTAATGATTTGTGAACTGTACGCAAACTCCAGTTTAAATAAAAAGGTAAATTCAACAAAAATCTATATAGTAATTAAATAAAAAGTTACTATATATAGTAATTAAATAAAACAGGATTCAATGAAGTGTAATGTGTTTGAAAAAAGAGTAAAGTAGAGAGTCCACCAAGCTAATACGAGACTAATTTCAGATTTTTTCTTTGCTGATCTTTGGCTAAACAAACAACTTTTTAAAATTGCTATTTTGCAGGTGCAAGAGAAAAAACTGTCATAATTGAAAAAGAAAAAAAATCAAAAAGTCTTTGGGCATAATAAGGGAAAAGGCGGACACACCATCCACTCGGAAGTGTTAAATGTTAAGCCCGTCTACCAGTGGCGACTTTTTCCACGAGAAGCGAATCGACAAAAAATGGGATTGGTTAGCGAAGTATTCCTCTCAAAAACGTCGGATCAGTTTCTACTTCTAGGGAATTTCTACTTCCCAAGGAAAATGTCGAGTGCTGGAAAATCGCCTTTAACCTCAACGAGCATGATCACTATCTCCATAAAGTGCAGAGTAAAAACGAACCCCAGAAGAAGGCTCTTCGAAGCTTTGTAACTAAAACTTTCTCATGACAAGCCTTTTAGAGTCATAGTTATGGGGCTGTAATGACTCACCACAAAATCTACCTCTCATATTGCACATATCCAATCAGAGATTGTCGTGAGTTACTTTTAATTACATTCTACCTCTAGCAGTGAGCAGGAAAAGCCAGGTTTAGCAATGAGCCTTCCATGCCGTTTCCTGTGCAGGATCGCCGATGCACATCTGTAGTCAACTCAAATCTGTTCGAATTTTATGATGATTAGAGTTACTGAACTGGTTAAAGATTATTTTTCATTGAACGATTTTCTCATTAAAGACTGAAATTGAAGGTTTATTTTCTTCGCCAATGTCGGCTTCACAGGTACTCATTTAAGAAGTTGACAAGGACTTGTCTTGAAATTACTTGCTCGATGAAGACCTGCTCAAAACGGTGGCTTAATGACTGAGCTCTCAGCCACTTCGTTTGCTACTTTAGCAAACGTTACTCAATACTTCCTGTTCCAGTCCCAGTAATTTATTTACTATAGCAAGTCAGTCATGCGGTCATCCTCAACTCCCGTTTCTTTTTTTGCAGTTGAGGAAGTGGGTGCTTAAGCACTCAAGGGATTGCTATTGGATAGCCTACCGAATTGATCAGACGAGCACTACACCTATTAACTTATAATTGTCACTCCCAATCGACTGCTGCACGTGTACAAAAATCTAAAGGCCAAGTGCAGTTGGCTAGTTTTGTTTTTCAATTCTGAAAAAGGTGACCTTACATGATTTCATGATTGTTGTCACCTGGCTGTTGAGAAACGGACTTCTGTATTCGAATCAAACAAACTTTTAATTTATCATTACAATATCCATTACTACAGTTTCTCGAACAGACACGATAGACACTTGAAGAACTCAATGCGAAATCTCTATGATGTTTCTCCATGTTGAATACGCGTCAGAGTGTGTTTAAATATTTAATCAAATCTGAGTTGACAAAACGTCTTGTTGCGTTACACTGTTGAAGCATTCAAATGAAAAATATAGAATACTTTGCATCACATCTTATCATGCATATATTTACTGTACAGTGTTTATTTAATGACAAAATGAGAGTCAACAATCATTCTTTATTTGATTACGCAACTGTGTGATTAAGAAACCGTTTCATGTCATCCCACAGTGGCATTCGTTTGCAGTGTACATTTGTTTGTTACCATCCTTCTTTACCAGCCGCCGCGTGACGGGCAATCTCCAACGGAAGCTGAGCTCCACGTAGTAAAATGTCAGTGATGTCTTTGCAAAACACGAGGCAAGCCTCAAACGGTGACAAACAGACGTACCAACCAGCACAAAAGAATCCAATAGGCCAGCCTATGAACAATAACAAAAGGATCCAAAGTATCGACCAAAGGACTTTCATGTTACGGTTCAGCGTGTCCTTTTAACTCCAAACGCTAAAGAAGATAATGGAGCTAACTATTAATTACCCCATTAAAAGATTCAATGTGTCGAGTAATTGGTGTCGTGCTCATGAATGAGGTTTTGTTATGTCTCAAAATTTCTAAAATCGAAAATTAACGCACGATTTTCTACTGCATTCTACTCTAGAAATGCTCATAAAAACACGTAAGTAACTAAAATACAAACAAAAACGTTTAAACCGAAAAAAAAGAAAAACATCTTGTAAAAACTCGATATTAAAATTATTAGACAAGAATATACAATTATTCAACTTGTAACTTGAATCTCGAATGCATGAAGAAAGTTGCAAAGTGTTATTCACAGGTCTGTTTGATAATTCAGTCATGTTACAATGTATCAAGCGGCGTAGCCAGGGTTGCACTTGGACGGGGACCCAGGCCAACCATCAGCCGATTGAGTTGCTGAACGTACAAATATTGCGTTTGTATCAATTCCTGCTGCTTCATGTAACACCACCCCCCCCCACTAGGTTAGTTACCTCAACCTCGATAACTATCTCGCTTTCGGTATCTAACCAGTATTAATTCGATTATTATTGAAGACTGTTTTAATTCACCTGTGCATATAACTTTCTAGGGATTTCCGATCAAGTTTATGTTCGTAGTGCAAGACCTGCGTCAATACTGTGTGACTATATACCCGACAAAACGTTAACTACTTCAGTTCAAGCTAAAACATGCAAATAAATCTCATATCAAAGCTAAAACATGCAAATAAATCTCATATCAAGCCTGCGTCTTGAATTTTGCATATTTACTAACTGTCTACTGTCCAGTACGAGACAGCGTATGATATATATGCGATCGCAAGCTAGAAATGTGGCATAAACAAGATCATGCACGAAATGTACCATCCAACTCTTGTCGGGCAACAGGAATGAAATGATACATTTCAGTTGAATAATTCGGTAGTTAATCGCAGATAATGACTTAATTCCGTTCCGAGTATCTAAGATTTAGTTATTCGTCAAAAGATCGACCCGCATTTCTTCTGAACTTTTCAACGATGAGCTGCAACTGGGCAACGCACACAACATGGATGACAAAGCGACTTTCTTTGCTCTTCCGGTTGGAATTAAATTGCCCTTCGAGAGAACTTTTAAAAAATGGCGCGCAGCAAATCAAGTTGCATCGGTAAAGATGTAAGCTTGCGTAGTAGTGCTATTTCGTGACTCGATTTCTGGTTCACTATGTCTGGAGGTGGGTCTCAACTATCACAGTGAAAAATTATTCAAGGTCGAGCATGAGGCAGTCAAAAACCATCCAATGTTGCGCAAGATTATCTGGTTCCGGTACAACATCTACAACCAAATTCACTTATCTAAATACGGCTCAAGCGAAATAACAAGAGGTTTTACGGTGATATTAACCTACCTTCAGACTTTAGTGACAAGTAGACTCCAGCTGATGCCAAGGAATAATGTTGACGAGTAGCGTGTAAACTGTAAAGTATAAACAGCTGTGACGGAGTTGTGTATTTTTATATCGCATGACATTCACGTGAGTTGTGATGACGTTCAATGATAAATTTATCCCTTTAGTTACCGAATATTTTTGAGGTGTTTTAGGTCAGTCCACTTAGTATGCGATTCTGCGTGAAATCTTTATTGAAGACAGCAAGTTTCCCACATGAATGACATTTCATTTTGTACTATTTCGCAATTATATACCGAAAATTAAAACTAACGCATCCACGATTTAAGAGCCCACAAGCTGGTGAACCGGTATGGGTGGAACTCTACAGACTCTAATCCGGTCAACTCACTGCTTCCTAGAGGGGGTTGGAGGCCTGAGCAGAGACGAGGGCTCTTTTATCTCGCTAGTTTGGTAATTTTTTTTAGCAATATTGCAACTAAAAAGTCTAAAATTGCACTGGGTCGCTTGATTTGTCGATTGATTGCGGATGAAATCTCGCAGAATAAACAGTTAACAAGACGGACAAATACTTCGTCACCTGATCTTGGCGGAGCTCCTCAAAATGCTCGCATTAAGGCTGATATACATTACACGGTAAGATTTAACGCATTTGACCGAAAAACTAATTTGTCTAGTTTTTCTCGTTGTAAAGGCGAAGTCGAAACATGAAACTTGATAAACAAAATACGTGCACATCGCAAGTTGGCGCCCTTTCGAAGTGAACATGGAGGCGGGAAGAGACGAATATTGTCAGTGTTGCGAAAAATTAACGAAATTCAGGTGTATAACTTGCAGCGCACCGGTGTGTAATCGATGTTCTGTGTTCGAAGACGACGAGGAAGTCGATGGATGGCGCGCAAGGATGCGCGTCGGTTATTGAAACGATTGTGAATTGACAGACAGGCCGAACAGTGGAGCGTTGTTGCAAGAAGCAGTATCTGTTCTCTATTCTCCTGTTTTCCTCCCTCCCTCTCTGATAACTTACTTTAGCCATTTCAATGAAATTGGCAAGAACAACAATTGTCATGTAACTCATGGCATATGCGCTTTGGTGACCAATGACCAAAACAAACGAATGCTCGCAGCAAACAATCACATGGTTACCTGGTCTTGGTGGTTACGTTCTAGTGCCGGCCTTACGGAACGCTGGTTTGGCGCTTTTCCACGCTCTTAACCTCAGGTCTCTTTTATGTCGACTTTTTTGGTCTAAATTTGGTGATATTCAGTAGGTTTTATAGCAACGAACAGTTCCTTTGAGATCTCGTCTGAAATTAGCAAAGCGTAATTTTGGAATAAATGTCAAACTTTGCGAAAATGTTTCCCAATGGAGTAACGAGTCAGGTTGTTCAAACCGTGGCGTCATGTAACAAACACTAGCTTAATGAACTCCGTTTTATCTTTCATGAAGGGTACTAGTGGAAATAGGGTTAACCGTTTAATAAACCTGTCTGATATGGCTAAATTGGATCCAAAAAAGGTCTTCCCTTTGTTACTTTGTAATTCTTTCACATAGCAGCTGCTTGATGACTGTACGGAAAAATGGTGGATCACGCGGGATGCAATTCTCGTTACATTGACGAAACCAGTTGTCATCTTACCACAAGAGATCAAGGAACACACTCAAACTGACAAAAATTACATGAGCATTAATCTTCTTGCAAAAATCAGTATGACTGTTTACGCCTCAAAATTTTAGACTGCTAATTCTGTCATTTGTCTTAAACTTAAAGAAGCTCTATACATGAGAAAATGAAGCATAAACTTAACTCTAAGACCCATCATTTGAATACAGCTTTAGAATATAACATTCAACCAGTCCAATTATTTTTATCTTCCGTCTCGGTAAGTCAGTCGTCTGTAACACTGTACTTAACATTTCTATACCTTTTTGTTCACTTAGTGAATCCATTAGATGGGTCATATCCGTATTTTAATAAAAGTTAGCATATAAATAACACTTGTAAATATCTATTATCACAAGTGCTGAAGATGGTGTAAGTTATGCCGAACCATGTCTACAAAATTTGTCGTCTACTTGAAGTTTATCTCAACTGTATGTAAAAAATTTGGGGGAATCTCGATCGGAATGATTTTTTAATCTTTCTTTGAAACTGTTGCTATGGTTACCACAGCATTCTACAATTTAAAGATGGTGGAAAGCAGCCCTGCTACGGTTTTGCTGCTCACATGAGATTCCCAGGATACTTTCACGATTAATTGACATGATATTTTATTTTCTCAATTCGTGCATTTTGGGTAATTTAATTGATTTTCGAAATATTATTTTTGTATTTTACTGTGCATTTAAAAGTGTTGTGCATTTAAAGCAATCATTTGTTTGGCAGCTTGGCAACTGTTCGAAATTTTTATGATATCAGTCAAATGATAAAGAAATTATAGCAATTTTTCCTGTTGTTATGGCAACGAGTCTTGTATTTCAGCCAAATCTTAACTTTGTTGGCAGTTTTTTTAGAGAGGACATGTTTTTCAGTAAATTGAATGCATCCAGGAAAGTTTCTATATGTCTTCCAAGGATGTAAATGTGGAAAGGACAGAAACTGAAACCATTGCTAGAGTAAAAATGACAGCTGAAAGGACTTGGTGCAATACTGTGTCAACAAGGCAGTCCTGTGGGCAGTTGTATATCCTCTAAGGAGTTAACACCGGTTTCAACCAACAGAAGTACGTATGCTCAAAATCAAAAAAGAAACTTTAGTAATACCATTTGGTGCTCACAAAACTCGCCAGTTCCTATATGGCAAAAAACCATAACCGGCCGACAGTTTAAGCAAATAGAAAACAAAACAGATGCTGAAAATATTGTCATTTTTAATTTGTGATTCAAGTGAAAAAAGAATAGACAAGAAGTAACACGGTAATATTTTGACTCTATTTCAGAGTCATTATCAAACCGAATGGCCCTGAAATAGAGTTGAAATATCACCGTGTCACTTCCTGTCTATTCTTTTATTACTTGAATCACAAGTTAATAGTGATATTTTTCGGAATCTGTTTTATTTTTTATTTTCCTACGTGGTAAACAAGTTGTAGTTGAGTTGGATCACAAACCATTGGATTAGATCTTCCTGAAGCCTTTCTATCTAGCAGCACTCCGTTTACACATGCCGGTAGCCCTACAACGCTATCAGTACGAGTGATTCAAGAATCAGTGGCGTAGGAAGCTAGTTGAATTTAGGGGGGGCGGGAACAAAATTTCAGTTCGGGGTGGGCGTTTTTACGTAAATGTTTTCATAGCCTAGGTTGTTGACAATGCTAGGACAATACTTGCAGTTATACTTCTATAGTAAAACATCAGTATTTCGTGTATACGAGGAAGGAATTTTTCAGTGGATTACTAATTGGTGAATTAAAAGACTAAATACAATTACAAAATGTCGTAGCTTTTTTAACCCTTATAAAGGATACTAAAGGTGACCATACATTTATCCCGAGTTATGTAGGCATCTTCGCACAATTCTAAATTATAGTAAAGTATCAAGCATCGTTAGAATGTGTACAATCCGTTATAATTTTAAATATTTTATATTTCAACTTTCAAATGCAAATACACGCGATATGAAAAATTAGAAATCACTTTGCATAGTATTGCCATATCTGTTTTTAAGGGGGGGCCGAACGATATTGCGGACCCCCTAAATAAACTGTTTGGAGGGCCGCGGTCCCCGTGGCCTCCCTACTTCCTACACCACTGTCAAGAATCACCAATGAAGAGGGGCAACGAAATGTACATTGCCCTTCAGTTGCCGTTACACGAGCAATTTTTTGTCTTGTGATCGTCATCCTTGCGTATGCAATAACCCAACGACAGTCTTACACCGCAAGATTCCTGCTAATCATTCGCTCCAGTTCATCCTCGAGGCTCTCGGGAGTGTTATGCATACATCAGGATGACAATCGTGAGGTACAAAATAGCACATGTAACAGCGCCTTTAGCAGATGTTATCTAAATTAAACCAGCGAGACATTGGTAAATGAACTGGAAGTCAATACAGTCAAGCTTACAGCCTACTTACCACTTTCACCTGAGAATTACCAAGAATTTAAAAAAGAGGAGCCGCTGACCTTAAGATGAAAGCAATAAAAGAGGGAGATGTAAGGCCCATTTACCAGATACAATTGTTGTATAAGATTGCTCGTCCTGAGATATGTAATGTTGGTACAAAGGCACCATTCTTGCTTTCTTTCGCTCACCAAAGCAGCAATAAGCCCCGGAAGACTGCATTAAGTTAATCGGATTCAGTATAATTACACCGACAATTTTTCGAAATTCGTCTTGATTGTCCAGAAAATCACGTCATAATTCTCGATATTCACCTGCAGGTGATTATAACAATGAAGATGGCGGCTACCTTTCTAAATGTTACCGAGGAGTGTTTAAAAGTGCGCGTTAACTATTTACTTTCAAGGAATCACCTGTGTTATTATACTAAAATAATTATTCGCGCCTGGTTCAAGAATAGTTGTTAAATATCAGATAGAACAATAGTATACAACAATCGCATCGTGTAAATGGACCCTAATGTATGCTAATTCTGAAGGGTATTATGGGTATGTCTAACAGATATTCACGTTTATCATGGCGTACAAACTATGAAACATTGCTAAGATTTACCTGTGAACCGGAGTAAAACAAACTTAAGGACAATCTTTGTTTTCTCTTTTGTCTTGCTCTTACACTTGAGCTTGTGCTCCGTTTATTTCCTGTGCCTGTACTTATGATGGCGTTGTCTCTTGTGGTCCTTGGGAGTATTTTCTTTCGCTCATCTTTTGTTTCGTTCTGGTGCTTGCATCTCCTTCGCTCGTGTGAACCAGGCTAACGTTTTTGGGCCGACGGAAGACATTCAAGAGCAATGTAAGTGTAAGGGGAGAAACGGGCTTTTCACATGCAGTTTATATTTACTGAAGACCTGCACAGTTCAAATTCAATGTAATTTTTCGGCAAGTTTAGGCGAGAAACATTTATCAGAGTTTTTTACATACTTACTCAAAGAAAAGTGAGTATATCACGACATTCAATATTGGCCTCCGCATTCGGTTCCCCCCAATTTTAATGTCTCTAGTCAAATATTTTGCATTACTGGACGGATATGAATCCAATAAATGTATAACAATAAATGTTTTCGAAATGGAAGTACAATCTAATTCATGACTCAAGTAAAGCCTTAGTACTTTAATGGCACAGCGAGAGGAAACCCAGTGTGCATTCTCGTTCGACGTTCGAACGTGTCCAACTGGAGATGGCATCAGTATAACAGAAAATGTTTTAATACCGACATAATTGCTATTAATGTTATGAAAAAAAACGCATACTACACCTACACCTTCTGTGAATAGCTTAGGATTTACTTCAATAACACTAAATTATGCACACATGTTTATAGAAAATCAGACCGTTAGCTATCGAGCAATTAGCTGAGAAATAAACGGTTTAAACTAAGACCCTCAATGCACTAAATCAATGCATAACAAGGCTAAGGGCGTGTCAAAAATTGTATGAAAAATATCATGAAATATGAATTGCAAATTATGGTATATTTTAGTGTCTGTTAATCATTTGATGTTGGTTGTCAAGAATCACCTGTCTGGATAAAATTGCTGTATACTCTCATTACTTTTAGGCACTAGATTTGAAGCCCCAACTCAGAGTAATTGTCGACAAGTAAGTACTCATCGAAGTGTGTAAATCCAAACTAAATCAATCTAATTCCTATCTTGCTAAGGGTATTCACTGATGCTGCTAAGTTTAATAGCTGAATTTTGAATGCCATTTTAGAGCTTTTCAAATATTAAGATGGTAAAAATTAAAGTATCGTTAAAGTCGTTACGGAGGAAGCTTTTCCAAGTTTGTGTCGTCTCCACCAGATGCTTCGCAACGTGTAAACTAAGTTTTAATGTTGCTTCTGATGACATGTGTCTAAACTAACTCAAAGCAAATGCATTTGCTTCATTTGTTTATCTCAAGTAAAGCGCTCGAACTCCATGTGAATGTATATCGGTAGCCATTAGAATTATATGTTAATCCGTTTGGTTCTCCTTTGTTTCTTTCGGGTGTAGCAACAATAAGATTACTCTTACGAAATGAACGGTCTGTGGGCAGTCATTTGGTTTTTGGTCCTGATCTTCTTGGCTTGGCCAATTGGATTTTTTTGTGCTGGTTGGTACGTGTGTTGTTCCCCGTTTGAGGCTTGTCTGGACGGGTGCAAACAGATTACCGACCTTCTGATGAAAGGTGTGATGTTACCACTGAACGTCGCGAAACATATGAAGGAAGGGAAAAGCGGATGGTAAAAGAATGCATGTCGTTTGCTGTACTTGCTGTGCACCATAGCAACTTAATTTTATTCACCAGCAGTTTGTGAAATTAGATAATTTGTCTGTTTTGATATGTCAACGTGATGTGCATCATGTGGCTGTATTACGTCACAGCTGGAAGGAAAATATCACATTATAGTAGTTAGTTGTTGGACAACATGAAATAAATGTAGTAGGGTAATTGTTGGAACGTATCTAAGTTTCTAGTTGCCATAGCTATCTGTTATTTTTCTTGTAGTTACATACACATCCATGCTGAGTAACTGTGACGTCGGTATAGCACGTCCTTTGAAGTAAAACTGATTTCTATATTTGCAATTGAAATAGACTAAGCTATTCCAAACAACATAATACTTAGTTCATACATGCACGTATACTACAGTCTGCTGTCGAAGTTTGTTTATTCAGATAATTAATTCCAATGGCAAAGCAGCGGTAAGCAACGTCTATGCCTAAGGAGGCGCTTCAAACTGTCTTGTTCGGTTTCGTTTGATTTCGGCACGATTGACTCCTTTCGGTCCAAATCCGACTTTTACTTATTTTACCCTAGCTAACTCCAGACGATTTTTTTCGTCAAGGACAGAGATTTCGGACCGGAATGAATTAATTGAGCTTAATTTAAATAATTGGAATTGTTAAACAATTGCTATCGAGGACTTCATGTCTGGTGGGCATGCAGCTCCTTATTCCGCGGATAAAGTATATCCATGATGCAAGTTTGATTTTTAGTGCGTAGATAGTGGTGTGCTCCTCGCTGTTTCCACGTGAAACACTGGATAGCAAATTTATCGACTAAAGGCCTGACCAATATAACACGATTGTCTCATAACATTGTTCATTCTAACGTACTTGATTTAGTCAAAATCTGATTCTTTAGAACGTATTGCAACATTCACGAGCGAATAGTAAGTTGGAATTGTGTTCTTAAGAGCTAATTGCATACACCAGGGTAAAGAATCGTGTGGATGGAGTCTTACTCAACTTTTTTTCCACCAGATAAGTTACCCAATAGTCAGTTTTACGTAGCCCTGATTACTCTTCTGGTGAATGAACAGCGCTACCATGGTTTGGGCATCTGGACTTGAATTTCATCGCTCAAATCGCAAGCTGTCTTCCTTATAACGCAGCTCGATTTATAAAATTTAAGTTCGGTTGTTCCAAGCATGGATAGCATTGTTCTTTCGCTCTGACTTATCCGCTGCATTAAGCTATCCGAGCTTCGTTCAAGCGATCCATGCAGTTTCGTATATTTTGTTGGAAATTATATCATTGTCCACTTTTCCAAGCCAATTTCTCTTGGCAGTAATAAAAAAATGTTTAAATTAATATATCGCGCAAATTAACACAAAAGTTATCAACGGGGTATTAAGAGCTCCTATAAATTAAAATCCTTAAGATTTGGGAAATATATTTTATAACATTCAGATAATAACTTCGATCTGTCATATACAATATTTTTGAAAGCCTAAAGGACTCACTGAGAAAAGGTAAAGAAAATTTGAAAATTTGCCCATTAACTATGATTGTCTGAAAACGCTGTATCTCGTCGACCTATACCAGTTCAACATACTTTTAAATTTCATTTTTCCGTTTTGCTTTTGGGTTAGGCCCAGGTAACGGTTAGGGATTTACAGTTATGGCTAGGGTTAGGTTTATAGTTTCGGTTAGAACTTATGACAGATTCAGCATTAATGGGCAATTTTTGGCTGACCTGGTTTGGTGGATCTGGTCTAGTGCATTCCACCTTTGTCACGCTGTTTGAGACTGCAGCCACCCAAACACCCAACGCTTCGTACGCGTATTCTGGAGTCTATTTGATGATGGAATTTTTTGAGTTTCAGAATCTTATATTTTAAGATTTACAGGAATCAGCTGCGAAAAATGCAACTCTAGGGCCTCCGGTTGGGAATCGTGGCTCATTTGGCAGAACACTGCACAAGATTCCCAGATTCGCAGGTTCAATTGCCAGCCGGAAGCCCTGGAGTTGCATTTTTCGCAGCTTGTCCAGATTAGGTCTTAAATACAGGGTTCTGACCCTGGAACATTTTCTTCGACAAATGCAAATTCCATAACATGAAAATGAATTTAAATATGCCAGATATTGTGGGGAATGACTCAGTACTCTCTCTATTTCAGTTCATGAGATGTCTGAGTTTATGTCCTCAGTATTTAAACCCTTCCTATCGATAATTTGTAGCAGTTCCTTTATATTCAAAAGACAAAGACATGGTGGTCATGTTAGTGTAATAAATAATAGCCTCTAATGAGATTATGTTTTTAAAGTTTCACTAACATGACTGAAATGCTGTGACCATAGTCCAGACTAAGAATATACCCCTTCTCAGGTTTTAGTTCTCAACATTTCTGTAATTATAGTTATGAATCACGTAACTTAATGACGAAAATGTTTGTTAAAAAGTTGCAATGCAGTGTAATACAACACAGCCACAAGCCACCACGACAGAGAACAGCACAGAAAAATAATAGTCTAACGAACCGCCGAGAGAAAATAAAATTTCATCCTCAATGAATCTGGCATGCCAGTAGTTAATCTCCCAATTACATCGTTCTCGTTATACTGCATGGGATTAGAGTTATTGTTCATAACGCACATTCAGCAATTTTAGAAACAACATAAAATGTAATAGATTCATTATATTACTATAAGTATTTAGATACTTGTTAAAAATAGTATGTATTGTGTCATTACAACTCCACCATGCAATAACGTGCCAAAATCATCAAAATTTTAATTGTACTAGTAAAATTCAACAAACCTAAAATCGATGTTTACATAAACAGTATAATATCATCCTATTCAATATGTCTTTTTCCTGCAAGCCATTCGCGTTTTGATTGAAGTTGCAGTTGAACCAGTTACCATCCTTGCCTTCCCTCAACCAAACGTTTTGCAACTTCAAAAGGTAGTTTCACGCCACGCATCAGAAACTCATTAACGTCTTTGATCGGTTCCACGCAAACTTCAAATGGTGAGAGACAAACATACCAACCAGCGGCGAAAAATCCGATTGGCCATGCGAGAAACCAGAGGACGAGTAGCCAAATTAATGCCCACAGCACGTTCATGTTAAACACTTAATATTCTGGGGAAAACAAAAAGGTACCAACATCAAGATAATAGCTAGGATAGCAAGAGGATGAATGTTGGGCTAGGCGTGTACTCCTTTCACTTTTCACGAAAATATTATAATTATAAAACTGACAGACCTGCGGGAGAAATGACGAGGTATATGATATAATTATTTCACATAATTTCATGCCGCAAAAATCACAAATATGAACGACTGAAGGCGATCGTCGATCTATGATAGTCAGAAATGTTTATAATAATAATAAAACTGGGATCCAGTTAGTAAATATTCCGACTTTTAAGTTGAAATAAAGCCCCATACCTACTATTGTCTGGTTATGACTCAAATGGTTAATTTTCATTAAAAAGTCAAACAAAACATAAAGAGGTGTTTAATTTTTCATTTCAGCTTATGATTCATCTTATAAGAACAGTCGGTTTCCCGCAAAAAATGTAGTTTATATGCCAAATATAATTTCTATTATGCACGATCACACAATGCCGACAATGTTTCAAAGCGGTGGCGAAGCTAAGCATGGTAACAAGTCATGCTATGCAAATTTATAATGACTTACGATATTTAGGTATCAAGCCATATATGTCCCCCAAAGCAGTAGTTACCCTATAAGAATGGTCAAGGTAGTGGTTATGCTATACATGACTAGAAATTTCAGCAAAATAATGTTAATGACTGTGTTCAGCTCGATATCTAAATACCGTGCATAGCATGATCCTGTTGCTATGCATAGATAATCTTAAATTTATATAGCATAAGCAGTAGCTATACTTAGCTTCGCCACTGTTTCAAAGTCAAGCTATTTAATAGATAATTACTGAGACACGCAGCATTATTGGGTATAATGCAGGCAGCTGAGGCAGCAGGCCGAAGCCGCCTGTACTATATCCAATAATGCTGTGTGCCTCAGTAATTATCTATTATAATCACTGACCTTCATCAAAACCCATTATGCTTTCTCTGCATTATATCAGCGAATGCAACGAGCAAAATTTGGCAAACTCGATTTGGATAATTTTGCTCTCTGCATTCGCTGATATAATGCCGAGTTAAAACAATAGGTTTTGATGAGGGTGAGCAATTATTTGACCATATTGACTGCCCACAGTATAATCAATTATTGTAAACTGTTTGACATGTCTGCAGGCTCGCAACCTACGAGAACACTAAATGTAATCCTAAATATTTTCCGACAGGCACAGATCAGCAACCACTTTGTTTGCTAAAGGATGCAACTCCTGTGGCATCATCTCCATTGACATACAGGCCCAACGGACTGGAAGGTGGAGAAAATTATACTAATACAAAACATCCGGATCGCATTCACGCCTTGACAGTTATAGTCTAAAAGTTAATCAAGGACAACGTTTAACATATCTTCAGTAATATAAAATAATTTCGAAGTTTCTATACGGTTTTAGGCCAAAGCGAAAATATTTTGATGAGGGTAGATTGGTTAGTGCTGTTTTTATTGATCGCAGTAAAAAGTTCAACACGCTTCAAACTTGTTAGACAAACTTCCTCAGCATGCATTGACGTATTTAGAGGGTACCATGGCCCCCCTCACTTACCATATTGCATTTGAAATTTAGGTATACCTCAGGTTAATACACTTATTATTTATTAAGGTATCTTTCCTTTTGCATAACTCAAAAAAATTAACCCAAACTAATGTGGTGTCGATCAACCTTCCTTTCAGACCTTGTAGTCGGGCGTTGGCCCTCCTGAAGAAAATCGTGGCTACACCACCACTGTCAACATGGTATTGTTTAAAATGAGCTTGACTGGTTCAGGGTTAACCTGGTCCATCACTTTAACATTGCACTTTATAGTAACCGCTTATTTCAGGAGAAAAAAATTCCACCTGAAGTTCCTCAAGGCTCTATACCTGGCCCTCCACTGTTTCTAATCTTTTCAACAAGATAAATTATGTGGTAGAATCCAATGAACTATTATTAAATACGCTGATGAGACAATTCTCTATCTTGCTAATAAGAATTTGGAAAAAATTAGCTAAAAATGAGCTGATTATTAATTTGAAGAAAGGTAAGAGCGAATCCCTCCTTATTGGAACAGCAAACAAGCCAGCGAGATATGAAAGTAACAGAAACTAAAGATTATAAATGTCTCGAGATGGAAAAATATGGTTTTCTGAATTTGAATTCTCATTTTGAGAAAAGCTTTAAGTGTGCAACTGGGAGGCAGAAACTGTTAGCTAAAATATGAGATTACTTTGATCTAACATCTGTGAGAGCTATATACCAGTGCATGGTTGCACCAATTTTTCAGGATTATTTCTTCATCCTACAACATGGCAAGAAAACCGTAAAAAAATAGTCTTTTACCCCAATTATCAAACCTGAACATACTAGAAAGTCTTTAAAATTTCTTTTTCATGGAAGCAAAAGTTTATAACGAACTACCAATTGAATCGCAAAATGAAATGCATAAGATTTTTGATAAATTTTTAGACGAGTATCTGTATTAATTTTTAACCCTGATTATAACTGTTACTACAATTTTGTAAGTATTTAGGCCATATATATTTCTAATGGTTCGTATTATTAGGTATTATTAAGACTAGGCACACAATGATAGCAGGTACTTTCATTGCTGATATGTTTATTTTTTATGACGATTCGTTTTCTGCTACTACCACTGCGACCACCAACACCGCTACCACTACCATTAGGACTACTACTTCAACTGCTGCTGCTGCTTCTGCTACAGGCTGGTTCACACGTGTGAAGCAAGCGCAGATGCAAGCACAAACGCAAGCGCAAAGACAAGACGTGTGAACCGGGGTGACGCAAATGCAAGCACAAGCACAAGAAAATGAAAATTTTTTGTTTTTCTAACACTTGCTTCACGGTTTTTTGCCGTGTGAACCGGGGGTGAAGCAAGCGCAAGAGCAATGGAAACAAACAACCAAATTGTGAGACAGCCCGAAATGGACGTTTTTGAGAAGCCAAAAAACGTACGAAAGTATGAAGAAGTCCTCTTTTCATACCTATTCTCAAGGCTTGAGGGAGTTAAAGCCCCAAAATAAGTGTATTTCATAGCCAACGTGTGGGGAAATTGACAAAAATTCAGAATTAAATCGTATACATCTTTACAACAATAGCAACTTCTTGACAATTCAAGATCTCTATTTTTATTTTTAAGTAATTTCCTGTGGGATCAAGCTCACTATCCTCGCCAGCAACACTTATGTGAGTTTTGCTCGGACGGGCCTGGCGAAGAGAACTTTTGCTTTGATGACAATAAAAGGAGTGCTATTTATGCTATTTCTGCCGGCTATTTTCTAAGAAAGTTGAAAAGTTTTTTGACCTATTTCCCAGCGAGTTATAAAAACGTTCTATAGCTCTATGTAAGGGTTAGAGAATGATCACGTGTGCTCTATGGGATATAGAGTCCCAAGAATTAGATAGAAGGCCACGAGGGGCCGTAAGACCCAAGTGACCTATCTAATTCGAGGGGCTCTACAGGGTGTCCCAAAAAAAACGAAAACTATTGAAATCACTTATTGTTAAAATTTGAATGCCCTACGAAAGAACTGAACGTAATGATGCGTAAAATATTGACAAGGTGCATGTATTAAAATTTAGGTAAGAAAATCGCCTTGTAAAGTGCGCGATTTTTTGCCTGTGGGAATTTAAAGCATTATGTATAAAATTACTTATATCAATCCTTTATGCACTCGTGGGGACCAATAGAGTGCTAAGGCATTCAAATTCTAACAATTAAATTGTTATTGGTGATTTCAATAGTTTTCGTTTTTTTTGGGACACCCTGTATATCCCATAGAGCACAAGTGATCATTCTCTAACTGTCTTAGAGAATGACTGAACCCACGAACGGATTTTGATCTTTTAATTTAGATTCTATAGGGAATTAGAGTGTAAAGGTTTTTAAAATGAAGGAATTTCCTTTAATTTTGCTATTGTGTGTTGCGGATCCATGCATGCATATAACTATAGATGTATATACCATGGGATGTCTTTCATTCTCAGCAAGTTATGAGTCAATTTTCGGAGGCAGAAGAACTTGAAGCCATTTTGGCTACACAGGATTTGGTTGCTGTCGGCGAAGAAATAGGCATTGCGGAATATTTAAAAGATGAGGAAGACGATAAAAGGTTACAGTGAGCAAGAATGTGCAAGGTGGGCTAGAGCAACGCAAAATTGATGTTAAGTCAATTAAACAGTACGCACAACTAGACAATCCACGATGCGTAATCCGACATTTTAGGGAGTATTTAAAAGTTATCCCGGGAAATGGAAGATTTTACCGAAAGCCATTGCCAAGCGTCGAACCAGGTGACACGAGATTCGGAGTTCAACCAGTTGGATTGAATACTTTGTCAAAGTATATAAAATGCATGTGCTTGGAAGCCAAGATAGATATGAATGGACAGTGGTTTACAAATCATTCTGGTAAGGAGACATGTGCTACGACCTTGTACGAGAGTGGACAGTTTGATGAGCAAGCTATCATGTCTAGGACGGGGCACAGAAGTACTGCAGTACGAAAATATAAACGTGCAAGCGATAGGATGCTACAAAATGTCTCAGACGCCTTGCAACCGCCAATGCCAAGCAAAGATGATGTTGTGGAGGAATGTACATCGGCGGAGGAAAATGTCGCGAAAAAGAAGTGTACGAGGAAGAGGAAGGGAAGGAATTGCCTCCAAATCGTTAATTGCAGTTCACTTTGAAGCGTGGCGAAACCCTGTATATACAGGGTGTATCAAAAAAACTGCAAAAATTATAATTTGCATAAGTAGATACTGGAAATAGGATTTCAATGCCTGTGCAACTAATTATGCTTCTGGGATTTGAAAATACGTTTTAATTTTCCTTGTTATTAGAATAACTACACAGTACGAATTTCGACATCCCCAAGCATGAATTGTGTTTACGCACCCTTGGGATCAATTAGTGCTAAATTATGCAACTTTCATAAATATCTGATTTCAAAAGAGTTTGCGGTTTTTTTGATACACCCTGTAGAGCGGCCAATGAATTCAATAGAGTGGATAATGATTTCAAAAAACAAATCATCACTACAGTCAAATGCAAAAACTTATCAAACAATCAACATGCAGACTGTGTAAGCATATTAACCATATCCAATGTTTAATCTAACACTCAAAATCTATAACCATTTAACACCCAAAATTAAAACCCAAATGTAAGAACACCTTATAATCAGTATAGAAATCGCCACGCTTCAAAGTGAACTGCAATTAACGATTTGGAGGCAATTCCTTCCCTTCCTCTTCCTCGTACACTTCTTTTTCGCGACATTTTCCTCCGCCGATGTACATTCCTCCACAACATCATCTTTGCTTGGCATTGGCGGTTGCAAGGCGTCTGAGACATTTTGTAGCATCCTATCGCTTGCACGTTTATATTTTCGTACTGCAGTACTTCTGTGCCCCGTCCTAGACATGATAGCTTGCTCATCAAACTGTCCACTCTCGTACAAGGTCGTAGCACATGTCTCCTTACCAGAATGATTTGTAAACCACTGTCCATTCATATCTATCTTGGCTTCCAAGCACATGCATTTTATATACTTTGACAAAGTATTCAATCCAACTGGTTGAACTCCGAATCTCGTGTCACCTGGTTCGACGCTTGGCAATGGCTTTCGGTAAAATCTTCCATTTCCCGGGATAACTTTTAAATACTCCCTAAAATGTCGGATTACGCATCGTGGACTGTCTAGTTGTGCGTACTGTTTAATTGACTTAACATCAATTTTGCGTTGCTCTAGCCCACCTTGCACATTCTTGCTCACTGTAGCCTTTTATCGTCTTCCTCATCTTTTAAATATTCCGCAATGCCTATTTCTTCGCCGACAGCAACCAAATCCTGTGTAGCCAAAATGGCTTCAAGTTCTTCTGCCTCCGAAAATTGACTCATAACTTGCTGAGAATGAAAGACATCCCATGGTATATACATCTATAGTTATATGCATGCATGGATCCGCAACACACAATAGCAAAATTAAAGGAAATTCCTTCATTTTAAAAACCTTTACACTCTAATTCCCTATAGAATCTAAATTAAAAGATCAAAATCCGTTCGTGGGTTCAGTCATTCTCTAAGACAGTTAGAGAATGATCACTTGTGCTCTATGGGATATAGAGTCCCTCGAATTAGATAGGTCACTTGGGGCCTACGGCCCCTCGTGGCCTTCTATCTAATTCTTGGGACTCTATATTCCATAGAGCACACGTGATCATTCTCTAACCCTTACTTAGAAAATGTTTTCTATCTCCTAAAAATAAGTTTATTGGTTGCAGTTATACAAGGTGTCCGTATGCGCTTGAAGTATAAAATGCCTATGAATCTGGAAAAGTTTAGCAACAAACGTATATTGGAGCACGTAAAATAATTCAATATAAAATAAATGTTGAAATATTTGGAACAATTCGATATAAACAAGAACGTTTGTTGTGATTTGGTATGTAAGCAAAAGAATCTTGTAATAATTGTTAAATAGCAAATTTTAGAGAATGGAAATTTTTTTAGAAATATCATTTGCCAAAAAATATTGGTCTCAGGGATTCAGTAATTTCAGGTCGTGTCTAAAATTATAGCATTGCTTATTGTTTAAATGTGCTGCATAAACGTTACTTATCAGATTGTCAAGATATTAATTTTACACCAATAACCAGAAAGAATCTCTTGCAAACCTTTAACTTGTACGAACTTCTGATTGCTGTTTAAGATTCAAATCAGCTGCACAATTCCTCGATTATCGATTAATACGGGACGTTTTGTATTTGAGTCTTTTGGAACTGGGACAAAAGTAACAGGTACCATGTGGTGAAGCATGCATACAAATGTGTTGTCATGGCAAAGACCTGCTGGAACTCATTGTGGCCAAAATGATTTGCTGAGAGGCTTAAATTATCGCGAAGACAAAATTATGTGTAGGAGCACATCTTGACTTCACATATCCTCAATTAAGTGATATGTCCTCTTGAAATACGAATGTTCTAGCGAAGGGGTATGCAAGAATTTTATCAAGGACTTAAATAAAGAACGACCTCAAACACTTTTGAAAGATCCTGAACCTCAAAAGATTCAGTCTGGCAGAATTTACAATCTGATTTGCTTGTCCAGAGCATAGGATTTTGGAGTTAGGGACGATGTTCCTGCAATTGTCCCCATCGCAGATTTAGGGAGAGGTGAAGTCTAAAATTGAGCTTGGGATTTTGTTTGTTAGTCAAAGTCCTTCAGTGCTTTCTAAATTAGAGCCAGTCTCCGGTTTTTGCTGTTGTGTATAATAAAGCCCTTTACCACCCCAAGAAACTCTTCTTTCAGATATATTATCTGAATATTAGACATGCAAACATTTCTCGATTATGATTTGCTAAGGGCAGGTAACAAGGGTGACATTAATTTGCGCTGAATTACCTCATTTAGCCCTGAGTTGCTTTTTTCTTGTATATCATCAGTTGGTAATAGCACGGTTTCTCATGCAGTTTGGTAAAAAACGCGCATTAGTAAGTTTTTCCAAGATGTCAAATCGCACTCGCTTTTCGAACTTGGGCTATGTTGATAGTCCTTGAAAAATTTACTCGCGCGGGTTTTTTCAAATGACATGAGAAACCATGCTATTACACCTTTTGCTGTTCATTACCAGAAAATATACTATCATCAACGCCAGCCTCGAAAGCATTAACGCAAAATACATTCATTTTATCTAATCGACATTCATGACAGTAGATATGCATACACTTCCATCAAAAGGGATTCCAAAGCGCCAACAGACGACCATTGACACCATTCTATTATACATTAGGGATAACAAAATTTCAATTAGGCAAGATATTTCTTTTGCCTAATTGAAATTTTATGATCCGTAATGTATAGTAGAATGGTGTTAATGGTCACCTGTTGGCATTAACTCAAATCTTGGGTTTACAAGATGTTATTTTCGGAATATGCCTTATCTTTTACTTAATAATATAATTCCATTAACTCTTATTTACTTCGGTAAGTTATCCCTCAAAAAAGTTCCTCTGACCAACCTTCGCATCCGTCATCCGGGAAGTCTGTTTCTGCCACGGTTAATGTGTGTTACTCATTGTATTGGACTTTCGTAAAACGGCGTCATCTTGTCCTTTTTCATATATTTTCTTTTTACAAGTGCAGTAAGGGATAGACTAAATACCTCCTCTAGTAACCGATGAGTAACTGTCAGAATTTGGCCTAGGAATGAAACTCTTGCAGTGACCTGAGAATGCTGTGAACAATTCCACGAACGACAAACTTTTTACGCGAATTTCAGTTCTCTTCTTGGAATCTAAGCTCTTTTCCTGCAGTAAGTGGTCCTTTTATTTTCAAAATCTGTACTCATCGTCTGGGGATTTCAAGCATTCCTTGAACGCATGCGGTTCTACAAGAATTTTTTTCAGGAAGACAGAGCTTTTAAAAAAAAAATTACGGTGACATTCGCATTTCTGGCAAACAAAAAATGTATGCAGTTGAAGAATTCTACTCGGTCTCAGAGTATCGGGTTAGCTTAACGTTTGCAATATCTAAACCTCTTATGCAAAAGCCAATAGTCAATTGAATCGGACAGCAGGACTCAGCAGTCAATTTATTTGTGATCCGTGAGCCATAAAGCAGAATGTTGATTACATTTTGTGCTTATTATCCTCAGCAATATTGAGCCCGTGTAAGCTTTTTCAGAAAAAGGTAAGGAAAGGTTGTTGACAACATGCGGCACATTAAAAAATAACCTTAAAAATGTTGGACAGACCCAGAGTGGCAAGTGCCTGTCTTGACCCCACTTGCGGACGCCCATGCTTGTGCGATGATAATAATTCCTTGCAGAACAGTGAAATTGTTGCCACATTACATCTTTTCCTTGTAAATATTTGATCAAAATCGAGTGATCGAGTACAAGATGAAAATCCTATTTGCGAAAGATGGATCACATCCATGTCCAAGAAAGCCTCCGACAGCTGAGATAAGAGAACGTTCATAGTAAGGGTTGAGTCTAAATCAGGATAGAGTGACATGATTCGAAAGAAAACATATTTCAAAGGTGAATAATAAATAATGGAGGACCAGTCACTAAAAAGGTGAACGGAAGGATTATATTTTAATAGAAAATGACATATTGACCACAAAGTGTCACAAGACATTTAATATTTTACGAGATCATTCTAACCAACGTTATTTTGACATTTTGAAGCAATCTTGGAAGACCAGTAAGACGAGGATAAAAAAAAATCCCTGTGTAATGTAAACGAGCTTGTTCAATAAAAAATATGTAATTCGCTTATCGTTTTTCAAAATACTCTTTGACAAGGGCGGAGCAGCAAATAAATCACAGGCTATGAGTAACTGAGTGGCCGATGAAAATTAACCAAGCAGATCTGGACAATTACAACGTGGTGTGAGAGGAAATTTCAGGAGAAATTGAAATCTGAGTAGAAACGATCAGAATGGCTAAAGTGAACCTCAACATGAGTTTCGTATGATAAATTTTCTTTCAAAGACAATAAATGATATAATTCTTTACAGTTTACAATTCGAAGCATTTTTAAAACAGTTAATGAAAACGAGCTGTACAAACTTAATTAGACTGAACATTTTAACAATGAAGTTTTGACAGTGGTACTTTGTAATCCATCGTGTTCTTCTTACTCTTACATAAAGACAAGTAAGACAATTGATGCCAAATATTTGATGAACCAGCAATTGGTGTTGAAAGTTGAAATGTTTCTGTGGTCACACAGTGAGACGAAAAGACGAAAATTATCCAGCAAGTCCACACCTTTATATAAATGGGTCCAGGAATGGCACGCACATGTGGATGCAATAGCATAGTTACATTTCTCGATCTAACAGATAACTTGTGGAGAACCAGTACAAGGTAATGTATATAAATATCTAAAGTCTTGCTGACCAAAAACCATGACAAGCCGACAACTTCAAAAAGTATAAAATAAAACATATTCCGAAGAATAATGCCATCTTGAAAACTCAAGATATGAGTCAATACAAGATAAAACTATTGTTGAAACTGTGATATTTCGACTTTATTTCAAAGTCACTCTGTCTGAGGATGACTTTAAAATAAAGTCGAAATATCACAGTTTCAACAATAGTTTTATCTTGTATTGACTCATATCTTGAGTTTTCAAGATGACATTATTCTTTGGAATATGTTTTATTTTATATCTTACTAACCACTCAGCCATATGTTGCATCAGCAAATGCCGCATCTGGCAAATGGGGATCCAAGGGAGGGGTTTAAGGGGCCAGGGCCCACCTTCTTAGATGTTAAAAATGCCATAGCTCTTTAAAATTAATTTCCGAAAAATGCATGGAAGCACAGAGCTTTCGTTCCTCTATTTGGTGGAGGCTATATTTGTGATGAGACTGTTCTTCTTTTTAAAACCTTCTTTTGTACTGCTATCATTCCAAATGGATGCTTCCAAAGGGTACAAACACTACATTGCTGATGCCTTTGAAGATGATAAAACCGTCAATTTCACACTCTTTTATTTCGCCCGTCCTTCATATTATTGCTGCGAACTGTGTAGCGTACGTATTTCATATCCTACTGTTAAAATCCATAATTTGGTATCATAGATTTTGATGAAAGTTTTAAAATACAGAAAATGCTTGGTAGACAGTATTTTAAAAGTCGCAATATATATCGAAATCTTGGCGGACTTTTAGTTTGGGCCTACCGTTTTCGCAAATCCTTGGTCAGTCACTGATCAGATGGTCACTTGGTCAGTCACTTGGTCAGATACTGCATGAAGGTAATAGGTCGTAGACCTCGCCAGGAGCCGACTGCAGAAAATTTTCATTCACATTTTTATTAAGCTTAACATTTTGTAAAAATGGGCACGCTTTATCGATTCATCTGGAAACAGAGACCAAATTTGAGAGGGGGAAAAGGACAATTTTGAAGAGATAACTTGAGAAAACTGGAACTCCGATGACTATATGGAGACGAACTGACGTATCATAAGGTACGCGCTGCAACAAATGCTTGTGACCCACTAGTTATGCGCCGTTGTGTCCTCTCACATACAATTTCGGTTGAAAATAAAACTTATTTATCCTGAATTGTGTCAGTGGTCGGGAGATTGTTTTCCGTTAGATAATAGAAAGTCGGACGTAAGTCCGTGTTTATTCGAACAGATAATAATCAAGGCATGATCAAAAGATATCCCGCCATTGCTAATTACATTAAGGGTTAGCCATCAGATGACTAACCCACGCAGCTTGCGAACATTCGGAAACGTTCACCAAGAAATGCAAAGGTCTGTCAGAATTTCATTTAAACAAAGGTAGAATGACTATCAAACTACGCTGCATATCAAGGTCCAAAACTGAAAACCTATGGTACATTAACACCGAAGCATTATTTCATGTATTACAATTTATTTCAGTTGCAGACTTTAGCAGGGATTAGAACTCGTTAAATTCAGGTAAACCACAGTTAAAATTCAAATCTGGAAAAATTATTAAAATTACAAGACTTAAGAGAACACATGAGATAATTCTTCGGCTCATGATTTAACTATTTGGTCTACCGTTGGAGGAGGTGTAAAAACTTTGAAACAGCTCGAATCGTCTTAATTACAACTGTGCATTTCAGTAAGAAGGAAGAGAACTGATATTCTGAACTGTCTTGTTGCATTGTAATTAAGAAGATAAATATTTTAGTGTTGACAATGAATTGTTTGGTTTGGAATTAATCATATGCATTATCAATACAGTCAACAGGGATATCACAAATGTTGTTCCAAGAGATTCTAATACAATAATTTTCAAAAAACAAATTACCAATAACTGAGTCAAGACTTGCTTTTTGCATGTAATAGACAAATTAAACATAACAAAGGATGAAAGCTATATAACACTCATACGTGCTTGCATGAAGCTTTAAGGTAGAATTCCTTTCAGCAGTTTCTGAAGGATAGTTTATCGCTGGGTAACACAGGAACTGTGATCGATTATTAAAGAACACCGATACTGCATATGAAAAGTAAAAATACTAAATAAATAATGATTCTATTCTTGGGCTACAGACAAAAGAATCAGTAATTGTGGCTTAAGCACTAGAGGAAGCAAGTGTGACTTATCTCAGTATGTTTGACGACTTGATGAGGCAAGCATTACGTCAAGTTTTAACAAAGGAGTGTTAGTGTTCAAAGCTGGTAATGGTAAATTTACTGAATTGCGAACTTGTGACGTTCGCAACGTTGTAATGATTTCACTCACCGTTGCCGATCTGGAATTATATTAAAGCTTTCTAACAAGTCGTTGATATTTCATGAGTTATTCAAGCCAAAGAATTCCGGCTGTTTGAATACATGAGGACACAAAAAATTAGATATAAAAAATTCTCCGTTGGAATATTGTGAGAGAACTCAATCATGATGAACGCAACGAATCCGCCTGGACACTTGACATTCTCTGCAAAATTTTGGTTGTCACTGGTGTTGATCACATTGAACGTGTTTACAATCATTGGAAATTTATTAGTGATTGCAATAGTTCTTGCGAATCATCGCCTTCGTAGATGCACCAACTACCTTATTGTAAACCTAAGCATCGCGGACATGCTGTTCGCGTGCACTTCGTATCCTTTTATCATCGGGTCAATAATAAATCGGAATACTACCACCGATAATGTCCTATGTATGTTTGTAGGTTTCTCCGATTCACTATACGCCACTTCGTCATCGTTTTCGGTGGCTATTATTTCCTACGAGCGTTACTACTCCATAATCCATTGCTTGCACTACGAACAATCGGTGATGAACAGAAAGACCAAGCTGGTCATTGCAAGCGTTTGGACAGCGTCTTCGCTGGTCTCGTTGCCGCCTTTACTAAACTGGGGCTCATACTGTTTTGAGACAGAGCAGTACAGGTGTACCTTGGCTTTCAATTACGACAAAGGATATTTCTTCTTCAGGCTTGTCGCTGCTTTTTTGATTCCTCTGTCTGCCATGACAATTTGCTATAACTGGATATTCATGGTGGCCAGGCGACACGCACACAGGATTACTAAAATCGAAATTAGGGTGCAGAACGATCTTGTCCATGGAGTACAGCGAAACCATTTTAACACCAAACATCACACTGGTTCTGTCTTTATCACCATAGCGGTTTATGTAATTTGCTGGCTGCCCATTCACACATTGTATCTCGCCAAAAATCTCAAGCCGACAATCTCTATTCCCACGGAAGTGCTCACCGCTGGCAGTATCTTATCACTACTTTCGAGCACTATCAACCCGATTGTGTACGCTTTAGTTACAGGAAAGTTCAGAAAAGGCTTTATCCGACTGTGTAACAAGTTGAGGTCTCAAAAAAATCGTGTTGTACCTGGCAAGAGAACATCCCCTGGAACATGGACGTTATCCAGTGTGAAATTCTCGCGAAGAGGGTCAGTGTCGCACACGAAGTTCCTTCATAAGAGTGACGTTAATGTGGACAGACCAACTGAATTTGAAGGAAACGCAATTCCTAAGCAGTCAGGTGTTTTACTACAGGTACAAACTTTAGAAAAAGATCCTCGTCTCGTAAGTTCAGCCGGGAACAAAAGCAGCTCTCATTCAGCAGTTTCAAAGAACACGACTGAACTCAGACCTCATTTACCGGACCTCACAAACAATGAAGAGGACACCTGAGACAATGACGCTCTTCACGACCTTTCATAGAAGTATTTCCATTGTTTTCCTTGAACTCTTTCCTGTCCGAGGTTTATATTTGGAGATTAAAATCGTCTAGCGTTAGCCGAAGTAATGTAACAGAAGACCTATCAGGACAGAAAAAAGCTAGGAGGGGGTTAACCCTTTCATGCTTTTGTTCTTTCTTTGTTTTTGCTTTCTTATTTAATCTGTTCATTTGTTCTGGGTTAACCCTTTCCAGTCCAGGGCTCTTCCTTTGCGGGGTAAAATTGTCATGTGTTCGTTAAAATAATAGAAGACCTATATGAACAGAAGAGAGCTAAAAGCAGCAAAGCCATCCATTATTACAAGTAATCCTTCAATGATGTCAGGAGTAATTCTGTTGAGCCTCAGCAAAATTACAAAACCACAACGATTTAACGAGTTCGTCCGTTCTTGATGCCAATTTATGTGTAAATAGTAGAAATGATATGTCAAACATATTTCATTGTTTTCCTTCAACTTTTTGGATTCTGTCCAGAGGTGTGTATTTGGCAAGTAAAATTGTATGGCGTTAGCCAGATAAAAAGATGGGATATAAGATGAGAGGGGATTAATACTTTCCTGCCCTGAGCTTATCCTTTGGGGCTTATAATTGTCTTGCGTTAGCGAGTGTAAAATAATAGAAGACTTATCCGATCAGAAGAGCTGAGATGTAGCTAAACGCCAGAACATTTCTGTGCATTGGCCAGCATTGTTCAGTTGAAATCTTGAAAAAGTGGCTACTATTGCAAACATTTGTTATGCCTCATTATTTGTTAGGGGGAATGTTTGACCGAATGCAAACTTTAATCCAATTGACATTGTTGGAGCGATAAATGTACGCCATTGTTGTACAGTACAATTATTATGGATTGGTTAGCTCAGCCTTCTAGCAGCAAAGCCGTCGGTTAATAAAAGTAATCCTTCTATGATTCGATGAACAGTCCAGTTAAGCTTCAAAAAAATTACAATGATTTAATGGCTCCATTTGCCTTCAAATTGATGCCAGTTTCTATGCAAACGGTCAGAATAAAATATTCAAAGACTCAAAATAATTTTGACATTTTTCACCGCTCTTACATAATAAATACAACCCACAGTCTTGCGACTTGCACCTCAAAAAATTATTAAAAAAAAAGAGCTTAACGAGCTCATTATATAAGCATCACTTCTTGTCGAGCAATTAGAAAGTTGATGCTGTTGCCGACAAAAAATAATCGAAGGGATAAAGAATGCTATTATTTCTAGTCGGGTGTTACTAGATACTCCGGCCCTATTATTGGCAGAAATTCCGAATGCTTGAGCGTGAGATATTACGCAGCATGTTAATGACACTTTCACATACACGGAAAAAAAGTGTTCGACGAAGAAAGCATTCAAAACAAAAGAAAACCATGTTTATAATGCTGGCATTCTTGTTTTCTTTGACTTTGTGACTCTGTCGCCCTCCAAAATGACAGCTCTTGTACCACGTGACTAATTCCTAATTATATCCAATCGGAACACCAGAACCTGCATTAAAAATGAATAGATAACCAGCGCACGCCATAATTTACGAAGGATCGAATCCAAATCCTGCAGAACTGGTGAGATCACATTCTAATTCGAAAGAAAATGACATTACACTCCAAAACTAAACACATACATTAGGTTGACTCTATCCCAGACTTCTCCCTTTGACGAGCATAATCGTCTGGCGTTAACCAGTGTGAAGTGATCAGAGTCACCTTAGAACGGGAGAGAATTAAGAGGGAAATATTAAATCATATATTTGCATTATTACATATTGGAAATACATCCTAATTTCTAATTAACAAAACACTCTGGTTAATTTTTCATAATCCAAAGTTCTGACGTCACTCAACAGAGCAACAAAATATTGGACAATGATGACGTCCACAAATGCTACAATTGCAACAAATCAGATGTAAAAATAGAAAGAAATTCACCAAGTTTCATAAATACGAAAGAAACTTACGAATTTCCACGACGTTTGGGCAACATGCAGGTAATCGGGTAGGAAATGTCTGATGGTCACTAAGGCTTGCTGCTATGAAAAATTTGCCCCTCTGAAATTATTGATTCACCATCAAGGTTGCCCGGAAATCAAGCGCACTCCCCACTTTTTTTCCTATGGTCAAAACCCTTGGTATGCCTCTGCACTGCGAACTTCCCAGATTTGATAAACATATCCAGTTTTTTATGTAATATATGATACACTACATGGAATGTCTGATACGATTTCCGCATACCAAGAAGCACGTGGACGATATCCATATGCTAAAGGTTCAAGCAATCGAAGTATTGAATATTTCCGCGAAGGACATGGATTTAGAAATAGTTCTATAACTTCTATTTTAGAAGAAACTTTGGATGCGCTGGTCGAGGGGAAAGCGTCTCAGGTTTTATTAAACTTACAAAAAGCGTTCATTCTTTTAACGTTTTTGCATAGTGTATCCTGTAAAACAAATTTCCTGCTTGAATTTAGAAGGGAAAAAGAGTTCCGCATATAAAGGAAATCCCACACAGCAATCTTGTTTTTCTGAAAGTACAGTTGGACTCCTGTTAAGCGGCCCACCCCTTTTAAGCGGCTAGTTATCATAGTCCCGAAACTACTGTAAGTATAAATATTGCATATAAAATCCCTATTAAGCGACCACCTCAATTAAACGGCAGCCGCCACCTTTCGGCCGTCTCAATAAAGGTCTTCCTATTGTCTTCACCTCAATTAAGCGGCCATCGGGAATTTAATACTTGTAGTTTCGCTCAATCTGAAGAGAGCTGATGACAAGACGAGAGTCTCAAATAGAAGCTGACGAAGGACTATCCCAAGCTAATGTCCGCAGTAAGAGGTCCGTCAGAACGGATTGACCTCAAATCCTTCATTTCCAAGCTTTGAGTTCAACCACAGGATGGAAAATTTATCTCCGGTAAAGTGGTATTCACATGGAACTTCTAAGCCATAGCTACCTCTGTTGATTCGTTTGTCCTTAGCAGTTGCTTTGCCATTGCAGTGACTTTGTACCACACTTTATGCAGTGTTCTAGCTAAGTTGAAAAAATGAGAGTGCGGAAAATTTGCGAACCGTTTTGCCCCTTAATTCAGTGTTTCGAACACAAAGAGCAAAGCATGGTGTTGCTCAAGCCATCATATTTGAGCCAAGATCGACCAGTTATCCAAGCGTCGCGGAAGCCAACCTTATGATTTGAAATGGAGTCTGTACTCCGAGGCGATGCCAATTTTTGTGATGATTTCTTAACTGGAGGAGCTTTCACAGAGCCATACCATTGATCCAGTGTACAGAGCATTCTTTTTGGAGGCATTATCCCAATTGAAAGGACTTCAAAATTAATAAACAAGAAATTTGATTGGCTCTTCGAGATGCATAACCATAGCAGCTGAAAATCAGCTTGTTTAAAATACCGCTGACCGCATGATGATGACAAGAGAAACGAGACGGCAAGGAGGAAAAAAACCACGGGGCGCTCAGCAAAACGAAAGGGCGGGTGAGAAAACGGCAGGGCAGAACGGTCTTTCGTTTGGGCCTAGCTAGAACACTGTTTATCCTAGTTTGTGACAAATCCTTATTACCAGGCCAACCCCTATTAAGCGGCCACTTGCCATCTCCCCGATAGTTTACACAAAAATGTTTGATTCGTTGACGCAGAGTCGGGTGAAATGACCTTTATTAAAGCAGAACAATGGTCGTGTGGGGTTTCCTTTTCTCCCTGGTTGTTCTTGAAGGGGTCAATTTATTTTCAGATCACATACAAAACAAAGATTGCAGTCATTTTTTGACTTCAGTCAATTCTTCCTAAGTTGGGATATGAAAAACAAGAATCAAATTCTTAAATCGAATTCCGTCGAAACGAAAAACGAAAAACGAAATTTGGCCGAAGTAATTCGAATTTCATTTTTAAAAATTTCTGGAAAAAAAACCTGGCAGAACGGTACATGCATTATATAATCTGTACACAACGAACAGTAATTTTAGTTATACTAAAACACTACAATTCAGCTCTCATCATCGGCATTGGTTATATCTCATATAACAGTTCGCTTATCACAGGCTCATTTGCTTATCTAGTTGAGTAAATAAAGTAAGTTAAGAGGCGAATTTCTCAGTTTGTAGTTGGTTTTGCCGCGGCTCCTTGTGCGATTACTACACGTCCTTTTTGCAAGCTACGACGACTACAGTAAAGCTTTAGTTGTAATTAAGCTTCCATTTAGTTGTAATTAAGTCGCGGACGACTGTTGAATAGAATTCTTCTATATTTCTACAACAGTTAACGACAATCGTTAACGGTTTTTGCAACAATCATAGTTAATGAAACCGCAGGCTCACTTAACGAAATAACTTATTTTTAAAAATCAAATGGAAAGTATGTTTCTTTGACTTTGTAATAAACTGCGCATGTTCTTTCTCCTTCTCTTAGACGAATTTAAGGAGTAAAATACAAAGTTTTCTGCAAAGAGAACGAAGTGCAGAGATGCAGCACTGTGAGTGTTCAATCAGATTTAGGTTTCAATATAACTTGGTTGATTTGGGATTGGCTCATAATTATCTTGGTATCCCACAAGTTTAATCTGTAGTTTACTTCGGCGAAATTCTTTCGTGAATGTTAGGAACATGAACAGGAAAGAAAATACCATCAGCCATTCAAATGCATCTGATATCACATGTTCTTTCCAGCCAGGATCATGAGAATTCCAGTGCAATTTGTTCCCAGACCATTCCATTCCGGCATAACCCATCATCACCATACTTACAACAAAACTAGCAGTAGAAATCAAAGTGAAGGTAAACCGAACTGACCATATGCAAGAACCAACCAATCCAAATCGTCTCATGTGGAACGAGATCAAGGTCTGAATCCAGGCATAAATATTTCCACACAAAAAGAGTACCAGTGCACCAAGGCCATGAACTGTGGGAACTTGTTTTTCCTAGAATAATAATGACCACATTAAATTTGCCCCGAAGAAGTTCTGCATAAAATATTGGGGCGTTTAAGGGGCTGGTTGCATTTATCCCGGGGTTCACGATAGTTTACTTTGATAATCAACTTGCGATTACACGACGAAAAATCAGCTTGAACAGATCTTCTGTATCTGCAGATAAAATTAAATTTTTAGAACTTAGAAAAAAGTCAGAAAACGAGGTACCAAAGCTTCCAGGAAAAGCCGTTTCATCAGTAAAATAAAAACTCTGATGAAGGGCGACCCGGCCTCAATCTCCGTTCCGACATGACGCCAAAGCGGCCACGTTGGATGACAACTTCAATAATCAATGCAAATACTTTTCTCCATAAGCAATTTTCATCAACAAGGGAATAATCGTGATCAAGTCGAAACAGCCAAAACAGTAAGATTTCTCTCCCAAACCAAAAGAAATGACTTACTTGTGGTTCCAAGTGTACTCTTGTGTACCAACTGCAAGTGCCGGCACGCTTATATTATTTTCTTCTGTTTTCCCTCCGGTACGGGGCTTATTTAGTACGGCACGCTTATTATTTGTCAAGGAATTTTCTCCTCGGCACGATTAAATCATATCCAGCAAGAACATTTTTTCCAAGGGCACGTCATACAAACAACATCCATACATGAAAGAATTGGAATCCGGGATTTCATATTTAGGAGCTTAATATTAGAATTAACGCGCCGAATCCAACGTAAACACGTAAAAGTCCGGATAGCCGGGAATTCATATAAAGCATATAGCTCGTACAATCAGGTTTATACTGTGATATTATTTTTCTCCGATTTCAATTATATAATTTATACTGTTTTTAATAAACATGCTAGTCAACCTTATAGAAACTAAGAAGAGATGGAGAAAACTAGTAAGATAGAAACTATTAAATAAAAAATTATGAAACCACAAGCAGTAAATAAGAGAATTAATCATACCAATTTCAAGCACTGACAGTTTTAAGTACCGGCACTACTATTAATAATTACTTAATGTACCCGGCGGCACGGGTATTAAGACCGGCACGCTTATAAATCTTAGAGAAAATTTCCCACCGGCACAAATAATCAAGGCGGCACTTGTATTTGGTACAAAAGAGTACTCTTCACGCAGTCCAGGCTCTACACAAGACGTGATAAGTGCATTCTTACGTTTTATCAACGACGTCGGTGTTTAAGACACTGAGAGCTTTGGGTTGTATTTAATAAAAAATTTAATCGACTACCTATAATAGCTAGGAACTTCCAAGCTGGAAGTGTTTTGAAGGAACAAAACATATCTTCAGTTTACCATAAGTGCTTTCACGGCCGTAAAATACATAGTACTTTGTTAACTGCCTTCGGCGTTGTTAAATTCCCTTAAAGTTAACCAACGTTAATAAACGAACACCACATGCAAGAGTCACTTATGTTACATACATGAGAGTACAATGACAACTTCTTAGTCGTCGACGATTTCGGTTGGATCTCATAGACATCTTGATTCTTGAAATAGCTCCGTGTTGACATTAACAGACAATAGGATGTCACAAAATTAATTAATAACCACTCAAATTTGGAAATTTCAAAACCTTAAATAACGATCGAACGAGTTGGGATATTTAAAATCCAAGAGCACCACTCTTCCTTATTTCAAAAGTTTTAAATACAAATTCCGTACTCAATGAACTCCGCGACCATTACCGGATTTGAAAATGCACACCAATCTCGAAATGCATCAATGGGAATTCGATCTTTCGATAGATTACAGTAGGATCCTGCTGACTCGAACTCTTCAGGGAAACCAAAAATTGTTCGAGATAGCGGGAGTTCCACATAGCGAGGTTGGTAACATATTTCAGACTAAAATCTTTTTTTTTCCAGTAAAATTTCAGTAAAATCTATCAGTTGAGCCAGCTTTTGACAAGTTTACGGGCCAAGAGAAATTCATGAACGTTCTGAAAAATGAATTATCATAAAATTGCTACAACAGATTGAAAAGGCAATTTTGAAAAGCTATCGTACCGGTGGTGCATTGGTCCAACGTTATCGATGTGATCATTAGCATTCTCACGTTAGACATTTCTGATTATGTACAGGTAAATATAAAATTATAAATCTGACACATTGACAAAGTGTTTCCAATTGTCAGTTGATCACTATCCTTACAAGTTCCAGATCAACCGTACCAAATAACCCCAAGAGACCTCACATATTGTTCGGGATAGCGAGAGTTTCGAAATAATCGAGAAAGACAATATTAAACTACTGTAAATGTGCTGTGAGTTTTAACGGGAATTGCTTTTAGTTCGAGATAACGCAAGATTCGAGATAACGGAGTTTGAGATAGCGAGACTCTACTGTAATTAGTTAACGAACTATTCATGAGTCTGAGATGTGACACTTTCTACCAGCGTCAACGTGTAGTTCGTAACAAGTACTTCGGATCGCCAAAGTTCATTCACATTAATTTTGTAAATATAAATGTTCTTAACATATCGCTAACATAAAGCTACACTTTTTCCTTTGTCCCTGGTCTAGGACTGGTTTAACGACTTGAGTTACTCACTCTGTTCTATTTCGGTTTCGTTCACTTGGACTCGGTTGCTTTGTGGAAAATGACTCGACCCGGCGAGTTTCTGCCCTAAATAACTGCTACCTGTACCTCAGTCTACCTGTTGTCATTGATGTTTTTTTACAATAATATGCAAGTTGTTTCAATATTAGTCATTACTTTGATTAGCAAAATTTTAACTGTAAACATATTGCGCTCATCAACTTGAAGATGTTCTATATTCTGTCTTCTCTAATCTCCTTATAACTTATATCTGGGGCTACAGTAGTGGCAACAATAGCCTCACTTCATGACTCAGCTGCACTTGTAACTCGACCTTGGGATGACTTGTTGCGTTCGGCTAGAGATATAACCGTGACGCTATTCAATACAAAATTAAAACAGCACAGCCAACAGTGTTCATGTACAGAACATGAGGTTGATATCATACTTTGCCACCAAATAGAAGCAAAACACACAATACGACCTTTGCAGCGAAAGGTTTTCACTAGAGTGAATCTATAATTCAAAAGAATCTTTCCTTCATCACATATCTAGAATGTAAAGTTAAGGATTAAAAGGATATTTAAATCAACGATCATAAAAACACATTTTTATGTTAGTCTAGAATTATTAAATTATTTATTTTATGTTTAGTAATTTTCTTAGAAAGAAAACATCAAGGCATCAAGGATAATCTACAAGCTGGGGCACATGTTCGGTAAACTTTAAATTTGAATTGTATACAGACTAAGCATGTTTAACAAGTCGGTTATATGTCATTTGCATCCAACCATGTCATTGCCAGGTCTATAGGCAATAACCTCTTAATTTCGGGGTCAAATGCTTTTTGAGATAATGGATTTGAATATCCATGCTTTGAATAACGGTAATTTTATCAGTTAAATAGAGAGTTATGCACCATATAGAGCAATTCGCTGGACAACACTTAACTTCGGTCATTTAAAGCAAGAACAGCGCGGTTAAACTGACATCACGCATCTGACGGATAAGCTACACGTGGTTCATAATGACCGGCTTCACGACTTTAAAGCATTGAAGATACCAAAAGTGCTCCGAACAGCCTAAACGACTTGAAATCAGACCAAATTCACTGCCTGCATTCTCCTTCGAAAAGATTGAGAAAAAATCCCTCGAGAAATCTTGTGTGGTGCGAATGACGTCCTTCCAACACGTTTAACTCCACTCTATAACCAGCAGATTCTCTTAACCGGTAATTACATGTACAGTATAATACCATTGCCACTCAAAGGGTCAACAACAGCTTTCATAAAAAAAAGGTTTTTCTGTTATGTTTTCTCACAATACACGAATTTCTATCTATACTAATCACTTGTGTGTATAACGCAAACTTCCGGTGATACCAAAGGCTTATCCACACAGTACGATTGTTCGTCCTGATTTATAGGATTCAGTCACAGGAGTCTTTAGGACAAATTGCAACATTTACGACGAATAGTAAGCAGGAATTGTGCTCTTGTGAGATAATTACATACGCCAGGTGAAGAATCTTATACGACAATCGCACAGTGTCGACAAACCTTGCAGACAAAAAGAGGTCGTTGTAGAACATAAAACTTCATACTATAGATCTATCGGAAGATACTCAGCATAGCCGTTAAAATAAGCCACAGTTCCACTTTTATTTCACGAGTTTACAACTAGAGTTTTTAAGCCTACGCCATATTTGTTTGGATTGCACCAGAACCAACATTTTCAAGTTCCCGTCTTTTTAACAAAGTTATTTTTTCACCTAACGATATCTCCAGGTCGACTACAATGGTGCACACCGCTTCTAGCTGATTAAATTCAAAAAAATTTTGAAGTCCAGTCAGAATGAATTGACCAGGAACAAGTTTCATTGAAATTTTGATGATGTATCGAGAGTCTACAAAATATTTCTTTCTTGAAGGAGTAACTTAACCTTGTTTTTCAAAGGCAGACAAAATGCTCAGTTAAAGTACTTGTCGTTAAATTACAGTCAGATTTCAATCACGCTTGATTGAACTGGAGCTGGCTCATAATTATCTCGGTAATCCACAAGTTTAATCTGTAGTTTACTTCGGCAAAATTCTTTCGTGAATGTTAGAAACATGAGTAAGAAAGAAAATACCATCAGCCACTCAAATGCATCGGCGATCACATGTTCTTTGTACCCAGGATCTTTAGAATTCCAGTGCAAATTGTCCCCAGACCATTTCTTGCTGGCATAACCCGTCATCGTCACAGTTACAACAAAACTAAGTGTAGAAACCAAAGAGAGGGTACACCGAGTTGAGCATAAGCAAGAGCCAACTAATCCAAATCGTCTCATATGAAACGAGATCGCTGTCTGAGCCCAGGCATAAATATTTCCAAATAAAAACAATACCATGGCGCCAATGAGATGGACTATTAGGACTTGTTTTTCCTAGAATAAACAATGTTGACTTCACTCAATTTATTTCAAGAGGGTTTTTTTACGATCTACGTGGATGAGTTTAACTTTACTTCCAGCAGTGTATTATGTACCTTGAATCAGTGCCAAGCTATAGTTCGTCACAAGTAACCAGTTACGGAAAATTGCATGTAAAATAAAATGTAGTAATTTATATATTATGTGATAGTAACAGTGACTTGTCAAAATTCTCAAAACTACCGTACGAGGGAAGGCAAAACCTCTAGGGAAGTATTAGTTCAGACTGGGGCGATGTCATACCATACTTATCCCCACACCTGATATAACATTCCCTTAAAGATTTCAACCTTGCATACAAGTTTAGGAGTAAATTTACTAGGAAAAGACTCGTACTGTTAACGTCAACGTCCGTTCCCTTTGGCTTGAATAAAATCTCACAGCTATGTTTCCATGGATACGTTTTTGCTGACGTCACACTGTTTCCAGACCATCAAACTTTATCAGCGTTTTCCAGTAACTAGGCTTTTGTATCAAGTCCACCGTTGTCGTGTTAACGGCTGAAATTGATTTGCTCTCAAAGAAAAATGTAAACGCCACCTTATTCATCAATCAAGAATCGCCAGTAAGTGTAACTGTCTGACATTTACCATTTTTCCCTAATTAAATTGCAATGCAGGGTTATGAAAAACGAGGTAACTTTTTACACATTTTCAAAAAATCTCATGGCATTCGGATTTTCCACAAAATATGCTTCGATAATCTGGGATGCTGAAAAATCTCAGCCAGTTTACAGAACGGCAGACGAGGCTGCTGAATTGAGGTAAAAAATCGATTATCTACGGACGTTTGCTGTTTATCGATGGCCATGTCCGAAATGTCATCAATTAAATTTGACCCTTGGATCCCTGGCACGACTATCGCTCAAATCATGTGTGAACTCGTAACTCGCTTGTTTTTAGTTGTTAAGTTTCACTTTAACACTAATGTTTGCACGATAGTGGTTAAGCCAGATCAGCATTTTTATGGGAGGACAAATTTAAACATGAGCAGATTACATATATAAAAAAACCTAAACAAATAACATCAAGTAAAACTGCGTTACATGCAGACAACGTTTATTAGGTGTCAAAGTTACCATCGTGACCTTAAAGGTGCTGACTTCCTCACGGTTAAGATAGGATTGCTCACTAAGAGCGATTTGTTGATTCTTATGCCGAGTATAAAAACTCTTGAAACTTGTAAATTGGAAAAATTCTAGAAGTCAGGACCTAACTATTAAAAAAATTAAGTTAAGCATGCTTCCTGCTTTTAAGGTGCCATTTCAGTTTAGAGCTAACACTATGTGGTCACAGGATTTATTTAAGGATCCAAACTCTGCAATAGCCATGGTCAGTAGGTACACTGCAAAGTGAAGTCACAGCTGAATTGAAGAAATTTGTGAGTAAAACAGTGCACGCCCATGGATATTAACCAAGCCTGTGACAAATGGTGTGCCAGTTAGCTTCCCAAAGAACTCAGGGTCTGAAATTTGCGGTATCCCGATATCCACGGGATACTGAAAATTCACTTTGGGTACTAAACCCTGTTTTACTTGTATCCCGACGGGATACAACAAAATTTCAAAAATCGAGATTGCGGTAAATGCCTCTGGTGATCATACTAACACAAGGTAAACTGGCGAGTCAACATACGAACCCAGTAGAATTAATCAAGTCATCTCATACAAAATAAGATTACAACCTAAGTCAGGGCATACACTGTTTTATGGTACAGCACAGTATGGACTGCAGGAACTTGTGTTCCAACCAAAATTATAACCAGAGTAATTTGCTTATTGCAGGACATTTTCCTTTTGCCAAGACCAAATTTTGAACAGACCTCAATGGTACCCTTCTGACCCTATCCAATTTTACCAAATTAAATTAAATTCATGTAGCATCTTTAAAAACTAACATTTATGCAAGACATATAAAAAAGATTACATGTAATTTATCCCAGTAACCTTGTTTTTGCTTGGTTGAAGTTTGTAATTTAAATGCCACACCATTTACCATAGTTTATGATGTCTCAGCTTGTCACATGGTATTGCAAGTGACAGGTTTTACTTTAGCTTAAGGGCCATTTACATAGTGCAATTGTCATGCACAATTGTTAATTCTGATGTACAGTGTATTTGATTAACTCACTGGAATCTTCTGGACATATTGCTTCATTAGTGAGCGGATCAGAAGCAGGAATACAGTAGTGCCTTCCAGACAACATTAGATACCCCAGGATGAACAAGTGAATATGACAATCCTATTGTGTAAGCAGGCCCTAATGTATGCAAGTTTATTTAAAAGTACATGTACAGTATCCAAGGGGCAGATTTCCCATGCATGATTCAGGATGGGCAGTATTTTCAAAATCAGGTGGTAAGCAGTAAAATAATTTTACCTCTTTGCAGAGTCTTCTTTACTAGCTACTGCCAAAGCCAAAGAAACTTTTTTTGTGCTGAATTTAAATGATTACTATTTTACATCAAACATCTTTTCGGATATTTACTGTGGATGTCTGCTTGTATTAGCTGGGTTCAGTCACACAATCTACTTACACTGTAACTATACTTTTGTACTATATCCAGCTTAAAATAATTTAGTTATTTTACTTTAGTATTTTATTCTAATAGTGTGCTAACCATCTACAGCAGGTTACACTTTCCACTGCTTGTTTGCTTCCAGGATCATTATACACAGTGTAATCCACTGAGAATCTAAAATCAGAATCTCAAATAACAAGCACAGCTATAGTAAAGATGGTTCATTTGAATTTGTTTTTCTTAAATTAATATTTAATTTCTTAATGGAAAATATGGAGACAACTTAAATCAGGCTTTTGTATAAATTATTATTCCAGAATCATATTAAACTTTTTTCTCAATACTTATAATTCTTCTCAAAGAATTTTGAGGAGTACACTGACTGTAAATGGATTTCTATCTACCATGTAGTTTTGAAAATCAAGCAAGTAATTGTAAGAATCGAGTATGTTCAAGCCTGGATATATTTTTTTTTGCTCTGGCTGTCAAAATGACCAGCATCAATCAGATTGTGCCTGTCACAAAACAAAATGTACCTGTCACTTAACAAGACTATAATTTGATTGATATTTGTACATTTGCCATATATTAACAATTGTTATTGTATACAAGCATTGGTATGAGGTGTTAAAACTTAAAAGTATGAATGATACGTGCACTGCACACAATTTTATTTAAAAGTATTATACATGTAGGTTTATACATGTAGTATACAACTATAAAAAGATCATAATCATCAACAATTAATCTATTCTTGAACCATCACATGTCTCTTTGATCAATTTAAATCCTCAAAGTCACAGTAAATCCCCAGGAAGGAAACCTGCAAAACTAGAATCACTATCATCCGAATCAGACAAATGTTTCTCATGTAAGTCATTGTCAGTGGTCAAGTCTTGATCAATATGGCTATCATTGCTAACACTATTTATGTCAGCAGACATGAATAATGAAGTTATTTTCTTCAATATGTTGTATATAATTTAACGCTAGAGTGATTACAAACAATCAATATCCAAGACAGTCGCACTTCGGCATTTTATATTCACCTGCACACAATCTCGCAAGTAAATTGCAAAACTACTCGCAGCAACTTGCGCACATTCGCTAATTTAATACACAAACGAAGAGAGCGATTGATTGAAGACAAATATTAATAATTGGTTTTGTAATGAAACTGGAAATCAATGTTACCAAAAACCGTTCCGGACAAAGTGACAGACATAGTCAAGTTTGTGACTGTCAAAACTCTATAAATGACAAATTTGTACCGGACAATGTCCGTGACCGGACGCTAATATCCAGGCTTGAGTATGTTGTCACAGAAATGAGCAAGAAATCACAATGGTTATTCAGTGTGTGGTCATTTCTCACTTCTTACCCAATCTGCACTTACAACTTGCTCAAGAAAGTCTTGAGAATGGTTATCATAAAGTTCACTAGATCAGTACCATACTGTACCAAGGTTTTACTAAATAAGACAAAAAGTAACTTTCAACTGTACAAAGTGTTATCACATTGGCCACTTATAACAGTTTTCTGTTCTTACTTATGTATGTTGTACTTATAAATTGTCCATGCAAGGTGGTAAGGTCATGTTCTGACTTTCTTATACTGTAAAAACAATCTCAACCTCAATACTCAATTCAAAAAAACAGCCCAGATGTCATACATGTAAATTGTAAAGGTAGCACAAGGTATTTCAAAACAGAACAGACTCTTCTCTTTTCTCTTAGTCAGAGAAACTGCAAATTTTTGGCACAACAAATTGGCTAGATTTTATCAGATACTGTACTGGTATTCTGACCATTAAGTTCATACCATATACAGAAATGTTGTAGGGTTTTTTCCTGGATATGCCCTAATAGACTGTAAATATAAGACTAAAAGCATGGGATTTTAATTCATACAGCTTTGATATAGTAGGTTGTAAAATTGGTGTGGTGGTCACAACTTTTCATTCTAAACTGGGATACCCATGTTTGATCATTAGTCAGACAACTACTCAAGTCTTAAAATAACTGAGGAGAAAGTGTTGCCTTTGCAATAACAATCAGATGACAGTAAGAGTTTACATTTTCTTGCAAGGCTAGAAATTTATTTATTTTTAAACTATTTTGGTGGGATTGTAGATTTATAAATTCATTAACCTGAACTCAAATATGGTATCCTGATGTAGATTACAGCAACACAGGCAAAATTTCCCACATGTTCACTAAAAGTGAACACTCAAGGTTTGAAATAACAATTTGGAATTTGTGATTCACAAATCAAATTAGGACTTTCACAACTGGAATTTTAGAAAACCTGAGCAAAATCACAAATCAGAATTTTCTGACGTGGCTGGCACACTGTAATAGCTGTGATTCTTTGGTATACTGGGTAAGTTGTGACATATTTTTTGAATGTATTTGTATTGGGAATTTGCCATATTTCTTTGTGGAATTATTGTTGATGTTGCCAATTTGCCTGGTCACACAAAGTTTTTTGTGTGCAATTATTTGGGCTAACAAACATGCTGAAGGAAAACAGTATAGATGCTGCAGCCTGTAATGAAGTGGCAAAATGATATGAATTTGATTTGACTTCAATGCATGGACAAAAGGTTTTATGAATGTAATATCTCATGCAAATGCAGATTTAAGAGAAAGCATATTCCAAAAAAGAAGGCCATCTTTTAAATCTTAAGTTATAAGATGGCCTTCTTTTTTGGAATTTGTTTTCTCTTATATTTTTTGAAGTTGTCAGCTGGTCAAGGTTTTTTTTAAATGCAGATTTATAATACAAGATTTAGAAAATGAGATTGAAGATGAGAACCATCATTTTAGACAAGGAGCTATTTCTTTATATTTTTTGTAAGGCATGAGGTATAACTTTAATACCAAAAATTCAATTATTATTATCAAAATGGTAGTATTATCTGCATTGAGGTTTAAAATTCTTGAAAAATCAGGAACCGTTTTTCAATAATTAATTCAAACTATGACACTTGTTTTGTACCCAACAATTTGATAATTTCATAAAGGACAATGATAATAAAGTATTTGTTTCATGTACATATTTTGAGTACAGTGTATTTATGGCATACTGTGCACACCACTGCACCCTCTTCAATGATGTGTTTTTACCCACAGCAAAGCTGTGACCTAACTAGGAACAAAATTAGAAGGATTCTGCTAAGATTCAGATTCCTTTTCCTTTGGCTATCATTCTTCATTGTTATTTTCTAAGGGGCATTTCTTGTTTATTCATGGTTCATAGGCACTTTTTCCTCATCCAATCCCATTCAAGTATTTTCATGTTGACATTGTGATGCCTTTGCTCATGCAGACATTGAGAGGAAACACAAACACAAAAGACTTTGCATATGATGAGATTAAATATGGCATAGTGTTAACACTACAGTCAGCATGTGGTCATCTGGGGTCAGGCTATGACTGGCTAGATAATCATTGGGTCTATACAGGAATCACTCTCAAGTTCTTACAGACAAGTTTGGTTCATGTTTGACTAGTTACATTATACAACTTCTCAGCTGAATTGGGATTCAGAGTAATCACTTTTCAGACAATCTCATTTCATAGTTGTTGCAATTGCACTGTTTGAGACATTACCATTTCAAAATTTTTACACTTCAGTTTTAAATTAATTTACCATGGATCATGGATGGACAGCTAGCTTATGGAGAACAGTTCCCTGACATACAATTTACAAATGGTGGGATAGCACTTAAATCAAGCCCTGTCTTTAATTATAACTTTAAATGGCAAGCCTTCATATCTTAAATAATTGTGTCCTGCTTGTTGAAGACGATCTCCACAATTATGAGTGAGAAAGCCAAATAGATCAAATGCAATAAATGAAGTGGTGGGACGCCAGTCCTTTGCCAATCACTACAGAGTATACAGTGCTGCTACAGAATGGCTATTTATTGCCATTCAAATGATTTCACAATGAAGAAAAGCAAGGAAAATCAAATTAAGTCACTAAATATCACGCTATGGTATACGTCATGCAACGTATATGGACCATTATCACCCTGGCATTTTGGTATCTACAGCTGTACTGGAAACTAAACGTAACCTCCTTCCCTGTCCAGGTAAGATTTGCTGTTAAGAAAAGTTTATAAACGCCATATTAATAAGAAAGGCAGTAACATCCTTACCGGAAAATTTGCCACAAAGCTACTTCCTATGATAGCTATAAACCCGAAAAACAAGCTGCAGCGGTTTAAGATCATTGTGGCTCTGTTTCCCTCCAGCCATTCCACATCACGCTTTACTTGAAGGTAACGAACGTAAATCGAAATAAAGCCAAGGAAGCTGGCAATATTCACCAGCTGCCCAAATATGTTGCTCTCTGGGGACTTCGTTGCTGTGTCACTGATTGCTGGAAACCAAGGAGTGATGTCACTGTCCACAACAGCTATGGTGAAGGAAATCGCCATAGAAACAAATAGAATGGCTACAAAACATACTGGAAGTAAATCCACGCCACAAGGGCATCCTTGAAGCATGATAGTACTAGAATAACACAAGCAACAGATTAAAGTCACCAAGGAGTAACACTGGTTTTGAAACTGGGAATTTAACTGCTTTATCACGTGATGGCATTCCCGGAAATTACATATTGAAAATTTACATGTGGAAAAACCACTGATCTGTAAATAAGACTGGATAGAGCAACTCCAGTCTCTCGCTCACCGAAAATTGAAGCCGGAAGTGAAGCTGAAAATCTCACGGCGGCCATATTGGAAGGACCCACTTGTAGTTAAAGGGCTATTACTGAATTTTGATTTTCGCTCTTAATGGTTGTGATTTCAACAAAAACCAGTTAACCTTTACATTTTTAGCAATAAAATGTATCTTTGGATAGTGGAGAATTTTAAAAGTGACCAGAGTAACTGAAAATCCGCAGAAATGCGATGATTTTTACCCGAGCGAAGACCAATGCCAGCCACCTATTTGAAGAAATGTGACTAAAGTAAGAAAAAAATTGCAGATAACGTTGTGTAACTTTAGCAGTTTGGCAATGAATTAACAATAAAGAGGAGATATTGCCGTTTCTGTATTGGTCTTGTCTTTGTTTTTCGGATCTCGGGTTTATCAAGTGTATGTATTCGAGGTTTTAAATTATTGTATTTGTCAAGCAAATTCAACAATTTCTTCACTATCAATGGCGATGAGCTTTTGACGAAAATAAACTTTGACTAACTCTTTTGCCGGGATCAATTACTGAATGAACCATGCAAACCCAATTTATTGCTAGATGTTGCTGATCAGAGAAGATGGGTTCTGTACTCCTATAAAGGTTCAATACATGCATTTTGTTTGCACTAGTGCATGTAGCAAACTTGAGTTCACAGCCGTTTGTTGTGATTTAGTATGAAGTTTTTTAATGTTTTTCACGTTTTTGATATGGCTTCTAGTTACAGCTTGATCAATATTGTTGTACTTGTACAGTAATCAAATCATTCATGCGAATCAATGTGAAATATGTTGTTTGAAGTTGCTTTGTGAGTTAGAGTTGAGGGAGAACTTTTGGGTCTAAGTCAAACGAAAATTAGTTAGGTTTTTTTCTTTAAAGTGTTCACAGAGCTCAGTCTGCTGTATGGTAGATTCTCCTGTTGATTAAAGTCACATTTTTGCCCTTATCAAGTGCATAGCAAAGTGCTACAGCAAAATTCGTTATTGTTATCTTGAGAAGGAAACAAAAGCCAACTTTTATCATAAAAAATCAGAAAAAGTTAAATTTTCCCTCTTCTAGCAACAGTAAGAACCAAAATCTAATCTACAGTAATATTGGATAACCTCCCCAGTCACTGCATGCATTTGTGTAAGTGTTCACCTATCCATGGAAGACCAGTAGAGTCAATTGTGGTGAAAAACTAAATATATACTCAGAAAGACAGACATGCAAACATACCATGTGCAAAAACTGGAAAGCTTAAGTAACAGGAAAGCTAATGACATCTTGAGCCAAATTAACCCTATGATCATGGTTATTAGTGGGAATCTCTAACCAGTAAGCAACAGCAACTAAGGTGGTCAAGCAAATGTTACATGTGTCAACCCATCTATCACCTGAGAAATAGTGAGATGTTCAAACTATTCAGGCACAAAGGCGAAGATTGTTAAGGAAAGGTATTTATCAATGTCTCTGACCTGGAACTAGCAGTAAAGTCTGGAATCCAAATCAACATATTAACTTTAAGACAATGAAGGCAAGTCATACACGAGAATATCTCACTGAAATACGACCACGAAAACCTTACTATGAGGTTTCATGTTAGAACTCTTCAAATAAACGGCCAAGTTCGATTTCCACATATTTTGATTCAAGTGTTCAAACACATGTAAAGCATGAGCGGGAAATTTGCAGTTTAATACATCCTGGGGTTTTATCAGCAAGAAATGAATCAGGACTTAGGCATAACACATCACAGAAAATTGGCAAATAATAAGGGTTACTTAAAAAACAAAGAGAGAAACAAATGCACAAGAGTCTCTCACAGACTCGATAGACATCAAATTTTGAAGCAAGTATACAGACGGGTGCATTTCGCGAAATAAAGCATTTGCGAAACAAAAAAACAATTCAGAAGACTTATTTATTACTTAAAATAAGATTAAGGACCTTAATTTCGTTGTCAAGTCATCTCAACTTCCCTGAAATTGGCGAAAAATGCCGTTTAACCGCTTCTACTCCTATTTACGCCATATTGTTTGGGGCCTGGTTGGGTCCTTCCAATATGGCCGCCGCTCCATGACTTTCGGCTTCACTTTCTGAGCCCAGTTGCACTATCCAGTCTTACCTAGAGATCAGTGGGAAAAACCCAAAAACCCCAGACGTTTCTCACTTTCCATCAAGATTCACTCAGTTATCCTCCAATTCAGCAACATCCTCCATTTTTACCCCATAATTCCAGGTTACCCGTCGACATTTTTTGGCGGGAAAGCGAAATTCACAATGCCACAATCAATATCCTGACGTGCAAAGTTTAGTATGGCACCGCAATATGGAAATTTATTGACCTGGTATGGTGTTAGAAGATAACGCTTTATGGCTAGCTCTTATAAGAGAGAAAAAACGTCCGGTTCCTACCCAGATATGCAAAATCTCCCAAATCAAGAGCAGAATTATTTCCCGTTTCCATTCACTCCGTATGAAATTCAGGTAGAATTCATGAAAGAATTATACTCTGTTTTGGAAAAAGGTGGAGTTGGTATCTTTGAGAGCCCTACCGGGACGGTAAGTAGCACTACACTGAGTGATTTTGGATACATGATTGTTTTGCAGTGTTCACATTTGGGCTACGTGTAGGGGTGTTTTTTTTTCAGTGTGCAGTAAGTGTAACCCACCAGTCAATGTAAATCCCCGACCCCCCAGTATTGGGAATGGTGAGGATGTGGACTTTTAAGCAATTGCTCCCACCTGCAAGGCAATGTTTTCATGCAAATGTCCGTGCATTTCCCGCACAACCAGGGAATGTACATTTAAGTCACACATATCACACCGTTTAGAAAATTAGGACAGACAATTTTTGCATATTGTAGACAATTTTTCTTCAATGTCAACACCAGTTACGTTACCTTTTGTCAGTTTTTAACTTCTAGACAGCACAGAAATGCATTCCTTGGTATGACATACTGGAAATAAGAGAAGAATTCAAACAAGAAATTTTAAGTCCACATTGAGGTCTAAAACACCATATATAAGATGCATGAGAAGGATAAGCAAATCTCATCAAACACTCTAGTACTGGGATAATGTTGATGGTGAAACTTTGTTTTTAACCCTGCTAAACTCTTGCATTTCCGTAGGTTGGGGGTTGGGAACTTACATTGATTTGTGTATAAACAGGGGTGGCAGAAGCAGTCTGGCAGGCCCAGCAGCCACCAATCAATTACCATACAAAGTTAGTTGCGCCATTACAGTCTGTCATTAATAAAGTCAACACTGGAATGTAACAAAATTCTGCTCCCCAAGATCCAAACCTAGAAAGCAAAATGCTGGTCTAACAAAAATAGCTTCCAATAAGCCTGATAAGCTGTGCAATATATTAAGCAAATGTTATGTTTGAATACTAAATTGGTCATATTTTTATTAGGGGAAATCCTTAAGTTTGATTTGTGGTGCTTTGACTTGGTTAAGAGACTATAATGAAAAATGTAAAAGAAGTCTTGAAATTGTAGAGGATAAAATAAATCCTAGAAGGTAAGAAACTTAATTTAAGATTATAATTCTAATCCCTAATGGCCATATACAGTAATTTCCATCACTATCCTCATTAACTCTATATAAAACTCCATTGTGCCATCAGGCCTTTATTGTTTTCATTATATGCCATGTAAAGGATTTTAATGAGATTTTAATTATTTTGACCAGTGGCAAGCTGCTGAAAGCCTGAAATACACTTAATTAATAAAAAAAAATGAATACAATAAATTTTTATTGCTGTTTTGTGCGAGACTCTTATTGCAGCATAGACAAAAAAACTAATGTTGTGTTTGTCAAAAAGGAATAAAGAATCAACAGAAATTTGAAAATACTTTATAAAAATTCAGTAAAAAGAATCAAAACAACAGCACACCTTAGAATTTGGGAAATGGTGCTTTTTAGACTATGATCCCAGAGTCCCTTATGATTTCCAAACCTCACTGCTCTAAAACTCAAACTGTTCCACAGCCATTGTAGTCATACATTTGCTCACTGGTCATATAAGTACCTTGAATCTACGTGTAGAGGATGCCAGTCACTACATTAGAGGTCCAACTGTATATTTATTGTCATCTTCGAGCCTGTTACATTGGAATACCCCTGTTGGATTATTAAACTGTTTTGGATTAAAATCTATTCCTACACTATGTTTTATGGTGTGTCAAGCTTGTTTTCAATACAGTATATGGTGTACTATGACAATAATGTGAAGATGGTACATATATGTACCTGTACAGTATCAATTTAAGTTTGCTATGAGTGTACTTTGCACACTCTACTCTCACTATTTATCTTTTCAGTCATCTGCCTGGTCATAGATAAGTGACAAGAAGTGTTTTATGTCAGTCATAGTGAGGGTTTTTCTGATTCTGGTCAAACAGTTGTCCATTGTCTGACCATAATTATAAAATATTAATTTTTGTGCTGGCTACTTTAACACCAGGAGATGTTAATTAGTGGAAGAAACCTTTATGAATTACACTGTGAAAGGTTAAAGCCTATCTTGATCAATCTTTTTACCCTCACCAAGTTAGCTTTTAGATTTACATAATTATATGTTCAGCTGTAATGCTGAATGACTAATTGATTATTTTATTCTGTAAAGGAAGACAGCAAGAACTTGAAGTCATTTTTGTTGAATTATTGTTACATTGCACAAAATGCTACATTTTTATTAATTCTGAGAAATTCCAAAACACTTGCAGATATAGACTACCTACGCTATTAAATTTTGTGACCTAATTACTAGTTTGAGAAATGTGAGAGCTTGGATATATTGAGGAAGATGAACAATCTTCAAGCTCAATACTCAGAAAATGATTTCTGAGCCCCAGACGGGGATCAGAAGGTTGCGGGTTTGATCCCCGTCTGGGGCTCAGAAATCATTTTCTGAGTATCGAGCTTGAAGATCGTTCATCTACCTCAACCCTAATTACTAGTGTTAATAAATGACAACTGTGTATGTCTAAAGATTTTCCATTAGTAAATTGTTACTTGATGAAGGGTTTAGAGTGTGCTGTCTGTTGTCACTTGATAAACCACAATATAAATTTAATTTTGTGTATTTTATTCTTTCTATAATGAAATTCTGTATACTGGTACTTATGAAAAACACAAACAAAAGTACATGTAATTTATATAGTATGCTTGTGGACCAGGTATTCCAAACTTGTCCATAGTTGAAATGGTGCTGTACTTGTGCTTTCATTCATGAAGTTGAGAATTTCTTACCTCTACTGTGCTTTATATGGACAATTCAACTTGTTTGTGAGCTTGCATATAAGATAATTAACTCATACAGTACCTATCTAAGCAAATGAGTGTGATAACTCTGACTGGTAATTTGTCAAATTGAAAGGATGGCATCTAGAAGAATGGATAAAGGTCTCAGAAAGCTCATATTACTGCTTAGATGCCAACAGGGGCACAGCCACAAATTTTGAAAGGCAGGGTCAGAAAGAAGTATTAAGGAACCATCAGGGTGATTTTGATAGTTTCAAGTGCAGTACACCTTCATACCTGAGGGTAATAAGGGCAAAAAAATAGTTGCTAACAGGGCACACATTAGACTTCTCACAAAAATGGATGGGGTCACAACCTCACAGCCACTCTTTAGTTACCCCAGGGCAATGACCTTTTAATAGTTTTACTGTGGCTAAGAGCAGATGACAAGATGATTTACTCAGCATAAAGCTGTCCACAGAAGGTAAAGATAGATTGATACATGTACATTAAGTGAATTGTAAAACCTGTTGAAAACTGGATTGTAAGATGTGGTAATGTACAATTTACTTTATTTCAGTCAAACCAATGAAACTGAATGGTCAGCAAGCAGTGATTGTTCAGGTACCAGTACAAATAGCCCAGATATTTTTATAATTATTTTTATAATTACAAGTTTTTGCCTTGTGTAAATTCCTCAGTTATGCTCAGTAACATTACTTTCTAATCATGTTCTGGTCAATGCCAGATGATTTAGTTCTGCTGAGTTCAATTTCTGGAAAATAAATGGTTAATAATAATCAATGCCTGCAGTGTAATATACTTCAAAATGTTCTTGCACTTAGCCTTTAAGCTACAATACAGTACACTGTAACCTGAACCAAGACTTGTTCCTTGATAAGTCAAATTTTCTCACTTTGGCAAGGCTAAAGCAGGCTTGTCTGAATATGCTGTATACTGAAAATTGAGGAAAGTCTGCATTAATTAATATTTCTAAAACTTAAGTGCAACTGTTAGAAGTTCTTGAATTTCCTAAAAATAACTATACAGGTACTGTGCAGTGTATTTGTACAAGTTCATAAAAAGTTATTCCCTTTAAATCTGATTTTGTCTGTCAATAATTATATTTTTCTTTTTTGATATCTGAAGTTCCCAAAGAATTGGGTGGTATGAATCCTCATAAAGTAGCTCATTGATTCCATACTAGGTAGTCCATAAAAGTCCTCAAAATTATGTTTTGTTGTTAATTGGTTAGTAGTTCAGACATGTTAGAACAGAAGGCATGGAATTCCTCAGAGAATTTATCCTAACCATCCACCATTTCCTTTTTAAACATTCAACCTTACATGTACATCACAGGAACATGTAATGCAATCAGGAATTGAATGTTGATCAATGATGTCCAGTTTACATAATTATAAATGGACTTTATTAAACTAATTAATGATTCATAAAGAAAAAGAAAGTTTAATCAATAATTAATTTTGTTAATCAGATACAAAATCAACCTAATTTACAGTACCTGAACTTGTAGATAAACTTTTCCATCAATTTGTGTGGTTCAACTTGCTTATACATGTACACACACTATATATTGTTTAAAAAAGTCTGTAAACATGTCCCATCTCCCTTGCTCTTAACCCAACCATGCATATCAACCGTTAAGGGCTTGACATCCCACGTTGTTGAATCAAATCATCGGGAGTTAGTCAGGATGAAATTCCAAAGCGCACCCTTGCACCTCAGCAAGTGATCTGTAGTTTATCTACAGTGGTACATTAACTCACTGATACCCAAAGCAGTTTAACAAAATTATATTTTAGCAAATGCTAGATGATATATTGCAGTAGAGAGAAGTTTATGTCAAGGTGTTGACAGGTTAACCACATTGGGGTCAGTACCGCCGAGAGCCGCTTCGGGCTCCGGGGGGAAGGGTCGAGAAGTTGGTAGACCCCCTCCAGTCCAAAATTAATTTAACCTTTTAACTATTGGGCAAATTTTTGAAATTTTCATGACAACGAATTCATGGTATCACACTAATGTCTCGCCGTATGAACTTCAGAAATAAACAAAACAGTAAAGCAGTTCTAAATTTAAATCAGTAAATACAAGTAATACCAAGTCCAAAATTTTATAGCGGGTTTTCAAACGTACCCTCATATCAAATTAATTCAGTATTCCATGCATGATGAATCCAAACTGTCTGTACTCTAAAGTGCTACTTTACAGGCGGTGTTACGCTATGCAATTTTTCGTGCAACTTGTCTCGCAATTTTGTTGCAATGCAAGTTGCACGAGAAATCGCATGGTGTAATATACCCAACAATCATCAAGTCTCGCAACATTTTTGTTGCAGCAAGCGTTGCACGAAGTACAATCAAGTTCTACTTTTCACGACGATTGCGGCAACGCGCAAGAGATTTTCGAAGTATTACACAGTGTAACACCCCTTTTAATCACAACTTTTGTTGCAATGTTTTGTTTGATCACTGACAGGCAATAAAAATACGCCTTCAAGCTTCGTTCCCACCAGGTCTTTCTTGTTGTGACCTTGAAAAACAAAATTGCCGCTAGTCAAGAGTTTTTAAGTTTTCAAACTCAGGATTTGGAGAGTCTAGGTGAAAAAGCAGTTATTAATAGAGTTGAAAGACAGTCCATCGCTGTGGAATACTTTGTTAGCAATTATGAAGATAAGAAGATCACGAAGAAATTCGACGACACACGACTGCTCTCGCAACGTTTGCATATGTCGGTTGAAGATATTAAAAAGGTATTTCACAGTCTTCGAACCTCTGTGTCCAGGGAATTTAAAAGAATGCAAAAAGATAATGTGTGTTTCGACAGAAAGTTTTATAAGACATTGAGTTCTTGAAGATCTTTTAAAGACTGCGGTCATTTTTGGGAGAATTGGGAGAAAAATTGCTAGAAACACTGCAAAACGTAACACCCCCTACCAATGCAACTGCAACGCAACAAATTCAGCTGTCGCGAGAAAAGTTGCACCAAAAATTGCGTAGTGTAACACCGCCTTAAGTCAAACCACGCACATTGATGCACGTCACATACGGGAAAACGCCATGTAATACAAAGTCATTCATCTTTTCGTGTCTGGGACACGGACGTCGCCAAACTGGAATGCGAAAATGGTCATATTGTCTTATTTTACTTTGAAACATTGATGGCACATGAGCAATAGTTCTTTATTCCAGTTATAAAACATATGAATTCAACATAGTACTTTGCGGCCAACCTGGCTCCTTGATTTCTTCCGGGCCCCCTTATTTCATCCGGGCCCGGGGTCAATTTGATCCCACTACCCCCTCCTCTCGGCGGTACTGATTGGGGTGTTCTTGGCACAGTGGTACTGCACATCTCTCACCGCTGTGACTAGGGTTTGATTCCGGCTTCGTGCAGTTCTGTGATTAAAGTTACCTTGGTCGCATGTGAAAAGAGTGTTGTCCAGTTTGATTCTACCATACATCTTGTGTTTTCTCCAGGCACTCTGGTTTCCTCCTGTCATAACTGTGGACCCAGTATACACTGTAAATAGACACTTTGCTTCACTTTACATGTAATTTACTATACTTAACCCCCTGATTTCTCCCTTAGGTGAGTACTGTACAGTTGTCTAGTTTTACCCATAATAAAGCTTTTAAGGGTGACGGTCACTTTCCAGTCAAACGGTATCCTGAATGCAGTACACGTACCTGTACGTATGTAGTTTAATCACATCTCCCTCTGCTAAATACATTTGTCTGGCGATAGCAAGGATAGAAGGGCTACCACATAAGTAAAAGGGTTGACCGATTGCCTTCATACAGATATACTGTGCATACATACAAGTATGGAGTAAAAATGATAAATTTGTTGAGATTCATGTTCCTGTAATAAAAATTTAAATTTGTAGAACCTGCATGGGTTTCAGAAGTAGCTTCCCAGAGAGCCAAGAAAATGCTTCATGACAAGATAAAGGTAACTTTGAAAGGCGTTGATTTTGATGAGGTCTTTAGCATTTGCTTAAAATAGATGTATTGGTTTTAAAAACACCAGTCTTAATAATAATTCTGCAAATAGAACCTGTAAAAAACTAAAGTGATGGTGACTTTCATCCAGCTTATAAATTGTCTTCAGAATATGAGGAACAGATCCACAAGATAGGAAGCTTGCATGTATCTGTAGTGTCATGATGGATAGAGGTATAGGAGCCCAGCATAGAACACAGAAGCGGCGTTAATTTAAACAACGAAGGTATACATATGTGTATTAAGATGTAACGTTTTGTTGCGTACTTGCAACTTCTTTAGAGAATAACATTAAACTTGCAACTGTAATGTATGGGGAAGAAATTAGGATCCAGAACTCTAGAATACGCCCCTTAAAGCAAGAATCGACAGCTACTCATTCTCAAATCTGTCACCGATCGGGAAAATACCAATTACCTAAAGCGTCACCTTGCCATTCAAGAAAAGAAACTTTTCCGTGTGACTTAAGATTCTTCTAAAACTTCAAACATTAAACCTGATCAAGCTATTTTCAGTTATTCATGCAGAGGTCTTTCGGATAAGGAGAAATGTGTGCTAGTCAAAGGACTCGATATTTTTCTTCCTCCTAGAAAATTAAATCAATATGACTTTTTGATTCTTGTCGAGTTGTTCTATCGGAAGATTTAACGTGAACCAATTTCTCCTTTTCTTGTCTGGACAAAGATTTCATAAGAACATGAATTCAAAAATGTAGCTTCTTCTGGTTTCAGAAGCTATTCGCCTCCGACATTTTTCTTGGAGATGATGAAATAAAAGCATCATCGTTGTCAAATCCGACAAAAGAAATGGTTTGGTTATTCTGGATAAGTTCGCCTATCAGCAAGAATGGACTATATCTTAATTGATCGAATGAAATTTGAAAAACTGGATGAAGATCGCGTTAAACTCACCCTTAAGCGTTGAAACCAGGCCGAAAACGTTCCTAAAGAGTTAAGCAAGAATGGAGTCATCCCAGATGATCTCTACCGAAATCTGACTCCTATCGGGTTTCGACCAGCTATTTTATATGGACTTTCTATGGTCCATAAAGATAACATTCTAGTTCGAGCAATTCTCTCTTCAATTCAATTTCTCTCATTTAGTATTGCTAAATACCTAGTTTCTTTACTTTGCCCTTTCTCCAATGGCGTTTTTTCTGTGTATGATAGTTTTTCTTTTGTTAAAGAATTACTTGGGTTACGTTTCAACACTAACGAGGTGTTAATGGCCAGTTTTGACATAACTTTACGATGCACTGACATTCCGTTGCATGAAACTACCGATATTATCATTCAAAAAGCGTCCTCTGGTTCTACAAAGTTTGACACTTTGTGCCTCTGAATTTCGTAATCTTTTAAATTTGACGGTGAAAAATTTCCATTAACGGTGATTTGTATCAACACGTAGACGGCGTTGCCATGGGTTCTGCCTTGGGACCTCTGTTTGCTAATATTTTTCTCCTGTATCATGAATCTGTTCGGCTCCGAAACTGTCCGTCTGATTTTAAACCATTGTTTTCCCGATTTTATGTTGATGATTGTTTTATTCTACTTCGTGCTCCTTCTTATGTTATTTCGTTTCTTAATTATTTTAATCCTAAACATCCAATAATAAAGTTTACACATGAATTGGAAATGAATTAATCACTCCCATTTCTAAAAATCAACATCACAAGCTCCAACGGCTGCTTTTCAACAAGTATTTACCGTAAGCCAACTTTCACGGGTCTTTTGAATTCTTTCGATTCTTTTATTCCTTTGTGTTACAAATAAGGTTTGAGTTTTTCAATACTAAACCTTTGTTACTGAACGTGAAATGCTAAAAATATTTTTATTAAAAAAATCTATCTTCAGTATTAAAATTTTTTTAAATATTCTTTACCATTTACTGGACAACCTTTCATCAAATTCGAACTCCATTAAGAAAACTCCTTACGTCTGCTTGTTCCCAGTCTCATTTACGATTTATCACTTGTCTTTCCGTCCGGCTTTTTCATTTATTTTCTTTTAAAGATAGAATTCCCCTACGTCTGAAATCACATGCAGTTTATTGTTTTAGGTGTCGAAGCGGTGGAGCTTGGTAGTTCGGCAAAACTTCTTGACACGTGTCTTAGGACACTGGCCCAGGGCGGTTCTCCTTTTACTGGAGTGAAACATACCAACCCTTCCCCCAATAGTATTTTATCCCATCAAATGACTTCTGCGTATTATTTTTAATGTCGACTTTAAATTATTTATTCATCTAATTATATTTCTCAAGACCTTATCTATCCTCACTACTCGTTATCACGTTGTGTCTCCTCCGCAAATTGTCTTTTAATGTACGTTCACCTTTACTATCATTCAGGTTAATTATTGACAAGTTTGTAACCCAAATGTAGGCCTAGACATGGCAGTTCGTTATCTGTCATGATGTTGTAACGTCAACAACAAAACTTCAGATTCTATTAAATTTTATTTATTTGCTTTCCTGTGTCCGACTCGATGGCTCTTCTTAAGATTTTAAGCTGAGCAGTTATCTTCGTTTTCAAGCTACGCTTTCCGCCTGGTAAATCTATAGCTAAGGTGCCTACTAATTGAAAATACTAACCATCGGGATTAAATAATGAAAACAAATCTTACAGTGTACCATACTCGGATGATAGGTGAACGTTCGTCAAGCTCTAGGCTCAGGAAAACGATTTCTGAGTCCCAGGCGGGGATCAGTCGAAGAAGGTGCCGGTTCAATCCTCGTCTGGGGCTCAGAAATCGTTTTTCTGAGGTTAGAGCTTGACGAACGTTCACCTATCTTCCGACATACTTCCAAGCTTCCACATTCATAGCATATTGTAGTGTACCATGCTGTGATAAAGGTAAATAATAAACAAGAAAAGAAAGGATTAAGGGAACATCCCTGTAACGGACTGATCAAATTACATTAGAGTGGCTCCAAACTAAGACTGGCTCAACACCACTCTTCCTATTTTGATCTCTCAGTTATGTTTGAACTGAATTCCTATGTCAACACTGGTTCACAACCACTCTTTCTGTTTTCATCAGTTTGTTATGTTTAACTTTACCCTTCCTTTTCTTGCTCATTGTTTTGCAATCTTTATGACTTCCCTGTAAGATTTATTATTCTGTAATCTTTTCGGTTAATGTTTGCATCTAGTATGCACTTGTCACCATGTGTTTAACCTTTGGACTGTGATGGCAATTTTAGTCTCAGAAGATGTTGCAAGCACGGAAACAAAATGTTAGACTTTAATAAATACATGTTAGTGATAGTAGATCGTCCAGTTTGCTAGTCTTACTCAGTCTTTCTCAAGACTATAGTAACTTGGACGATCTACTATCACTAAACATGTACCGATTCTCCCGGGTTCAAACCATTTACTATATTACCTTAATAAATGTTACATGTCCAGGTACCTTCATTACTTTTAATTAATGCTGTTCTTCTGTGTTCTATGCTAAACACTCATGCATTTATTTCATCACAAAACTACATATCCTCACCAAATCCAGTTCAACCATGGTAACGAATGACGTATTTTAATCTGTATTTTTTATTTTTCTTTGTTGTTGAAGTGGAGATTTCAGTAATAAGAGGCCAGGTTTAGGTCTTGAGAAAGGGCAGTTGGGGACTCTGGTAACCCAGAAGATGCTCTCTCAGATGCCTACCATAATAATTCTAGTGAACTGTTGCCTTTACTATCCAGTGCTTGCAGTGAAGGTCTCCTTCAGACAATATTGTTCACAAAGAAACCACTTTGAGTTTGAATTGCCTATGTAACGTTAATGCTGGTAAATTATTTATTCTGAACAAGTGCTTTGAACTTCTTAAACTTAAGTTTAAGAAATGCTTATGGACTGTATTATTCACTTATATAAATGCTATACTATCGTACAGTAGGTCTGGCGAAATGCTTTTAGCTATTCAAGGGGTGATAAACACTGTCTCCAGAGCATATGTTCCCGTATTTGGGCTTTGGCTGGGGGTGAAATATATGACCAGTGGTGTTTTGTTTTTAATTTCATTGTGCTTAGATACACAGTAACATATTACAGTATGTTCTCTTTTCAGGCTGATCAAGAACGGGAAGAAAGATATGTTGAGAGGCTCAACATGCTAAAAAAACAAAGGCAAAAGATTTATGAAAAAAGAAAAAGAAAGGTTAAGTTCAAATTTCAGAACATACAATAAACAAATAAGCAAACCATTCCCAACTTAAATTTAAACACAATTCTTTTACAGTACTACCCAAATTCCAAACCCTTAACCCATTAACTCCTGTTCACAAAATTCTATAAATGGCAACTTCGGCAGTAATTTTCTTAAAGGTGCTGTTACGCTGCAGTGTAAAACCAATTTTGAAACTTATCTCTCACAATTTTGTAACATTATTATCCTTAAATATTTACACATTTTTTCGGTGCAACGTGCGTATACATGCGCACAACTGTAATCGTTGTCCGTGTAGTACACGGAAACTACGTGTAATCTGTTGAGTGAACTTGTAGTTCTCCGTGTAACTCATTACACTGTTGGCTTTGCTTTAGAGAAAACAGTGTTGCGGGATGCTACTTCTAACAATTTTTACAGCGGTAATTAGTGGGTTTAATGAATCTACTTTACTAATTCGTCAATCTTCTGAATTGCCCACTTGACTACTTTTCACGCCGGGTGTCATTCGAAAACTAAAAATTTATTCTACGCTTCTTATGTTAACTTCGACTTACGCCAAGAAGTTTTAGTCGTCAAGCGGGGAAATCTTAACAAGAAGGAGTTAAGTTCTGTGAGGTTGTCTTGCTCAATGGGCTAGATAACCAGAAGTTTTCAAAATAAGGATTACGTACCCCTAAATTTTACCAAAAGCGCTCAGTGGTTACGTTTCAACGATCTCCGTATAAACACGTGCTGGCTATGTACGTGCAGTTCTTTGAATGTTTTCGGGTAGTTCATTGCGCTCATGATATTGCTTGTAGATTCTTCTGATTCCTCCACGCAGTGTTTTATTGGCACTGTCCGCATGACAGCTGAGCGTGATGGTCAGCGATTTCCACAAGATAATGATTCAAAACATAAAAGTGATAGTTAACGGTTTAAATTTGGATATTCGACCTTCGTAGATCTGCTGCAGATGGCCAGTACACCGATTTAATCACTGTTTTCATATTCACTATGGGCAAGTATGCTTTGAAATTTCTGACGGGAAATGAAGTCGACTACCACTGGGAACACCCGCTAAGTTCCCACGTTAAACTCTCATAGCAATATGTGGAATGAACTGAAGACATTTTTAGAAAGATGGATACAGCCGAATACAAAAGAAGAGCTTGTAAATGGCATGGGTCAAATGTGGTGCTGAGTTGCTCCCGAGAAGTGCCAACGAAATATTGACCACTTACAAAAAGTTATTCTTGAAATTATAAGAAAAGAAGAATGAGCTAGTGGATATTAAATCCATATTTTCCGTATGTAAACAGTCCATTTTTATAGCCGTTGGTTTAGAATCGTCCTTGTGTGAATCGTATGATGATGAAGCTTTATGAATTGTATGGTATCCTAGCTCAATTGTTTCCCTGGCTGGCTGTTGGTTTTCCCTTCGCAGAACTTTAGGTCACTTCGGAGTTAAAGACAAATTGTATGAGCAATTACATTGTGAACTATAGTATATGCAGTCACCAAGTTTTCATTATTTCTATTGCTAGAGTACATGTATTTGCACGGAGTTGAACGAAGTTCTACTCTTTGCTATGATTACATCAATGCATGCTCCAATTAATTTTTAAGGCATTACTCAGTGTAACATCCTTCGTGCAACTTGTCTTGAAACAGTCTTAGTCCTGTTTGGTTGCTATTGTACACGAAATTGGTTTGAACATTACTTAGTGTAACAACCGGTATAAGCGCCTGGAATGCAAGAGATTCGCCAGTTACATGACAAGTTGCAAAATAAATTGCGTAGTGTAACAGCACCTTAAATCAGAAGAAAGGGGAAAAAGATCCAAGGAACAAAATTTAATTGGGAAATACTTGTTGTATTAATTACATGTGTGACAATGGGTGGGAGCCCAAACATGTAATGTTTTATAGCGTGGCCCATGCTTCTCATGATCTGGTCCATGAAGCATTTGGTGTTACTGCCACTATTGTGTTGATGGATTTTCATCTTTTCTGAAGTATTAGAATTTCCTTCAGTCGGTTTATTGGATGGTAAAAACCACATCCAGCCATTACCTTGAGAGAAATCAAAATACAATGCAATTATCTTATTCTATAGTGTTTGTTATCTTTGCCACATAATTTTTTTTATTTGGATAAACATGGAGTAAACATTACAGGACTGGCTCTGGCCATACAATTCGTACATATTTTGTTGTCCATATCATTATTGACTTTTCCACGTACAGCAAGATGAGGAAAATCAACTAGACAAGGTGCAAGAACAGTTGATGAATGAATTAAATGAAGTAGATGATAAAGAGGAAGATTCTGAATTAATGCTGGCAGAGTATCATAGTGATGGCGATAATCGTCAGGATTCAAGGCAAGTAGAGTTGTATATTAATATATCCAGTTTTGGCATATACCTCGCAGGTGAATAGTGTTTTTTGGGCAATCTGATTGATTCCTCTACCTCGGAATATCCTGCACTATTCACTTCCAAGCAAAACAAGATGGCGTCCAGTTTTGTTTAAGTTACGGAAGAAATCTTTTTTTTCAATAAACAAAGTCGCTGTGCCGGACATTACCAAAAAAGAGAACGAAATTTGGGAATTAAGTATTCAAAGATATGTATTTCTTTTACTTTTTAGCGATAAATGCACTCAGTATGCGTTAAAAATGTTTTCTTTACGAATGACGAACGGACGACAAGCCGACGTTCCGTAAAAATTGTTTTAAATCTGAAAAAACAATATATGAAAAGAATTATGCGAGGTATATGCTAAAACAATTATTCACCTCCACTTCGGTGAATAATCGTTCAATATCGAAGTCTGGTGAGTCTTACCTCTCATAAACAGATATGAACGCTTAGATTTCAGTTATCCACTGGAGAGTAATAAGGCCAAATCATGCCAGTATAAAAATCCTAACTAGACAAAATCTTCTCCAACTGTTTGTATTGATCTACTCCAATTTTGTTGGAAGCATCATAAAGTCTTTAAGTTACGGTACAGTAGACCTTCAGGGTACCTTTTGCACACCACATCACATTGTTCTGCCTTTGACTAAAATATATCAAACTTACGCAGTCATTAAGAAGCTTGTATAATGGGCTGCAAGACAAAATTAATGAAAACTATTCTTGCTATTGTTTCTGAAACACCTTAATTGTATTCAAAAGGCTAACGTTTAGCAAGAGTGGGTTGGGATTGCGAGAAATTTGTTATCTTGTAAATAAACGTACTTAGCAAATAGAAAGCGAGCAGAACAGGTTCTGTACTTTAATTTGAAAGGCTAAGTTTTTTTATAATATACATGTAGCTCTTCCCGCCTTTTCACCTTGACCACGTTCAGATCCAACTTATATCCGACTCCTGTCATAACTTTGCTATCGATTTACAATAACTGACTATAAGCGTCTCACTATATGCTTCGTGACCGTTTATATACTTTCTGCGTCGTCTCGACATTCTCGTGTACTCATTGTGTATGACTTCTAGCTAGCATCCGCCTCGGATGAGGTTCAATTCAGTTTGGGCTGTCAGTTCTCCGTTGCTTGATCTACGCTCGTCCTAGGTGGGTCATAGCATCAATCGTTTTAATATGCAGGAAGCTCTAAAAAGTACAATTTCGTGATGGGTCTGTTTGTTTTCTGGTGCCGTACGTTCTATAACTGTTGGTTTTGTCTTAACTCTGGGGTAGTCATCGTGAATGCGTACTACATCACCGACCTTGATGGTTTGTACATTATTACCAGTTGTGCAGTGAAACTGGCGACGTGACGTAAGATACTCCTCCTTCCAACGGGACCAGAGGTGTTGCATTATTAGCGATTGCCTCTTAGCTCTAGTTTTCATGGCTGATTCATCGCCAAAAACTAGGTCTTGTAGTTCGTCGTTCTCTACGGGTGGCTATGGTAAGTGATTCTTCGGTACTAGAGATGTGCGGGTGTCAACGGTTCCTCGTTTTCAGTGTTTGAAGACACTTACGTGATGGTCGATCGTTCAGTATTGATTCTACTACAAATGGTGGTTTGTAGGATACCCAAGTTGATGTGTTCTCGTCGGAGTACGTAGAGAACGTTCTTGGTCAAACCGGTCTGACATTCCCAAAAACCCCCATGCCAAGGAACTCTCTTTGGAATCAATTTCCAGCCCAGCCCTCTTTGGCTGAAGGCTTCCGTGAGCAACGGTGGCTGGAAAAGCTGGGTGAGTTTCTCGGCCGATGAAAGACAAATGGAGGCATTGTCCGATATTAATTCTGGTAGCGAATTGTGGCTGGCGAATCGACTAAATACTTGTACAAAGTTTTATTCTGTGAGATCAGTTAACACCTATAAATGTACAGCTCTTGTGTTGGCGCACATAAGTAGACATTCGTCTGCTTTGCCCTCTAATGTAGCTCCTTTGCGTATAACGCTCGCGGGGAGTCAAGTCCGGTGACCGCAAATGGTGCTACTTCGCAAGCTTTTGATTTCGGAAGTGGCATGGAATCCGGAGGTCGGTATTGAGTTCCTTCAACCCTTTGGCAAGTGGTGCAACTTCTTGACAATTTCTTAACGTACAGGTATTGGCGTACTGAAGGGATCCAGAATCTTTGATAAATAGCTCTAACTGTTGCATTCACCGCAGAGTGGTGGAGTTGGTCGTCAAAGGCGGTAAGTACTGTCAGGTTCGTGAACGGATGGCTCCGAGGTAACATGTATGGAAATCTGACGACAGTAGTGCTTTGTGTATCCTCCGATCGCAACGATTAAATCCAACACCGTCTTGAAAGAGGAGATGTTGTACCTGTGGAATTCGACTGGTTGATTCTGGCGGAATGTTGTCGACCTCCTGACAGTTCTGCTCGTGCCAATTCGTGAATGGTTAGCGGTCCAGTGTTCTTGTCATCAAGTGGTTTCAAGTTGTTGATGAACCTGGAAACGTAGGCTGTAACTCGAATCGGTTTGTCCCGTTTGCTTTACTTCGAAACTTTAATGATGTCTTTTATGTTTGGTTCTTTGACTGTTTGTTTATTGTAGGTGGGTCTTCGATTCCCAGTATCATTGGGTAAGTCTTCGGGTGATTCCAGAAGAATAGTATTGGGATTCCATTACTATTGTGTGATAATCTAACTCATGATTGAAGCTGATGAGACATCTTTTTTCAATTCATGTACCATAATACTACAGGACAGTCAGCAATTATCATAAAAGTTTGATGAAAATTTGCAGTGAAAATTTTTTTGAATTTCAAAATTTTGTTCGAAGATATCCACTTTACAGTTTGCAACTAGGCTCCCAAAACACGCAAGAAAATGGTTAAGGAATATACTGCTTACACCTATGAAACCAGCTAAAACTTCTAGAAAAATAATTTAACTGACAAACGAAAAGAGGATCACGGAGGAAGGACTGAAAACTCAGGAAAGCTCCTTAAAAACATATAGTATCGTGAAATTTTTAATTCTGAAAATATAGATATTACTCAATAGTGTTGCAGTTTATCTAGAAGTATTGAATACGAACTCGACCTTTCGTTAATTGCATACTGCATGATTTGTTATAGTTCTGATGAAGAAGATTTAGATGAAGTTCATGTGACCAAGGTAAAGAGTACAATTAGTAAATTCTTTGTATTTAATTTTTCTTGATGACACAATCTTGATCTTCAAATTTAGTCTTTCCATCAGAATGTATCGCAAAAAAATTATTCCAAATTGTTTTTTGAACAGTTCCATATTGGTTTTTCATAAAACCCCCCGTTTATTTGTTTAGAAAGGAACTTGTGAACTGTCTTCTTAACGATTGATTAGTATCCTTTGGAAAAATGTTGACAAAAGGATATCCACTCATTGACGAGTAAAATAGCAATATATATAGTTGGATTCCGACCAAAAAGAGTTATTAAAAGGATTCTTCAGATATTTTTTCTCTACCTCCACACGTTTTATGCCCAAAAATTCGAGCTCATACTTCTCCTTTTTCTCTTTCCCTCTCTAAATAGATATTTTATTGTAGTCGAACTCATTCTCAACTCGACCAATTTGTAAAAGAAGTGAAGAAAAGTCCTTTTGGAAATACCACAAGAGTTGTATCGTTGGGTTCGAGACTTGTAAGTCGTTTGCGATATTTGTAGCTAATGGCTTTTTTACAAAGTGTTTGGTAATTCATAATGTTGGTTGGTAAAAGTCTATTTGTATCAGCCATGACAAATCTTTCTTCTGTTCATTAAGAATTTTACCAAAACGAATGTTATGGGAATGACATGTAAAGTAATTTGCAGCAAAGCTTATGTACCTTTTATTCACGGGTGCGGTTAACCAATGTTGGTGGTGGTGGGTGTCCTACTCAATTTGCCCGAATATTGTATCCTTTGAAAAATTGCCCGTATTTAATTTGACGCTCAATCAGACCATGTACGGTGTAGCCTCACCTCCTCAGCCCTAATACGTATGTTAAATATAACCCTGTAACAAAAAGGGATTTTGACCTAACTTACCAAACCAAATTTTGCCCAAAATTCAATGCTTTAACTGTCTATAAAAAAAAAAAAACCTTGACCAGCCGACAACTTCAAAAAATATAAGAGAAAGCAAATTCCGAAAAAGAAGGCCATCTTTTAACTTAAGATTTAAGTTCAAAGTTTTCATCTTTCGTTAACTTAAATCTTAAGTTAAAAGATGGCCTTCTTTTTCGGAATTTGCTTTCTCTTATATTTAACTGTCTATTTTTGTCCGAATTTTCAATTTTTTGCAAACTTTGAGGGGTCACCCCCTTCATAAACTACGCCCCTTCATCAATTTCACCACAAGTCTTCGTCAACGACTCAAAAGCTTACCTTAGAATACCTTGATGATGGAAACATGTCGAAAACAATAGTTTTTCAATTTTAAACTTAAGGGCGTTTGCTAGAAATGTTAGAATTCTTTGCGATCAGTTACAGCAGTTACGACCCTTTGAACTTTTTACGTTAAACAATTTACATGTTGTTTCCACCAGTTAACTGATAATCTGGGTCGTCATGTAAAGTTTTAAGAACATAATGTTGAATGCTACCGCTTAGGCAAGCGTTACACTTTGCAGCCAGTTAACTGGCAACTAAATTCGTTCGCATGGTGTGTCTCAAAATTTCAGGTATCACTCTAAGTGAGCAAGCTGGCACTTGAAGTTATCTATCGGCGATTATGCATTTTTGGGTTTTCTATAAAGCAGTTTGTTGCTGTATATTAAGTACAAATGTATTTCGTGAGATTAGTAAAAAGTTACATACCCATTAAAATTAATTTCAATGAAATTATTCTGACTTCACTGACTGAATTTGTGAATTGGCGCATAACTTTTTTTGTTTTGGGGCCAGCTGCAATCAATGACAAATTATCGACCTTGACACCTTACAAAATCATTGCTTTTTCCCCTTGTTTCCTACGTCTTACACCCCATCTCCGTCTTCAGTTTTGTTTGGTAACAAGAAATAACCAATCTCAGGGCGACAATCGCCTAGAAACGTCATTTGTTGACCACTTAACGTTGAAAAGGGGAAGGGAGAAAGGTAGGCAATTTTGGGTATGCGTCTCCCGCTACTTATATCACAGATTGTACCTCTCAGAGTCAACAAGCGCTTACAACCCTGCATTTTCAGACGTGGCTGTCTATCTAAGAATCGATACCTCAGCTGCTAGACCATGTCATCCACTATTGGTGACGAGGTTCTCTGTTCCACCTCCGTCTTTGATCACCAAAACATTTTCTGGGATAGAAGCTTGATATACGTCTACTAATGATCATTTATGACTCAAAGCTATGCAAGCACGACGGCTATCGTGTGGATTCAAAATTAACATCATCTTGAGGCTGCTGCTTGGGCGGCAGACATTTACAGCCTTGGCTATCCATCTGAGTCTCGATATCTCAATGGTTAGTGCGTCTCTTGAGCAATGAGAAGGTTACCGATATCGATTCCCGTTTGGGGATCCAGAACATTATCAAGGGATTTAGAGCTTGAGAAACGTTTCCATTTGCTTGCCAAAATCCCGTGCTTCCTCTTGCACAGCACTCATTACTTCGATTCAACGTTGACGTCACATTGACAATGCTGCTTATACAGCGTTTGTGTCAATCAATCGGACCAGTGCTCACTGTTAACCCGAGTCTCGTTAACTCAATAGTTCGACTGTTCGAGCCTCTAACCTACAATTAGAACATACCAGGTCAATCCCAGTGTGAGGCTCAGATATTTTCTCTCCGACTTTGAGATAGAGGATTGTTGGCTGGTCATCCGTCATAAGTACGAGGAGCCGTTCATATTGGATACGTAACGCGTCGCCGTAGTCAAGGCGCTTCTATCCTTATATGATTATTATGTATAATTGTATTGTGTATTACAGAAGCGTACCGGCCGTAACCGTTATGCTGTGACGTGCGAAAACGACCAAAAATCTAGTAGAGAAAAAGTGCTTAAAGTTTATTGAGAGACTTACAAAAATATCTCTTTATTTTCCTATCATTTTACTTGTTAGAATTTATGCATCAACGAAGAGGTCAATAAATTTCGGAGTATAAGTCGGGTGAATGATAAGTGTCTAGAGCTACAGAAACATAAGAAAGGTAAGTTTCACTCAAGTTTAATTGGATGTTTAGAATTTACTGTCGACATCGAACCCAGTAATATTGTAGACTGGTAAAAGATTCAACATTTAAATGTTGAAATTATTTTATTCCATTGTAAATGGAACAGCAAGGTAATGTAGCGGTGAAGTGAGTAAGCTTAAACTTAAAACGATAGATGGATTGCTTCGATCAATCAGCGTCAACGTTTTCGTTTGTTGTTTTTTTTTTTTGTATGACATTACTTCAATCATTATTAATTGTATTTATTATAACATACCACCCCCACAGTATCATCCGAGACGGCAGAACATGTTCCTGCCTACCCATTTACCTCATGTCACCACCCCTGTTGAGAAAAATCCTAGCAGAAAAGAAATAGTAAACGAAATTACGGACTTTATGCTTTGAAATAATGGAATTAATGAACCGATTTAACTTAGCTGTTTGTTACCCCATCTCCAATCATGTGGCGTCGTTCTAAAGAGTAGTTTCTTTGAAAATTAATGATACTCGGATGCGCATCGAAGTAGTTTGAATAAAATTATGTGGCACTTAAGTATCACATTGACTTATGTGATGGGTAATTTAATCGAACATCTATTAAGTTCTTGCGGGTACTTTTCTCCTCAATAAACTTCTCATGCCATTTCGTTCATATGTTCAGTTACATTATAGGCTGTAACCTACTTCGTTTTTCTGATAATATCTAGCGCTCAAATATTTGTTACCATACAATGGTCTGAATTCGGGACATCCATTGCAATACAATCGCATTATTGTGTGCTCTCTATGTGTTTGGTTACAGCAAGTGCTCATAGTTAAATTTAAATTTTCTTTTGTTGCCCTAGAAAGATTTTCTTGACGACTCAGTCCGCTTAGTCGGGCTAGCCTAGCTCGTATAATCAACCCTCTTAAACTGTATAGGCATGCAAGAGATATCCGGCTACCATCGCTCACAATTCTCGTCGAAGACTGCTCCATCTATTGATCTCTTCCCCCACCTTTGGACCTACAAATCCACTTATATTTGCTATGACGTTTTCTGTGTTTCGTTAGGAAAACAAAAGATGGAGAAAAAGTCACATAAAAGATCAAAGTCGAAAAGTGGGTGTCCCTTCTACGACCAAAAGCGATTACAGAACTACAAAGATTTCATCTTGGTAAAGCCAGTTCTTTCATTTTGGATGCTACGTCACGGTTGTCAATTACGCTCATCGTGCGGGCTGTATTTGTACGACTTTTGATTTTTTGTGTATGAAATGTACTTTGAGAAAGTACATCTGAAATATGCCTAGTCGTCACTTCCTACTCCTAGCTCCTCCTTAGGCGCTTGTGATGTTAGTAGCAGAGGAATCAATTAAAAATATTAGAAATTAGATCCTGCAAATGGAATATTTTGTGTAAGTTGAAAGTGCTCTCAAAATAAGTTGAAACTTTTTTAAATCGCAATTTCTCCACGCTTACGCAAGGTGTTGGAACGAGTTATAAACAAATACTTACCCAAACATAGGTACAACCCAGACTGTACCGACGATTCCAATGACAATGGATTTATTGTTCAAATGAGCGTAGAGGACGAGTAAGATATTGTTCTTGCCACGAACACATAAAATTCAGATCTTCGTGCCGCCATGCAATGTTCTATTTATGATATGAAATAAGTGGGAAAAGGTGAGATTTGTCGATATGGCACTTTTGGAGTTGACATACGCCACTCGGTTCTCGAATCTAGTTTTTTATGGATCCTAGGTGTGCTGTAGTTCCTAGGGAAATTCTCTCCATAATATAAGATGATTTATGTTGGAAAAATTCAATTAAGCTGCCCTAGTATGCGACTCATTCACAAAAATCTTATATACCATGTTGCCTGCGAAGTTGAACTCAAGGTACCCTTCTGGTCCTTAAATGATAGTATTTCTCTACTCGTTTGTTTTCGCTTCCAATATTAGATCAGTGTAAAAGATGTTGAGGAATTGATTTCTGTGGGGCAAGAAATGGATGCTTGCCCTTACTACGGGAGCCGGTTTGCCATACCAAATGCTGAGGTAAGAAGTAAATACTTAACAAGAAAAACACATCTAGTGCGCGCCCATTTTCTTTTTCTCCTAAAGACACCTTCTATGACGACTCTAACAGCCAACTGTTTTCCGTGGAACTTATGGTTGTATGCTCTACCATTTTAGTTTCCACCAGTCTGTGCACTCAAGTATTTGACGTCCTTTGTTGTCTTTTATAGTTTTATATGACGCATCCTGTAAGGTGTTCTGGTGTTAGGACCAATAGGTCCTTTTTGCCTTTTTCTTAAACCATCCTGTAAGGTTCTTGTTTGCCTCGTTCGATATGGCGTCTTCTTAGACGTCCTGTCTTAGTCAAGTTAATTGTCCGGAATAAGACATAAGGCATCCTATGAAATATTAGGCATTTACATTCGATCACTATGAAACGGAGTCTACATTAAATGAAAGTTGGCAAAGTACTGCTCTAGATTCGCTGGGTCACGGGTTCGATTGCCTGCCAAGAGTTGCATTTTTCGCAGCTACTCCCAGTTGAGTACTAATATCATATATCATATAATAATATATGATTCTTATACTCGAAAATTTACTTCCACTTAATAAGACGTCCCATATAGCTTGCTGTATAATCTGTCTTATAAGGCATCCATGTGATTTGTTAAGCACTTTCGTCAGACACTCTGGGCAACGATCTATAAATTCTGTAAATCGTCGTCGATTTATCGCCAAAACATCCCGCATGAAAACCTGCAAGTAAAACGTGTTTAATGGTTTTTGAAGTAATGTTTCAAACACGAGTTGGTGTTCTTCCTCCGATTTCTAGATATCGAGAAACGAGTTGAAAAACGAGGCGAAGCCGAGTTTTTCTAACGAGTTTCGAGGTATCTAGAAATCGGAGGAAGAACACTAAATGAGTGTTTGAAATTTCTTCTCAAATGAACCAGTATTTTAGGCGAAAATCCAGCCGAAAATTGGAAAAATTCAGCTGTAATCTTCCCCCGATTTCTAAATACTGATTAATAATGTATTTCTTTTGTTTTTGCTTTATGAATTATTAATGAGTTTGAGGAGGTTTTTTAAGGTTTAATGATAGACATGCATTGAATAGAGGCCTAGTTCCCGTTCATTTAGAAAGAATAACGCTGATTGTTTAGACTGTGTAATAGTTCTGTTTATCTAAGTAAATGTTTGTTCTTATGCAGCTTGTCGTCTTGCCTTATAACATGTTACTTCACCAATCCACTCGAGAAGCTTGCGGCATCCAGTTGAAAGGAAATGTAGTTATCATCGACGAGGCGCACAATTTAATTGAAACAATAAGTAACATACACAGTGTGGAAATTACTGGATTACAGGTTAGTGACAGAAAGAATACGAATAAAATTATCGTACATTATAAAAACAGTTGGAATTAAATGTAGGGTTCTGAGTAGGATTAGGCTTATATTTAAGCTTAACATTAATCTTAGACTTGGCATTGAACGTTGCCTTGAACCTGTTCTCTAACACTTACCTGAAAGCTTTCTTTCTGTTTTTGCGAGTACAAATACCCCTACGGATGGTGCAAAAATCTCTATCGCTGTAAATAGCATGAACGTATGTGTATGTAACAATACATACCAGGTCTCGTATTGGCCGCTAAATTGGTTCATTTATCCGGTAAATACCGTTATTAGAGGCGGATCATTTTATTTTTATTTTTGTGAATATTTTTTTCTCACCTTGATTTTGGCAAGAGTTTTTTCCTACCCTTACTGCAAGTATTTTTTTCTGACACTTTGCTTTCTGGCTTAATAGTTGCAGGATTTGTTCAATTTCTTCGCCCTTTGTTAGTAATGAACGATTTTTTCTCCAGTTTTCCCGCCTTGGGATTTATTGTAATTGACTAGCCATACTCGAAGTGAAAATAGTCTTTTACTGAAGATGTAGAATTTTTGTAACCTTTCCATTAAAAGGCGACCGAAGAAAAATTCAACAAGAGAAGTCGACTTTATCCATGCCTTTTCCTTCTTCCCAGTTGGATAGGATTTCGGCAATCGAGATACCAGGCGGAAATCGAAGTCTAGTAATAAAGATTATTGCCCAGCAAATGGATAGGTTTTCTACATCTAAAAATAGGACCAAGTGACAGTTGATGTTTTACTCCCTCTGCTTAGTCTCTTTTAGACTCTGCTTATGGGGTTCTTATTAGCTCCCGGTGGCCGGAAAAGTTCGCCGTCTACTTTTCTTTGTTAAAGAAGACAAAGACAATTGTCTCCCTTTAAGACGGACAGTGAGAGCGATTCCGAAGATGTCCGTCTAGAGCGAGCTCACTGTATTTTATCACGTTAGCGCACCGTATTTTGTCAACATGTCCCCAATTTCTTGCCAATAAGAATGGAATTTCCTAAATGATCTGAGACTCGTTTTTGCAAATGGCAAACCATCTGGCCCATATATATATATATATATATATATATATATATATATATATATAAAAGAATAGATGAGATGTTAAATCGCGCACGCGCGAAATCCACTGACCTATATATAACTGAACTGCGTGACTCCATCACGTTCGATCTGAGAGAAGGATGGCGTCAGCAATAAAATTATAAGTCCTACTGCTAATGGTAGCTACCACTGGCTTGTGTTTTTAACATAATTGTGGGTGACTTACGAATTCTTTTGCTAAATAAATTTTTCAACATCTACGTACACACTGAGTGTTTTCCTTTCTTTGAACGGTTTATTATGGAACCTAGAATTAAGGAGTATATGCTTAGAAGTATTAGCAGAAAGTGAATGAATTTTTAGTTCATGACCTTGACCAAAAGCATTCTGAAATTTCAAACACTCGTTTCGTTTTCAAATTTCGAGGGATTATCCTAACATCGCTTCCTTTCATAAAATTGACCGTTCCGGGGAGTATTGTACCTCATTTTATTGGCCGGTAACTGTAACCCGATCCAGCAATTTTGGTCATTGGTTGGTACCATGAACACAAGGATCCATACATGAAGCCATTACTTGTTTGGGTCCTCCACCAGTCCACCTATATACAGGTCAGAAACGAATTTACGTTGCCTGGTTTATCAAATTCACCTGCTGCTTCCTAACGTAATGACAACCCTGTGCTTGAATGCTCTTATAGCTTTAATGACGTCGAAGAGATAATTTAGCTCTTCTATTATTCAGGTTTCCTGTCAATAATGGAGTGTATTTTCTTGATTATGAATATACCGAATATTACAATTTATCTGTAAAGAATTTAGATCTTAAAATGCGGATGGTTAGTATTTAGCATCTAATGGGGTCGTACTGTGACGCTACGTTTGTTCTTCGGGGTTCATCGATACCAAATCGAGCGACCTCGCACAAGTTCAAATTTGTTTCTCATAACATTGTTAAAAATGACCAAACAAGCAAACAAAAGGAGCCCCCGTTACTGCTCCACACCCCCAAGGGAACAGCGAATCTCTCCAGAGTCCCACTCACACCTGTCCACGCACACGTGGGCTCCAAAGTTATGAGTTCGCTACTTTTATATACATACTCACAGAATAGTCTAGTTTCCTTCCATGTAGGACACTTCTCTCGCTCTTTAATGACGATATCTCGCAGAATCGCGTTCGAAGTAGATTAATCTGAACGACCTCAAAAATTATTGACCGAAAAAGAGTTAGTGATTTTGATGCATGCGAACAGTCGCGTTCCTTTACCCACGATTTACTTCACAAAAAAACTCAATACATTTGCACCTTCTCCAACTTAGTGTTTTCGCTTTTTATCTGGTACTTCTCTTATTCTACAGATATCACGCGCTCATTCGCAGTTACTTCAGTATTGGAATAAATATGGGTACGTCGAAAATATATCTGAGAAGGATAACTAAGAATACACTACAGTATATGTGAATTGTAGAACGGTAATTTTCGAGTGAATATTTAAAAAGCCCTGTTCGTGACCCAAGCAATACGTGTTGCGGATGAACAATGGGAACATCATGGCCGTTTGTTGGAAACGGAACCCACGCCCTGAGAAACTAGTCCAGTGTTCTATCGATAAAGCTATGAAGGCCATTGATGATGACGATGATGATGCTAATTTCGTTTTACTTAGTCAGAATTATTCAGAATTCACAATAGAATAATGAATGAATTATTAATTAATTAATTAATTAATTAATAGATTTTATTTTATAAGGTTTTAATACATAATATGGATTTATGGCAACAAAATTCCAAGGTATGATTAAAATTACCCAGGGCCGATAAAGTACAATGTATGACAATAAAAAAACCAAACAAAACACCAAATCATAAGACTCACATCTAAACATCAAAAGATTGAACGTCCTTTTGTTTTTAGGTGGTTTATTGTCGAGTGTAGACTTTGGAGCGAAAGCCCTCGTTAACTGCTTTCACTCCGTATCTAACGTTAATTTTACTCGTCAACGGCGACGTGTCTGACCGGAAAGGGTCAAGAATACCGCAGTTAGCTCCTTTCGGTCCATACCCGACTTTTTAATTTTACTCTGGCTAATGCCAGACAATTTTAGTAGTCAAGGAAAGGCGTCCCGGACCGGCAAATGTTAAGAACACCACAGTTATGACCCAGCCGACATCTGTAGCCAAAAAAGGAAACCTAAAGGACATTATAAGGACAAAGTATATGAACTCAAGGCCCTTAGAAACTAGCCCAGTGACTCTACCGAGTGCAATACGAAGTTCGTTGCCGGTAGATGTCCCGAAATAATGACCTGAGATCAAGAAAATAATGAAGTGAGCTTCAAGTCTGAGTGTGTTATCTCCTCACTAGCTTATTCAATAAATTGAGCCTCGGTTTTGCAATCTGTGCTTTATCTCTAGGTCGAGATTGAAAGCTAAGAACGTGATGTACGTCAAACAAATTCTTCATGTTCTCACTTGTTTTCTGAACTGTTTTGGTAAGACAACAATGTTACGAGAAATTTTTACGTTTTATTTGTCAAAGGTATTGGCAAAATTTTTGAAAGTATTCCGCATTTTATGTTCACCATTTTGACGCTGGCTTTTTTAACTCATTTAGACAAGTCATTGAAAGCGGATGAACAACAAGAGGGCAAAAATTGCAAAGGTGCTGTAATTTTACAGTCATAATTATCGATATGACAAAGTGGTGGCTGGTGTAATTACCCTTAAATGTACATATAAACTATCTGCTACAATCTCATTTCAGAGTGCGAATTCTGGAAATTCTTACCATAATAACTAGACAATACGATCTAATTTATATGTACATAAAAGAAATAAATTTGTAGCAGAGTTGTTAATACATTCTATTTGATAAGATTGAACCATCAAATACGGCCTCGTGTTTTCGTGAGTTCATGAGGAAAAATACCGGGTCATAACTGGTTTGCTGAGATGTTTGTTAAATTTCCAAATATTAGTAAAGAAGTTAAATCTGAAGGCCATTAGTCAGAAGAGCATTTTTGGTTTAAAATATGTAAAGTTGCAGGACAGCTTTTGACTCCGCAATCTGCTCCCGCATTTGTTGCATTTTCCCGCCTAATTATTTAAAAGAAAATTCTTGTAAAATTCAGTCATTCTTTTTCGTTTCTCATGCAGTTTGGCAATTTTTGTATTATAGTGAGCGAAATGTTAAGTAGCATACTATTCTATTATAAAGAAATCCACATTTAATTGACGATATCTTGCAAACCGTTTACGTTAACTGATTAGTTGCACAAAATTGCCATGGATACAACTCAGAATTAATCGCCCCGTGCGCTGTATATTACCGTGGCTCAATACTCACAAGTCACAGCACGTTCACGCTCATCAGACGGTTAAGCATGGAGTCAAATGTGGAAGCCTGACAGTGTCTAACAATGTTTCCAAATACTTTAATACCAAGCTAATACACTCATGCACTAACTTAAACTGCACCGCTGCTATTTGATCTTACAAACCACTAAAACCTCATCCACACGATACGGTTGTTGCATAAATTCGTCGCCCTGCTTTATAGATAATCCACAGCAGTGGCGTAGCCAGGCCCGGGCGTCAGCTACGAACATGGGCGTTTCCCAAAACGTATTTGGCATATTCAGCTGAAAAATACACGACAAATTTTGAATAATTTGATATCAGCCCTTTAAGTTTGGTCCACGAATGGAATTTCTTTGCGCAACTTTTCCTCCCACGCTAAAAATTCGCGCAATTTGTTCTCATCAATGAGATATCTCGTGGTTTTAAAAGTAATTTGGAGGATCTGTACGATTGAAGCCTTCGAATCCAGCTCGGTGCCGCAGCCTAAAAAACGGGAATAGCGCCCTCATAATGCAAGAAATAGCCTTTCAGAGACCCAAGAATTCAAACATTTTCCGGGGGAGCATGCCCCCGGATCCCCCTAATTAGAATGCTTCTCAGGCCCGGGTATCACAGATTCTCTGGCTACGCTACTAATCCACAGGAGCACAACCCCTGCTTCTATACGATTCGTTAACGAACGTTAACTTACGTTCTGAAAACTTTAGTAAGTGTATCATGTACATCAGGACGAACAGATGTATGCACTATACAGTGTATTAATGAATGAATTCTTCCTGCCAAAGGCACATCTCGGAAATATCCTCGTTGTCATTCCTTACATTACTAATACTGGTATAGAACTGAAATTTGTCTTGATGGCAACGCTTAAATAGCGAAAGCAATATCTAAAACCGATTAATAGCTCAACCACGTTAAGTTTCTTTAATCTTAGACTCGGCAAACTTGGCAATTTCCCTAATTCTTTAAGGTTTTGTTGTAGTAGTCGCATATGGTCGTTTTTTCATTGTCAATGGAAATACAATTAGCCTGAGTGAAGTCGCTCGAAAACGATGATTCAAATATAGAAATACGTTAATCTATATTTTACTGTACTTCTCATCGGCTCATACCAAAATGATACAATCTAACGTTCTCGTAACTTGTTTTATTAATGTAGCTGATGTCAAACTGTTGACCATAAACGACTTTTTATTTATTGCAAAAATGGACAACTTTAACCTTTTTAAAGTAAGTGAACTGAAAATAGTTTGTATCTCCTACAAACGTTGTACGATTTTAAGAATCCTCTCGGTCTAATTTTCACTTTTTTTCAGATAATATTTTAATTAAGGACATGCACAAACATTAGAAATTGATAATTCTTATCAATATTCCGAACAAAATATGAAATATTGAAAAGTTACTTTAATACTTTATGAGATAGACATAAAGCTATGCCTAATTTAAATTTATTTGCTCTGTAATTGCATGCATTTCCTTCCTAATTTTCTATTCGAAATTGTGCATTGTGTTCTGTGAAAATGTTTATATTAAGGAAACAAGGAAAAATAGAAGGAGCTTGTATCACAGTCGGCTTATAACCGGAATAATTTTTTTGTATACTTGTAGATTGCCCCATAAGCAACATTTTACGGTATTGACTCTCGGAATTTTTGTCTATATCTTATTTAGATAAAGCGATACTGTGAACGTAGCATGGTATCTAAAAAGGTACGTTGCAAGAAATTATTAAAGGAGAGATACCTAATCTATAAAACTTTTTATGTACACAAGCCTAAGAAGTTTGACAAGCTGTCTAGAATTAAAAGTCGTCGACGTTAACTCACCATCAGTTTTTTTTATTTTATTTTAATTTATTGTATTGTGTTTTATTGTATTATTTTATTGTATTATTTTATTGTATTATTTACTTAAAATGGAAAGTGTTTAAATAGAGCAAATGGAAAGTGAAGTAAAACTGCGAATTACGGAGAAATATCTGAATAAAACGTCCGAAAACCCCGGTATTTACGTTGAAAAAAACACGAGAAAGTCCTGTGACTCGGTAAATCACATGTTTCGGTTACTTTTCGCAGAACTAAACTGAGAGCAATTCAATCCAAGAAGTAATTTTAGTCAAATAATCCGATTCTTCTAGTAGACATAAGGGGTGAAGAAAACAACTGAGCTTCTTATACTTATCAGTGGATCCTTGTCAGTGTGTTCTCCTTGAATCAAATGAGCATCAACACAGCGAGTTCTTGTAAAATAATTCTATGTTGTCAAAGAAGTAAAGCTCCTATCATAAAAAGTGGGCAAGTGGCTAGTTTCCTAGCATGGACGAGATAATGGTGACTTATCAGTTAGTTATTTAAATGCATGTAAGTGCAAATACAAGTGTTGACCATACTTTAAACTGCACATGTTAGCCTTTAGCAACATGGTAATATTCTTACCGGAACAAGTTAAGAAAATGTGGTTAGGTGAATAAAAAACCGTAAAATTCATTTTGGTTTATCACAGTTTGCTTTTGGATCTGGAAAATTTGAGCTCAGTCTTCAGTGTAGTCTCATTTCGGAAACACAAAGTCACCCACCAGACCAGCTAAGTTTTTAAATTATTTTAACTTGTCTCACGTGAATTAATCTCACTTCGGGCAACCAGATTAGTGTTAATGTACAACCCTGGGAACGGTGGTGATATTCTTGTATCATAGTGTTGTCATGGGTTTAAGGTTGTTTAAAAAATCTGTCGAAATGTTGCAATAAAATGAACAAAACATTAATATTTTTCCTTCCTTTTTATAGCTGAATGGCTTTGTTGATAAGTACAACTCGACGTTTTCGCCGAAAGGTAGAATTTTTTTGCTTTTTGTTCGTTATAGCGTTCGTTTTATTTTCGGGTTGATGCGTTATGATTGAGTTTCCTTATATCTTGACCTTTGGTTATGCCATGTTGTCCCTAAATAATTTTTGCAATAATTTTTATAATTATTTGGTAAGATATAATATGATATGATATATGATGTAATATGATGATATGACATGAAATCGTACTTCTATTACATACCGCAAAAGGCAGAATCTGCAGATATCGGCTGATGGATGATTAGTTGCTGCATTGTCGTTTCTAAGTCAAACTTTTCACAATTGCATAAGTTTGATTTGTTTAAAATGTTTTTGTTTACGCTTGAAAGTCGATTTCTTCTGTGACTCGTTCATAGTTAGTTTCAAGAGTTAACGAAAAGCGAAAAATTTTACTTTGCTGCAGCCTCATATACTGATTTGATAATGTTGTCAAAAATTACTCGCCACTTGAAAAATGTACTTCACTAAAGTAGCGATCCCAAGTAGTTCCCTATGAATTACCCTTCGTGTAGGACATACCTTACATAAACCGTGAACTGGCCATTTACGCGGTTACGAAGCCGCGTCATTTCGGAGTTTACAAGCTTTAGACCGAGCCCGTTTATATATTATTGCTGATTATTGTCCCACTTCCTTTCAACCAGTCCAAATAACGTGACCGAGGAGTACAAATATTTTGCGATGTTTCGACCGTAGATTATTTGTAATCTAAAAAAACCTGTTTGACGAGCTTTTTTCTTGACCCAATGAGTACGTTTAATTGAACATGTTGCGTAATTCAGAATTTTAGTCAGCTTCCGGAAGTCGAACTACTTTCGAAATTTCGATAAAATGGTGTAAATTTTCATATTGTTGAATGGAATGAGATAATAAATAACGCCGTCTAATTTACAGTGCGGCTGGATATTTTGCTCTTCATTTTGATAGGGCCTACAGGCTGGCCGAAATGCAATACGACTCGTAAAATATCCAGACCTAGAGTACACTAAATTGTCTAATGAAGATTATTTATTATTCATTCAAAATACACCCCAAATCCTAACATCAGCCTAGCAAAATACACCCTAAAAACTGAAAACGTAAAACTTCACCTTGAAATGAGATGCAGTTGCCAATGCAGTCGCAGAAAACGCATTGTTTAAGTTTCCTGAAGCAGGGTTTCCATCGGAAGCAAGCAACGCGAGTGACAGGGAAAAAATTTTTCGTTCTGAATGAATACACACGGATGATCAGGCCAGGATCGAGTGACGCCAACGATAAAATTACTGAACAGAGCGATCAGTCAAATGCAGCTTGGTGATGGCGTTGATAGCTCGAAGCAGCGGGAAATCAGAAATATCTTATCTGGGGGTTTACAGTTTTGAATGTGTAACGAAATATTTATTAGATTCGACGTATGCATGATGTTAAGTTATTCCTCTTAGACATGGACATCGACTCATAATATCAACCTTGGTCTGGATAACCCTTGATATCATGCTTAGCCTTTTGCAGTAATAGTTTGTTATTTGCTCTTCGTAAGTCACGCTTTATAACCAGGGGAGCAAACAGGATTAATGAAAGAGGAATTAAGTAAAAAAAGAAAAGGAATGCGTCTCCTCTCTGAAATATTGGAGAGCAAACAGGATTAATGAAAGAGGAATTAAGTTAAAAAATTAGAGGAATGCATCTCCTCTCTGAAATATTGCAAAAAAGATAACATTTTCTTTAAAAAATTCAATATTTAGTACGGACAAAGAATTTTTTAACAGTGATGGGAGGGCTGTTACCCTTACTGCCACTCCCCCATGGTTGCGCTTCTGCTTGTAGCAATACATCTATGACTTGATCTAAATAGTTTCGAGTGAGATGTTTTCAATTGAAATACACCAACAGATAATTCAATGTCAGAGTGATTAAACACCATATTTTCGTCTTTTTGAACAATCTAAAGACAGAGTGAACGATGACGAAGAATATACTCCAACGTCATCTCCGCTACAAATTATAGAAAGCTTTCTGGAATGTTTGACTAACGCAAATAAAGATGGACGAATTTTCCTCAACAGTCAAGGTGCGTGTCGTATATTTGTCACTCTCGCGTTACGCCAAAAGTTGAAAACTGACGGTCACATCTGAAAAAAAAAACAGTGGCAAGAGCTGAATGATTACCGTTAGTTGCACTATTTTGATGACATGAAAGGGTTCTACAACTTTGAAAATTACATTGGCAAACTACAATCGTGTAAAAAAAAACTTGAAACAGCTTTATCGATGGTTTCATTTTCGAAGATTTTCGTTTTGTAGTTTGTAAATTTACTTGTCCTGGCTCCTGATTCAATTTTGGTTAACTCAGTTCGCAAACGTATTGACTATATTTTGGTTAAGAGAAATGGGTATTGAAATGTGGGTAAGAAAACTCGCTTATGAACACGTACCATGAGATGAAAGTACCAAAGTGGTTTTATGGCCAAATGTCTTTGCAGTGCAGTCTAAGACAGAATGAAAAAACTGGGCCAAGCAGCGATTCAGGCCGAGCGCCTCTACCTTTCTATTCCGACGATCGACCTACGTTCAAACAAAACATTTAAGAATCAAACATTTTGTGGAGGATTAGTACCCATAAACCCCGAAACGGTTTCTTCCGTTCCAACTTAGCCTCCTTCAGGGACGGACATATAGGGGGCAAGGGGGGGCTTGAGCTTCCTTTCTAAACTTGGGGGCAGAGCTCCTCATTTCTGCCGAAAAATGCAACATTTGTACTTGTTAGTGAATATTGACATATGGAGGAAATTTGGTGTAACATAAAGTGGAAGAAGTGGCAGAAGAAACTAATAATTTATAAAGATAACTAAAATTGTTTTGAGTCAACCGTAGACATGTCACCAAATCCTATTGCCATTATCCCCCCTCCTGTTTTTTTGGGAGCCGTCTCCGTCCTTGTCCTTGTAACATAAGTATCATCCGCCACGATAGTTCTTATTTTTATTTTGTTATACTTGTAAATCATAAAAAATATATCTAGTCTTCCGGCGGTGGAACCATTTTGAAAAGTTCCTAATGCTTCAATTTCAGAGTTCGTTTGCCGCACTTAATTCCACCAAGGATAATTATCCATTTCTGTTTTTTTCATATCTTCCGTCGTACAAACTCAACGTTTTCTTTATAATTATCAATGGAAAAAAACTACCTTCCAATTGCTGTCAGTACGTAGCCTCGAGAACTTAATTAGTCATGCAACGGTCTGATCACTGAATGTTTTGGTATGGATACTCTCTCTAATGAAATAATTTTCCAGCATATATTTTCATTATCGAATTGTTAAGACTTATATTGTAACTCTAACATGTCACGTCTTTTTGGTTTTTAGCACGGTTGAATCACTGCAGCCTCAAATTTCTCCTGCTTAATCCTGCTGTTTATTTTAAAAGTGTCGTTGAGGAGGCCAGAGCTGTAGTTGTGGCTGGTGGAACAATGCAACCGGTATGACTCGTTAAAGTGTATTGTAGTTCAAAGAGGCAACTCGAATGAACTAGTTAACGAGGTTAGTGGGTGGACCTGCATGAGGCAGGGAAAACGCGAATTGTTCTAAGGTGTGTTGTGGTGGGTTTGCGGTGGAGTAAAGGGTAATCGACGAAATGACCACCGGCCTTTCAATTCTAAAACTTGCAACTTAAATTAATGATTTTACCTGTAAGTTAACAGGAACTACAGATCAACAGTCACACGCAAACAAGCATTTGTGAGAGAAGAGTTTGGGGTGAAAAATGTCGTCAGACCTCGACCTAACATAATCTTAGTGATGTTCAAGTGGCGATTATTACTAAGAAGGGCATAAGCCATAGGGGTAATAATCCCTAGTAGCTCATCGAAAAATGTCCTGGAGCAATCATCCCCGAGTGCGATCAATGATTGTATTTGTATGAAATCTTACGCATGAATCTATGGATGAGCGGATGACCTGTGTAACAATTCACCCCTAGCTACATTTGTATTTAAAAGTATATATCGTCACAAGAAATGAAGGAATTAGAGAACGAATATGTGAACATCAGTGACACGTCGTCCCACGCATTTTCTTTTACGGGAGCTTTCTATACCTCTACAAAAACTATTACAATAGAAACTGAAACATATTTTAGAGATTGAGTTTTTAAAGGGTAATAATGGCTAAAACTGAAGTTAGTTAGAGTGGAAAATCTGCACAAAATTGGCCATTGAATAGTGAGTTTGGTGGAACTTAGTTTGGAAACAGAGGCATGGCTATATAACAGAGACTGCAGTGGTACATGTGGTACGTGGTAAGACGTTATAAAGTCATATCTGCAAACTGTGACTTGTACCGTAAAAAGCCGGAAATGTTGTGATTATTATATATATCATATATAAATTAGCATATGTATATATGTAATAATATTTGAAAACAGAGCAGGAGTGCTTCATCGGGATTTAAACCATAAGGCGACAGCCGAGTGTTTTAGATCCGATGAAGCACATACTGCGAGTTTTTTAGATGTCTTCTAAAATGAACTTCTTAATACGTTAATTCGCGAACAAATTTGAAAATTTATGTTTTCAAAGCCGAAAATTTCACTTCTTCTTCACATGTAAAGTCACGTGTGTCTTTATCACATATAAAGACCCGACACGGTTATGATTTTCTTTTGTATTTTCCTCATAAATTCTTAATGAATTTTAGAAACATATATATGTATATATCAACTGGTATTTTGCTATTGGTATGTGATGTACGTATACTATTCGAATGTGACGTCCATACTTAAGTCTTATAAGTTGCCAAGTGGATAAGATGTCATTTTTAAACTGAGGTTACCGATTCAAAACCCGGATAGCTTGTCTGGAGGATCAATCCAGGTGAGCGAACAGCTTTTCAGCTGCCCTTCAAAGCATGGTAGGACATGCCTTGAGTTTCGATATTTTTTTGCTTGTCTTTTGTTTGTTTTTACAACCAGCCTTTACAACAAGCAAGGACATTTATCTTAAACGTCTTTTCAGATTTGAATATCCGTGTCGTATTTTATTATTAGGTTTCGGAATTTAAACAGCAGCTTTTATATTCCTGTTCTTTATCACCAGATGAAATATCCGAATTCTCGTGTGGTATGTATTCTAGTTTTGTTTTTATTGCTCCAGTCAGAGGCATGTGACTTCTAGTTGTTTGAGACGCCATCGCGGAAGACATGTAAAAAGCTAAAAGGTTGATGAAATGCCTAACTTGAAATGAAGTGAGAAACTAAGCGTTTAAAGCTGGGACCTCTCGTCAAATAGTGAATCATGAAGTGAAATAGACGCTATAAAGAGACTTGAAGGTGATGCAGTGCAGGTCAACAAATGTTTCTTGAAAAATTGACTCATGCGTGTAAGGGCCCATTTTCACGATGTGACTGTTGCTTGCAATTGTTTGTCGTAGCGTATGTATTGTTGTGTTAAGTGCACAGTCCCTGGTTACGATTCGCTCGCTAATATACACTACTGTGCAAAAGTCTTAGGCACTTCAGAAGGAAAGTTAGTTCAAAAAATCTAGTGAATGTACGGATTAAAAAAACACTTTGTATATCGATATTTATTATGTTTACGGTAAATTTCAACACAACTGGTCTACAGAAGTACAAGTAAAAAGCACAAAAAAGGAGAAAAAGAGTAGAACATTCAATATTTTGTATGGCCCCCTTTTTCTTTCAATTCTGTGAGGAATACTGTCTTGTCGTTTCTGCAGAAAGTTGCCTGGTATGTTGTTCCATGCATCACGAAGAACATCCCACAGTTCTTCTGTTGTTGTTGATTGCTTTTCCAGCTTCTTTCTGTCCATATAGTCTCAAACGGCCTCAATTATGTTCAAATCCGGGCTCTGAGCTTGCCAATCCATTAGCTGAAGTTGCCTTTGATTTTCTTTTCTTTGTAAATAGTCCTTCACTTTCTTAGCAGTGTGCTTTGGGTCATTATCATGTTGGGAGATGAAATTTGGACAAACTAATCGCCTACCAGATGGTACAGCATGGTGAAATAAACTTTGCTTGTGCTTTTCTGCATTCATTATGCCATCAATTTTAATTAAATTCCCAAATCCACCTACAGAAATACACCCCCAGACTTGGACTGACCCTCCTCCACGCTTTTTTGTCGGCTGCAAACACATATCTTCGAACTGTTCCCCGTTTCATCTTCGCACATACTGTCGTCGCTTTGTCCCAAATATTTCAAATTTTGACTCGTCACACCACAAGACACTTTTCCATTGTTCAGCACTCCAATTCTTGTGCCTTTGGGCAAATTTGAGTCTCTTAGTCTTATTTCCTTTCTGAAGATGTGATTTTTTGACTGCAACCCTACCATTTAGGCCATTCCTTATGTGTGATCTTTTTACAGTTCATGAGTGTACTTGTTTCCCCGACGTTTGAGTGAGTTCTGTAGCAAGATCCAAGCTTGTTTATCTTCTGTTTCTTAGGGATGTTATCTTCAGATATGTCTCCTTAGTAAGTTTCCGTGGTCTTCCACTCCGCTTTCTATCCTCAACTTTTCCTGTCTTCTGTTGCTTCTCGTTCAGAATTGCTTGGACTCCACACCTTGAGACTCCAGTTTGACGTGTAATTTCATTCTGGGAATGCCCTTGCTCGTGTAATATCACCACTCGATATCTTGTCGCAATTGATATCTTTGTCATTTTAGATACTGTGAGCATTTAGTTTAGAAGGTTAAATTGCCAAAAAAGCCCACTTACGAATGTGGGAAGTTTGTACTAATCTAAATGTGAGCATGTTTGCAGGTTTCCCAAAGTCGAATTTGCTCTTCACTTACTGAATTGAATGAATGGTTCAAAGATGCCTATTATTAGTGGGTGCCTAGGACTTTTGCACTGTAGTGTAGCAATACGTCCTGACGACGCTAGTGATTTAATCGTATACATCACAAAAACAAAATCATGTACGATAATCGTATGGTCTGGATGGGGCCTAACATCCCATAATTTGTGAACGAGTTTTTACGACGTTTTGTTACACCGACAAGTTGCGAGAAAAATTGTTGTTAAAAATCGTCCCATGCTATTTCACATTTATATTTTGAAAACGTCATGTAACAAAAATAGATATTTTATATCAAATGCAAATATTGACTGCAAAGTAATTAATGAGATGTAAATAATGGCAGTTCATTTGCTATTTTAAACGGAGGGTGGATTACTAGAGGATCCAAGGAGATGGTTATGCGCAAACGGAGATCTGGTTTACTATTCGACAGTAAAAAAGAGTTTCACCTGGTAAGCCACTGGTCCCCTTTTTACCGACAATCAGCAAAACCATGTCACCTTCTACAAATTATACCATTGGCTCGTGTCCTTTGTCTGATCCTAGAGCCTGCTCGTCGATATTTAAAATACTCAATGACCTGCCATCATTTACATCTCATGTTGTTATTGATTTCGCGTTTGATTGGGCATTTTTACCGTCGCATGAATTGTTTACGTACAAGACCTTGACCAGTTTATTTTTTATTTCAAGTTTCTCTCTTTGACCAAGGACCTTCGCTCGCCAAGAGTTCATAAGCCAATTATTTTAATTGTCGTTTGAGGCCCATCCACACGATGCGATTCTCCCATTCGATTCACCGCCCTTGCGAATATGATTATGTCTTAAGGGCACTATCTCTGATTACGATTCGCGCGGAAATGTTGTAATACGTCCCGCCGACTCTTGTGGTCAAATCAGATACATCAGGATGAACAATCATATACGACAGCCGTACCGTGAAGATCAGCATTACACTACCTACGCAACGTTCTACTTTCAGAGCATACTGCATTATCGTATGAGACAGCCGTTCTACATATAGATGATCTTAGAACATGAAATTGTAAAATCTGGAGAAACTTAAAAGGCTTATTTAAAATTGCATTATCAGTCTTTTTCGTTAATTCAGGGCCAGTTTTAAGCTTGATATTGCGAAATGACCTAGCGCTAGGTCAAATGCCTTGCTTTTAGAAATGATCTATATAAATGTATGATTTAGTAATATGTCTGGTGGATCACTCTCGTGAGGATTTTATACATCTTTTACATTACGATGCGGATACTTCCTTAAGGTTTTCTACTACTTTCATATGAAATCTAGTCAGCTTGAAAAATTCTTTTTTCTTGGTACTTTCTAAAAGATTCGTTTAAGTGTATTTTCATCAAGATATGTGTGTACGGGTATATGTATATTTACATGTATGTGTGCGTGAATATGTGTATATGAACTTATGAAATACATGTAAATATCATGTGCTCACTCTGATTTGACAAGCCTCATTTTCCTGTCGAATACAAAGGCATGAATGACATCACGAAAATTCTAAAAATTTTATGAAACAAATGTAACAGCTTTCGTGTCTCTATACTGTGATCGAAACATGAATGACACCATTTCAACCAGAGACACTCAAGCAATTTTCTATTTGCTTAGTATAAGTAGCCGCAAATATGAACGTAGGTATGAAAACAGATATATAGAAGTGTAGGTTCACGGTGTAGGTATAGGTGTTGATGTAGGTATAGGTGTATTCATAGGTGTAGGTTTTATTTTGAAAATTCTTACGATCTAGGCCGTAAGTGAAATACTCTTTACGGTGGGAGCCTACAAAGCTGTAAACAAGCTGAGGGCATGACCCCTAGGTCTCAGCCCCAAAGGTGTAGGTGTAAATATACAGGTTGGTGTAGGTGCAGGTATAAGTATTATATATGTATATATGTGTGTGTATATATATATATATATATATATATATATATATATATATATACAGATATATCTGTTTATAGTGTGTCCCAAAAAAAGGCTATCCCATTCATGCTTCATTAACATTCTCTTCAAATTACCTTTTGTACAACAAGTAATTTCTAAAGAATAATCATTTTTAATAGGGTAACCTTTTTTGACACACACTGTATATCTAAATCTATATACACAGGTACAGGTACAGATATGAATAGAGATATAGATATTGATGTAGATATAGTTTATTACGCAGATTAACTCGTATTTTCCATCGTCTCAACCAACCAGGACATGTTATTCCTGAAGACCATTTGTTGCCTATTGCTTTGACAAAAGGACCGTCCGGTGTTGACCTTGATTTCACTTATAAATTTAGAGATGGAAAGGCGATGGTAAGAGTTTAAGTTTGTCAGATAACACTAGTTTATTTAATTATCTAGCGCAAATTTAGTGAACTATATCAAACTTCTTCGCACTTTAGGCGTGTGGTTAAGCAATATGTATGCGTTTCTCATTAGTTTGCTTGTCATGTACAGGCCAAAAACAGTGCATATGGAGATGTTTTCCAAGTTCTCCAAGTCCTCGTGAAATGTCTCTTTATTAATCTTTACCATTGTTTTCAAATTGTGATTTTTATGTAATAACTTGTTTAACAGATATCGGAAGTCAGTCGAGTGCTGATGAATCTCTGTCAAATTGTTCCTGGTGGTTTAGTGTGTTTTTTTCCTTCGTACGATTATAAAGAAAGAGTTGTCAAACAGTGGTGCGAAAGTGGCACTTTTCAGAAGATTAGTGCCAAGAAGAAGGTACGCAAGAGTATTCTATAACTTTAAAATTCACATGTACGTAAGTCTCAAATTTATTTAGCATGTGGAGTTGAAGGAGGAAGGACGGGCACGTCCCGCTTGTAGAATTGGAATATTTAGAAGGTGAATTTAGCATTCTTTTTTTCGTATAGAATTTTTGAATTTGTTTAAACAGGAAGATCGGACCACATGGGATAAAACGCTCAACCTAAAATTGTATGCCTTCAGTAGAGAGAGTTTTTAGGTTAGAAATGATTTTGCCTCACTTTATCGCCGAGTAAAGGTTGATAATTCTGGAAGACTGAGTTCCAAATAGACATGCAAAATTTCCCCCATTATTTTTGCTTTGAAGTCTTGGCTAAAAATCTTTTTGCGTTATAGATTTTTTCCGAACCAAAAAACACCTGTCACGTGGAACAAACTCTTCTGGATTACGGCAAGTTTATTAAGGTAAATACATTAATGTATTGCATACATGTACGTTAGTGTCGAGCTTACTCGATAGTTCAAACATGAAACACACTGATCAGGCCTCTTCCACCAAGGCACTCGCTGAGCGAAGTTATGTCATGGTTCGCCCTGCTAAATACGCTGATTTCACGTACAAGTGCAACCACAATTCGCGCTAAACCTACATTAAAAGATGACGAGCGATTTCGGAATAAGCTGGTACGTACACTTGGAGTTTCCTAAACTAACACGTTTGGCAAAACTTGCAGCACCTTGATCCCATCAGCACGACATCATGGTACACATTATATCCGCTGTAGAAGAACCTCTCTTGCTGCGAATGTGCAAAGGATTGTTCGTCCTCATTGCTTTTTCAAACAGATAATCCATTAATCGTGAAATCCTCAAGCGCTTTCCGCTGTTTCCTTCACAATATCTCTAAGACCGTGGAGTGAACGCTCAATCGAACGTCTTGTTTAAACCTTTCCTGTCCGGGACGTCTCCCCTTGACGAGTAAAATCGTCTGGCGTTAGCCAAAGTTAAAGTAAAAGGCCAGGTACGGGCCGTAAAGGGTATACATGTTTCAAAATGGAGAATCCTAAACGCTTACTGGAGTCATTTCAAATGAGAAAAGATCACTTAAACGTCGGTCATAACCAAAATCTTATGAGAATTGAAACACGATGACTCAATATCTGGTCAGCAAAACATCAATTGTTCTTTTATTACCAGAAGCAAACGAGCAAAAGCGGATAGGTGAATATTAAATTAAATGCTAGCATTTGCCGTAGTTTCCCCACTTAATTTAATTCTTCGTTATACGGACCTTATGATGGCGGTTATTTAAAATATTTTTTATCAGTACATAAATTAACGTCATTGTCCTCGTTCTCATGTTTGTCATTTCAAAGAATCTTTCCTTCCAAAAGAAGTGATTGAGGCCTCTTAAGATGCACAAAAAAGAATATTTAACCTTTTAATGTCCTGTTTCCGATATATCGGACACACTGGAACAAACAAACAGATGAAATAACAAAGGAAAAACAGAGAAAGGACAAAGAATAAAAGTAAAAAATTCAAGCGATAAAGGGTTGAACTGGTGGTTGTTACGAATACTGTATACGTTTGCCTATTCTCTGAATCCTATCTTAAGAGCTGAGCCAGGAAATCGTGGAAGATAGAGGGGTAGGAAACAATTAATACACTTATCGTTGTTTTTTGTCATTTCAGAGATCGCAGTCTTCTCACGGAAAGACATCGAGCTCTCCGAATGGTGCAATCTTGCTTTGTGTTGTCGGTGGTAAAATGAGTGAAGGAATAAATTTCTCTGATGACTTGGGAAGGTAGTTAAACGGTTTGGTGTTGAGTAGGCTATTTTAGTTTCCTTCCTTCATTTCCTTCCGTTCCACTCCTTCCATTTATTCTCTTCCTTTCCCTCCCTTCTTTCTCTTTTTTCCTTCCCTTCCTTCCTCCCCCCCTTACTTCCCTCTCTTAGTTCCTTCACAACCTCCAAACGTCCATCCAGACCACCTTTAATTCCTAGTTTCTTTCTTCTCTTCCTTCTTTCTCTCCTTTGCTTCCTTCCTATTCTTAATTCCTTCGTACCTTTCTTCCTCCCTACGTTTCTTCCCTCCCTCCCTCTCTATCTCCTTTTCTTTTCCTTCCTATTCCCGTTTCTTTTTTCTCCCATTCTATTTTCCCCCCTCCGTCATTTCCTTCAGCATTCCTTCTCCTCGTTCCTCCTTCCTTCCTCTCTTACTGTGATGGTTCTTTTTATACTTTTTCTCTCATTCTTCCTTTCTTCATCCTTCCCTTTATCCATCCTTTCATCTCTCATCTCTTCCCATCATTCCTTGGTAACTTCTGTTGTAACTCTTCAATATTTGCAACTATATCAGCGTGGCATTCCTTCCAGTAATTAGACCAACAATCGCAACTTTGCTTACCCTGAGTTGCATTATTTAATGGGTGAGCTGTTATTTGTGCTAGCCATTCCTGGTGTTCTGTTTCTCATCTGTTCACGTTCAACCGAGTCAAACGAACCTTCGTTACTTTTTCATCCGTATACGCAACCATCTCACCTTGATCAGGTGCTAAAGTTTTAGATATCTTCAATATTTATTTCTGGTCAGTCTGCCGTTTGTCTGTCTGGTTCTTTCTTTTTCACCCTTCCTTTCTTTCTTCTCTTTTTTCTTTCTTCTCTTTTTCATTATTTCTTTCCTTCTTTCCTTCTTTCTTTCTTTCTTTTTTTCATCATTGTTAAGTCGATTACAGATTAATGCATACATCAGGTGTATGCGTTAGTTTAGTACGTCTTTGTTTCGTAATTTCACACCGAAATTATGATTTGGCGTTTTTCTTTTCATACGTTTTTCCTCTGCAGTGTTTTTTCATTTTATTTTATATCCCACAATTTTAGATGTGTTGTGGTAGTAGGGTTGCCGTACCCAAACATCCATTCACCGGAACTCAAAGAGTACATTGGTTATCTTGATGCCACCTTGGGGGTAGGTCTGGTCTTCATTAGTAACTGAAGCATTACAATTTACATTTTTAAACAACTGGATTAAGCTGCTAAATAGGGATAGTAAACTTATAACTCTGGTAAAAATTTGTCACACTTCGTTTCATGGTGACATATACAATACAACGACGTTAGTTTCGTAGATAAATCATATCTACATTTGTAAATGAAATGGTGAGGCCAGGTGCAGAGAATATTACAATATCTTCTTGGAGTAGCAATGTTTTTGAATTGATATTGGGAATATTATAGTTGAAAGTGACAGGATCTCACTCGATTGTTACTTACTGTGCTGTCTTTATTAGTCTAAGGCGGGACAACAGCATTGTGAAAATGTATGCATGAAAGCTGTCAACCAGTCTATCGGTAAGGATTTTTCATTTTTCTGTACAAATTAAATCTACTAATAGATAAATAACATTGCCTAATCCTTTTCAGACTGATGGGAGAGAAAATGCGCTCACCGTTTTCAAAATTCCCTAAAAAATTCTCTTACTATATTAAAAATACCATGATTTTGTATTACTAAAGTTAATCGGGAAACATTATTTGTCTTTAGCTTGTGTTCATAGCTCTGTTTTCATGGCAACCATATTGGCGAGGCCGTTTCGAATTAACTATGTTTTCTTGATTCATTAACAAATAAACATTCAATCAATGATGGAACTCATAACACAGTTTATCATTTATTAGTATCTCTCTGACTCCCTGTTCGATGTTGGTCACTCTATCTCATGTTGTCAAGCTTTATAAGTGTTCCAAGGTGTTTGGTCACTGAATGTTTGGTAATGACTGTTTGACGTTGAACAGGATGTCGTTAAAATATCTGCGAAGGGAGCAAAGTGTTAAACGAAGCAAATTTTTTTTCACCAACTTTAAAATTAACTATTTTACAGAAAAAATAACGAACTACAATTAACAGATTGTATACTTGAAATTTAAATCGTGACAATAACTAATTATCCACACATTGATGAAATTCGACAAACGAGAAATTATACGAAAAAAGCCGTTCGTTACTGACCTCTTCTGATGTTTCCATAAGGAAGCTAGAATTAGAATTTTGAAAATTTAAATTCTTTATAATACCATTTTCGGCATTCTGGCGATAGAAAACGTGATCACTTCTTGAACTCAACGAACAACCGAAAAAATATTTTCCATTATTCTTTTGCTTAACTGTTCTTGATTTCTGCAATCAAAAGCCATCAAAATGGTCTCAATCGTACAGTCGATCACAAAAGTGAGTACACCCTTTGCACTTTTGAAATTATTTCATTGAACCTTTTCAAGTAGCTGCATTAGTGGCACTGGCATGAAGTTCATTAGAGTATAGACATTCTGCGATTTATTTGCTCATGCAAAACTGCTATTCCACAAAAACAGTTTAATATACAATTGAGAATTCTGAAAACAGTGGCAACAAAAGTGAGTATACCCTTACAGCACAGTCACTTAGAATCTGCACCAATGTCAATATTTTGTTTGAGAACCATTGTTTTTCAGAACAGCCTTGATCCTATTGGGCATTGAGTTCACAAGAGTTGCGCAGGTCTTTGCTGGGATGTTCTTCCACTCTTCTGTGATGACCTCTCGGAGCTGCCTGATGTTGGACACCCGACATTCCTCCACCTTGCGTTTCAGGATGCCCCACAAGTGCTTGATTGGGTTCAGATCAGGCGACATGGTAGGCCACTTTAACACTTTCACTTTCCGCTTCTTCAGAAAGGCAGTGGTCTGCTTGGAGCGATGCTTTGGTTCATTGTCGTGCTGAAATACACCCCTTTTACCAAGCTTTTGCAGGGAGGGTACCATCTTCTCCTTCAAAATGTTACAGTACATAGTGGAATCCATAATTCCATCAATGAATTTGATCCCTCCAGTACCAGCAGCACTCATGCAGCCCCAAACCATGATGCTACCGCCACCATGTTTGACTGTAGGCAAACACAGTTTTCTTGGTACTGTTCATCAGGTCGTCGCCATACATACTGTACCCCATCAGATCCAAACAAGTTGATCTTTGTTTCATCAGACCACAATACATGCTGCCAGGCCCAGTAGGTCGTCGGGTTTGGATTGATGTGCTTCAGCGAACTGTTTGCGAACCTTCTTGTGTACTTGCTTCAGTAAAGGTTTCCGCCTTGGACGACGCCCATGCAAATTGATCTGGTGGACTGTGCGACGTATGGTTTGCGCACTCACAGTCTGACCAGATGTTTTGGAAATCTCTTCAGCAATACTAGTGGCACTTTTACGTCTGTCCTGAAGAGCCAACCTGGGAACTTGGCGAACAGTACTTGCAGTCATCTTCCTAGGTCTGCCTTGGCGACTCTGATTCACTGTCATACGATTCTTGGCAAATCTCTGAATGACCTTGGCCACAGTGTTGCAGCTTAGTTTCAAGGATATACTGATCTTCTTGTATCCTTGGCCATCTTTATGAAGGGCAGCAATTTTTTCCTTGAGATCTTCAGAGAGTTCTCGACCATGAGGTACCATGCTGACTATTCAGTAACTACTTGTGTGGTATTTCTGAGGTATGTACTTCTTCAGGTTGAATATTTATAGCCTACCAGCACATGGTATTACAACGCAGTGATCTAGTCATTCGGAAAGAATGTAAACATGACAGCTATCTTTCCATGGTTGGCGAACCTCAGACCAAAGAGTCTCTAGGGTGTACTCACTTTTGTTTCAGAATTCTCAATTGTATATTACATTGTTTTTGTGGAATAGCAGTTTTGTATGTGCAAACAAATCGCGGAATGTCTGCACTTCAATGAACTTCATGCCAGTGCCACTAGTGCAGCTGCTTGGAAAGTTGCAGTAAAATAATTTCAAAAGTGCAAAGGGTGTACTCACTTTTTGTGAGCGACTGTATGTGACATCAAGTCGTTTAAAATGTTAGAAACCATCGCGTAGCTTACGATAGTAGAGTGCAAGAGACTAAACTGGGAACGAAATAACGAGTAAATGGTTCTAACACATGAATTTTCACGCGTAATATAAAGCATTTACCACATGTTTTCTCTGTAAAACCCACTGTATTCAAACACGTGGCCTAAGTAAGATCTGAACCAGTGCCAATAAAAAAAAAATAGTTCTACTACCATACCACAGTCTAAATTAATTTGAGTTGGTGTTCGACTAGGCAGTAGCATCATGTACGAACTTGTTTTTATTTTTCTCTTGTTTTAGCTTTTTTTATGTTGTTTTGTAATTTCTCGTATCCATCTACTATGTACTTTTTGTATATGGTAGATGGATACATGAAATTATATACCACTGGTATATGGTAGATAGTTATATGTAATTAAGAGAAGTGCTAAGATACGGATCAGCAGTATGACGCTACCCCACAACCTTGCGAGAGCACAGTATTACTTCTGAAACTGGCTGTACCCAAAACGGAAAAATCTCACTAGATTGCTAAAACGCGCTCGGCGCGCCCGGACTCCAACTCCTTATTCATCAGTTACACCAACGGATTATATCGTTGGGACTCCGAATGGAACTGCGTGACGTAGAAATCAACTCTAAGGGTCTGGGGTTCTTCAGGATAACGGCGTTGCACTTGCTCCACCCGTCTTACCACTTTCACGGTTGGTGGTACCATACCTGGGTCACATACCAAAGATGTGAGCGTACGATTGCAAGGTAGGTGGCTTAACGGACGCAAGGATTCATCGACTCTCAAGGAACGGCGTACCAAACCAAGTGCTTGGTTTGCGTCGGTTGTTTTGAGCAGAAACCTGCTCTGACCTTAGTAAGTCATGCGTTATTCAGTACCGAAGTCTTCAAAGTTTTCTATCAATGTTTGATTGCCCCTTTCTTCGAGTGGTGGAAAGCAAAATCCAGAACTCTTTGATCGTAAGTTCAATCTGTCCAGGCCCTGTTGGAGAAACTCAGGCACGGACGGCGCCTGCACAGACTTTGTTCGGTGGTTTTAGTTCAGTAAAACGAGCGTTGGGTCGAGAATAAATCCTTCCGGAACTCCAGAGGTGACTGGAAAAGCAGATGAGACCGCTTTTGGAATAAGGCCTTGCTTAAGCACCAACAAATAAAGTCTCAGGAATGTAGTTTTCCGTAATATTGATTTCTTGCAGTTTCTTAAGTATGACGGCATGGCGTTCCTTACCGAAAGCTTTGCTCTTCTCGATTTATATTATGTTTGTATGCTTATCGTTGTCAAGCGGAGGTCCAATGAATTCAAAAACCTGCACTAGCCATGTAAGACAGGACTTTCCGGAAACAAAAAGATGTTTAACTGAGTTGATGTGCTGCAACAAATGGCCTCCTATCTTAATCAATGCACATCATTCTTGGAGTTTAGATTCGTTCGAGAGTAGGGAGATCAGTTGGTCGGTATTTTTCTTTAATTTTTATCTCCTTTATTCATTTGTAAATTGGGTGTATGTTACCAATTCTCCATTCATCCGAAAAGGTGGCAGATTTTTAGCACAGGTTGAATGTGTCGGTTTCAGGAAAGGCTTGAACTTTTTTTGTTTTCAACTTAATAGTTACAACATCACAGTAATTCTGTTAAATTTTATTTGAAACTTTGGCCAATGTGAATAATCGGGGGCAAAAACTAAAAAGGCTCTCCGCTTAATTCCGCCACCTCTTGACAGTTCATCAGTCAAGTTAAAATTTTAGAGGAAGTAAACTTTTTGATGACGTTATGCTTTCCTTAGCAGAAACCAAAATTTTTCATGAACCCAGTGTTAAGATAATCACCTGGTGAACAACCAGACCAACGTCATAACTGCCAAGGACCGAACAACGGTTATGGAAATGCATCTTAGTCCATGGCCACAGGAAGCTGGAGGACGTGAGGGTCTGGCGCCCCCCTAAATGCCAGAAGAGGGGGCTGAGTTCCCCTTAGTATTTGATATCAGCGCCACTCTTAATCCCATATCAATCCCACTCCCACAACGGGCATTTTACATGGCATTTTGTAACCGTCAGAGTTTGGTAAATACCCATCGTAGTATGCAGGAAATAGCATTTCAGAGACACAATTTCAACATTTTCCAAGGGAGCATATTCCTGGACCCCGTAGAAATTTTTCAGCTCCCCTCACATGAAACATCTTCCAGCGACTCCGTATTCTGTTGTTGCAATACACCTATACGAGGAATAACGCATGTGCTATTTATAAATTAATGTAAAGTTCTTTCCCAAGGGACTTCCGTCGTTACTTTTAATCATCAGCACAAGTAATCATGTTTTGATATTTAGGTCGAGCCATCCGCCATATCAATGATTACTCGACAATTGTTTTGCTTGATCAAAGATATGCTCGACCAAGCGTACAAAAGATGTTACCTGTATGGATTTCCTCACGGCTACAGACACACAGAGGATTTGGTCCAGCATTTAGCGCTCTCAGAAAGGTAAAATCTGTTGTTGGTTTGGCAAGGATAACGAATGAAGAAAAAATTTTCATATGTTTCTTTTGCAGGAGCGTTGTTTACACCTTAACGTAGTTGTTTGAATTTAACCTAGCAGTTGTACTATCATTTGTATGAGGGACTGTTGAAACGAGTGAAGGAGGGAATCGAAATGGGCTAAGGATAGTTTGGAAAGACGAAGAGAAAGAGGCAAAAAAAGATACGATAAATAACTTTAGGCGTGTTCAAAGTATGGATGCAAGCTTTCTTCGACTTTGATTTTAGCAAGCCATCGTAAGTTGGTTGTCACTAAAACCTCCTCCTCTTAGGAAATTTAAAATGGTGGTAGCCAAAACATATAATTTTGAGTTCCGTTCTAGCATTTGAATTAATCTTATCCCTCGCCTACCGCGCAAAGCGCAGTGCGAGGTCCGAGCTGGCGGGAGTACTAATCTCGACGGACGTTTCCCGGGAAAACAATATTTATTACACGCATGGAGATACCGTCCATTCCGAGGATTTCGGTTCGCAAATGGGCCGTACGTTTGTCAAAGCTACCTCAATTTATGGCACACATTGAGATATCGCTCATCTCGAGTATCCCAGTTCGCAAATGGGCTCTAAGTGTGTCAAAGCTACCCTCAACTCTTATCACATGAATTGAAATCTTATCACTTGAACACTTGAACTCTTATCTGAATTGAAACGAACTGAGAAGGAACTATACGTTTCCAATGAAACACTATCGGTTTTCATAAAAAAAACTTAATTTAATGGTAATGAGAAAGACAAATGTACCAGAAAACATTACGAAATGGTTTGTTTCTGACATTCAAAAATATTTGGTATATTTGAGCGAAACCTCTCGCTTAATAATTCATACGGATATCCACTCTTTGAACCATGCAGCTCTGTCGAATCACGTGAAGTGGAATCTATATTAAGTGAAAGCTAATTTTAGAGTGGTAAAATTGTTCACGTTAAGACGACGAAGCCGGACCCAGCAACGAAAATCCAACTCTAGGGTCCACAATTAAAATTATCTCTGTTGCTAAAGGATGGTGGTCGATTAAGGTATCTGATGAGGCAAACATCTCCGATATTATATATTGTTAAGTTGGAGAACCTCTATCCTTGATAAACGCCAAGCCGCATTCGAAGCTGTTTCGCAAAGTTTTGATATTTGATGAACCTCTCGTTTATTTCTGCGACACCACCCAAAGATTATAACCCTCTAAAACTATTCTCAATACTAGCCAAGAAGCCCGAATAGAAAAGAGTTTAACCTTCTTGCTGTTTTCTCGTGATTTTATTCTTTTGAATAAGTAAGGGTACGAAGCGTGAGGTCCTTTACAATGGCCAAAGGCATTCGTCTATGTTGCCGGTGTCCCAGCCTATAGTGTCCCCTGCAAAAAGTATCTCCTCGGACACTATCCAGTAGCAGAGATAATTTAACCTCTCGCGGATTCTGTTCCCCTCGAAAAATTCAAAACAATCGCGGTAACTTTCAATTTTTACATATTTTGATAGAAAATACGAAAGGAATCTTCCAGTTTAAGTGATCAGTTTGGTATAACTCAAAATTCATTCAGACAAATCTCAGCGCAATTTCGGTGTTCGGTTTTTGTCAATAATAGATGAGTCATCAAACAACAGTCAGCAACGGGGTTCCAAATATCCAAACAACTGCCAAGGGTTTCATCAATAAAGTACATTTCCGTGGTCGGTTTTGACAATAACAGGTATGAGTCATCAAAACAACAATCGATAACGGAGTTACTAAGGGGCTGTTTATATGGGAGGCGAGCTAGCCCGGTAAGCGGGATAGCCCGTTAAGCGAGATCTCGCCTCATTAGCATTTGGTTGTTAGTTTTTCATTCCGTTTACATGGACAAACGGGCCAGCCCGGTAACCGAGATGTCACTTGTGAAGTGTCGAGATCTCGGTAGGCGGGATAAAAATTTCCCAGGTAAACATCCACTAGCCGGGCTGGCCCGCTTACCGGGATGATTTTTTTGGGAGTGCGCAAGTGCTACGGTAGTGCGCATATGTTTTATTATTTTCGCGCCAAATTTCAACGTAAATAACCACGGCAGCCGGGATCAAATTGACCATATAAAGGCGAGGCCAAGACCGTCTCACTTACTGGGCTATCCCGCTTACCGCGCTGGTTCGCCTCCCATATAAACAGCCTCAAAGAGTCTGATCACATGGAGGTTTTCAGCCCGGTTTAGCGGGCTGAGATTTAAGCCCGACCTTCTGATAAAATGCTCGAAAAACAGAGCTCGCGATTACATGACGAAAGTTTTAAGCCTGGGCTGACACTTCAGCCCGGTTTGAGCTACCCGGGCTGAAAAATTCCATGTAATCGCACGAAAAATTTCAGCCTGAGCTGAAAAGATGATTGATAGGCGTGGGAAAGTGCAAATTGCCAAAACGACAAAGGTTACCAACAAATTCCTGCCTGGCTTCACTTCCGATTTCAGCTTCAGCTCGAGCTGAAATATTTCATGTAATTGGGACTTTTTTCAACCCGGTCTCCCGAGCTGAAATTTTCCCATGTAATCAACCCCTAAAGTCCGAGCAACTTCCAGGGGTTTCATTAGCCAACAGAAGAGCAAAGATCACGAAAGCAACAATCGGCAACAAAGCGGAGTTTCGGTGTTTAACCGAGATTTGAATCGGGCGATTTCATTAAGAATTTGCAGCGTAAATATTTAGTCGAACGATCTTAACAGTTTGCTATGTGAATATTTAATTGAACGATATTAGTAGTTTTCAAGATATTTAGCTGAACTATTTTAAATTTGGTTAATTTTGTAAAATAAACGATTTGTCAGGAAAGTCTTTGCTTTTGTATTTCTCTTTCACATGGGGAACACCATACCGCGGGAATCTAATTAAAAGAGAAGGTGTCCGCTTGTGTATAGTGTCTGAGGGGACAGCATCCGCAGTGGGGCACTATCTGCTGTGACACCGGTTTTTGCGATACTTTAAAAGTCGATTTTGTATCACTTTAACCGATGTGTTACTACTTCTTTCAGCTAACTGTTCCTGTTTGTGTTCATTTTACTAAAAACATTGGACTATGTCTAAAACAGTCGCTATAAAGTCGCAGTGATTTCGATGGCTATAGTCAAGCGTAATATCAATTCGCAAAACTAAAACCCCATTTCCAGTGTAACATTTTGGGCACGACACGGCTAAATTTTCAAGCATGAGTACCAAATTTTAAGAAGGCCGCAACGTGTACCCTGTGAAAATCTCCCATGCTGTGCCCAAAAGTAGCGGCACCCGTGCCAAAATTTTAGCCTGCCGTGCCCAAATTGTTAATAGTGTAAATGGGGTTTAAGTCGCTCAATAAACCGCATCAAGACGGATTTTAGGATGTTTCCGCAGTATAACTAATGGCCGGTTCGCTTTATACATCTGAATACAACTACCAGAATGCCTTTCAAAATCTTGTTTATAACGTTAATAGCGGAATTGTCTTTCCATTCGTTTTGGGAATTCGATGTTTGCATGAAAATGAAAAAGCCGCAAAGCGTTCTGGTAGTTGTATTCAGCTGACGTAATAAGGAGAAGCCGCTATTCCGAATGTTCCTCGTGCTTGACATTACTTTTTATGTATTTTATGATTTTATTAATGTATATTTTTATGTATTTTGTGAATGATACACTATAACTTAAATAACGAGGTTCAACAACCGCTGCTTTTAAGGCTGTAATGGAGACATGCAAGCTTCTTATGGAACAACGGCTTTATTGCATTGCGTTTCTCAGTGACTCCATTTTTTTTCTTGAATGCCTGGGTTATATTTTAAGAGGCAACAACTATTATGTAGGTAAAAATAAATTGCATGGTCTAAATTGATCGTTTTTCAGCTACAACTTGGTTGAAATACTTAAACGTGTGGGAACGAATACTTCTCAGTCTCCAAAACTCATCGGTAGAAAATATAGCTTCGGACCAGCATTTTTGATTTGTGAAATTTGCTTCCATGTATTTGCTTGCTTGGTATCTGACATGCACGTGTTCCGTTCTTCATACACAACTCATACGTTTGTCTATTTATTAGTTTTTTGTTGGACGATCATCCTGAAGAAAAGTTACGCTGTAAGGAGTGTAAGATTAACCTGAACATGACGTTAGTTGTGTTGTTACTTCTGTCTGGCAAGTTGAGCCTGCAAGACATAACAGTTATCACAAAATGCGTTAACTAAATTATAATTTTAATGATTTAACTGTATTGAAAATATTGCAAAATAAGAAAAAACACAATGTATTTTTATAGTAATTGTTAATTTCAGCGTTGTATAAAGCAAAATCTTCCTACCAGAACGCAAAGACGGCGGCGAGGATCAACATGAAATTTTTTTCCTTTAAGTTAACCCTTAAACTGGCACTGTCGTCATTTGGCAACTTATTAATTTCACTCTAGCTAACGCCAAATAATTTGGGTGGTCAAGGGTAGACCTCTCAGAAACTTGCCAAGGAAATAGTTAACTTACCATTAAATACAGCGTTGGATTTGGGGTTGCTGGCATTGGTTTTCCGTATTGAAAATGGTTTCAGCAAACCAACTGGTGATCAGTTGCCTTGAAGTTTTTTCTACCCTTGCCCGTGTTGGCTTCCCAAATTTTACGTTCTTCCATATCCTTGGTCATCTAATGCCAGGGTAGTTCGCCTTCCACGTGCCCTCTCAATGTTTTTATCTGGGGTTCTATTGCTGTTAATGCACCCCCAACACAACACCTAAAGAGTGGCATATTAATGGACAAGTTATACTGTTAAGAGGCAAACAATACCACTTAAAAGACTGCTTTAGCTGAATGTACTAATCTCAGCAAACAAACGACTGCTTTCCTAAAACGTTCCAGAAGGCAACCCAATGGTTCAGCCTTCAGTTATTGAACGTCATTAACACCCGTGAATGAATCTAAACTTAGCAAGCACAGAAAATCAAAAATACATTAATTTTGTAGCAAAACATTTATTTAATACATTGGTAATATTTTTTCAGTAATATTTTTACAGTACTAGCAACGAGATGTAGATTAATACTCTATACTAAGCACTGATTTTTGACTCTGTATTATTTCTACCTTAGCAATTACATAATAAATATAATACTTGGCAAAGATGCTACTTTGCCTTTCCTGACTTTTAGCTTAATACGTCAAGTTCTCGTGAATATGTAAACGATTCTCTACGCGCCTTCACAGTTCTCGCAATTTGTTTACTGTTCTGGATGACCGAACGTGACTCTGATTACCCATGATGCACTGTTTTGTTGCAAAGGTCTATTCGTAATCACGTTCAACATAATCTTCTGAGCTGTACTGCAAAAATCTACAAACTTTTAGGTCAGCTTCAGTCATCCTATTCTTGTCTACACCGAATAACATTTTATTTGTGAACAACGTGGTTAAGAAATTAAACTTTAAATCAACTTCTTTGAGACAGAAAACATCGACTGTCAAGAGAAATCTAAAAGTTTTGCAGCAACCTTTTCACGAACTTGAATCCTTCGTCCAAATCAAGTTCGGATTCGGTGTAGACTCCCTATCTACGCCGAATAACATTTTATTTGTAAACAACTTGGTTAAGAAATTAAACTTTAAATCAACATCCACTGTCAAGAGAAATTTAAAAGTTTTTGCAGCAACTCTTTCACAAAATTGAATCCTTTGTCCAAATCAAGTTCGGACTTCTGCAGTAGTCATTCTGATACTTCCTCCAGAAGAAAATGGGATATGGCAATCACTTTGGACGACAGTAAATGGTCATCAGACTGGCCTGCGACCTCAGCCGTCTCTGAAATTCTTTGAGTAGCCAAGCTGTAAATGTTGTAGATGTTTAACCAAGTTGGGCTGGCGGTTCCTTGTTTGCGATTTCGCCACAGTAGAAACGAAGCTTTTAACTTCTTCGGGATTCTGAAGCTACAGTGCTTAATTGGAGGAGAATATAGCCATTCGTCTACAAGATAGAAATAGATAATTTTAGTTTACTTTTAGGTCAACCACTTATTAATAATTCAGTTGTTTCCACGAAACATGATATTGATTCTGGGTACTCAGCAGGGTTGCTGACTGGCTCGAACCGGTTTCAAGCAGTCTGTAGCATGGCGTCATTTAATTTCTTTGGAGTATCTATCTGCTGACTGCTACATTTTACTCATTCAATGAAATTCGGATAAACGACTATCCAACACAGAATGTGAACGACGGCTTTTCTCCCTTTTTTAACATGCTCAAGTCCTCCTCAAACGATTGCGTGATTTGAAGAGCGAAGGTGATCTTAAGATCGTGTTTTAACACGTCTTTCACATAAAAGAAAAACACAGTAAGGAACATTGTACAGCAGGTCTATGGGTAGTTATCGTATTAAGTGCAGTTTATCATAGACTTTCGAGTTTAAATCTCTGAACCAGTTAACCAGAAATGCGCCTATGAAGACTATCCGTCGATCTCATTCTATCCTGTAAAGTGTAAATCGGTTGTACAGGGAAGAAGAACTTATAATTAGAAGGGTGGACAATGTTCGTGGAGGTTAACAGAAACGTTTATATTTAGACTAAGTGATGGGAAAAACACCTGAAGATGATCAGCTGAGACGATTACTTATCTCGAGGAAGACCAGCCGTTAATAAGTCAATGGTTTTCATCCTTAGTTTAAACGTCCTTATTGCTTGGAGTATTTCAGATGACTCACCAATGGCGTCGAAGAACATGATCAAGGTGTCTAGATTTTCCGTACATGTAACTTTTGGTTGTTCCATTTTCATCAACTGTTCTACGACACTACAGTCCCAAGGGGTTGTGGGTATAGATTGATAAAAGAATCGTTTGAAGTAATGTTGATCGTCGTCATTAAGCTTCAGGCGTCTTGCTATCCTCAAATGAAGTAATCTGTACTTTCTCCAGGGTGGTATTATTTCAATCGTGTTGCTTTCTACTTCCATCATATTTGTTAGGAAAATTTGAAAAACCGAAACTCTGCACTTAAACGTTCCGAAGCTCCATTTGTACAAATGTATCTGGTGTGAGGGCACTGGGCGATTTTAACTCTGACCATTAAGCAATCAAAAAAGTTGTGATCGGCCATCACGTGACAAAAATCGAACACTGTAATTGGTAAATAGTATTGCAATCTTTGTTCCCGTATGCAGCTTAAGGGACATGTACTTTGACACGCTTGGGTTGACTACTGGAAATGTTTCGTTCACGTGCTCGCTGTATGATTCTAACAGCTTAGTGACAGGTCAAGTCTCCTGCACAAAGATCTCGTTTAGCGGAGACTCTTGCAAGGAACATGGCGTCCGTGAAAACATTGAGAGGGGGGAAGATCACGCTCTTGGTCTTCTGGTTGATTGAATATGGTTTTATAAGAGTCTGTTTTTGAGTTCTTCAGACTTGTGTTTTTTTGCTCTCGTATTGGCGTATTTATAGCAGGAAAATCGACGCGTGATGACCGATGAGATGCCGTGAAATTTTCAGAATAGTGACCCCGTTACTTTCGGGTTTAGAGCTTAAACTCAATATATTCGAATATCTTTAAACGTTCTATTTTTTAATCGAAAGGAGCGTGTCGTCCTTTATTAATTAGTGTTTTATCATTTGGCTGGACAAAAATACACTAATTTTGTAGCAGAACATTTATTTGATACGTTGGTAATGGAATTTACATATTTTTCACAAACCAGGCAACTATTCGTGCATACAAAATAAGGTCATTTAATTTTGAATTCAATATGGCAATATGGCAATGTGGCAATATGGCAATATGGCAATATGGCAACGAGATGTACTTGAATACTCTATACTAAGCACTGATTTTTGACTCTGTATTATTTCTACCTTAGCAATTACATAATAAATATAATACTTGGCAAAGATGCTACTTTGCCTTTCCTGACTTTTAGCTTAATACGTCAAGTTCTCGTGAATATGTAAACGATTCTCTACGCGCCTTCACAGTTCTCGCAATTTGTTTACTGTTCTGGATGACCGAACGTGACTCTGATTACCCATGATGCACTGTTTTGTTGCAAAGGTCTATTCGTAATCACGTTCAACATAATCTTCTGAGCTGTACTGCAAAAATCTACAAACTTTTAGGTCAGCTTCAGTCATCCTATTCTTGTCTACACCGAATAACATTTTATTTGTGAACAACGTGGTTAAGAAATTAAACTTTAAATCAACTTCTTTGAGACAGAAAACATCGACTGTCAAGAGAAATCTAAAAGTTTTGCAGCAACATTTTCACAAAGTTGAATCCTTCGTCCAAATCAAGTTCGGACTTCAGCAGTAGCCATTCTGATAATTCCTCCAGAAGAAAATCGGATATGGCAATTACTTCAGACGACAGTAAATGGTCATCAGACTGGCCTGCGACCCCAGCCGTCTTTGAAATTCTTTGAGTAGCCAAGCTGTAAATGTTGTAGATGTCCCACCAAGTTAAGCTGGCGGTTCCTTGTATGCGATTTCGCCACAGTAGAAACGAAGCTTTTAACTCCTTCGGGATTCTGAAGCTACAGCGCTTAATTGGAGAATATAGCCATTCGTCTACAAGATAAAAATAGATAATTTTAGTTTACTCTTAGGTCAACCACTTATTAACAATTCAGTTGTTTCCACGAAACATGATATTGATTCTGGGTATTCAGTGTGTAGATTCTAACCTTTTATTGTCGCAATGTGCCAAGATACAATAATAAAAAAACGCGGGTTTCTCGCGTGGTTCATAGCACGTGTTTTTAACGTGCTGTACACGTTACACTCAGCAGGGTTGCTGACTGGCTCGAACCGGTTTCAAGCAGTCTGTAGCATGGCGTCGTTTAATTTCTTTGGAGTATCTATCTGCTGACTGCTACATTTTACCCATTCATCGAAATTCGAAAGAACGACTATCCAACACAGGATGTGACCGACGGCGTTTTTTCTCTTTTTAACATGCTCAAGTTTTCCTCAAACGATTGCGTGATTTGAAGAGCGAAGGTGATCTTAAGATCGTGTTTTAACACGTCTTTCACATAAAAGAAAAACACAGTAAGGAACATTGTACAGCAGGTCTATGGGTAGTTATCGTATTAAGTGCAGTTTATCATAGACTTTCGAGTTTAAATCTCTGAACCAGTTAACCAGAAATGCGCCTATGAAGACTATTCGTCGATCTCATTCTATCCTGTAAAGTGTAAATCGGTTGTACAGGGAAGAAGAACTTATAATTAGAAGGGTGAACAATGTTCGTGGAGGTTAACAAACGTTTATATTTAGACTAGCCGATAGGAAAAACACCTGAAGATGATCAGCTGAGACGATTACTTACCTCGAGGAAGACCAGCCGTTAATAAGTCAATCGTTGTCATCCTTAGTTTAAACGTCCTTATTGCTTGGAGTATTTCAGATGACTCACCAATGGCGTCGAAGAACATAATCAAGCTCTCTAGATTTTTCATACATATAACTCTTGATTGTTCCATTTTCATCAACTGTTCTACGACACTGCAGTCCCAAGACGCTGTGGGTATAGATTGATAAAAGAATCCTTTGAAGTAATGTTGATCGTCCTCGTTAAGCTTCAGGCGTCTTGCTATACTCAAATTAAGTAATCTGTACTTTGTCCAGAGTGGTATTATTTCAATCGTGTTGCTTTCTAATTCCATCATATGTGTTAGGAAAATTTGAAAAGCCGAAACGACATACAAACTTTTCGAAGTTCCACTTATACAAATGTATCCGGTGTGAGGGTACCGAGCGATTTTATCTGACCATTAACCAATCAAAAAGTTGCGATCGGTTATCACGTGACAAAAATCGAATACTATAATTGGTAAATAGTATTGCAATCTTAGCTCCCGTATGCAGCTTAAGGGACATGTGCTTTGACATGCTTGGGTTGGCTACTGGAAATGTTTCGTTCACGTGCTCGCTGTATGATTCTAACAGCTTAGTGACAGGTCAAGTCTCCTGCACAAAAATCTCTTAGAGGAGACGCTTGCAAGGAACATGGCGGCTATGAAAATATTGAAAGGGGGGAAGATCACGCTCTTGGTCTTCTGGTTGATTGAATGTTTTTATATGAGTCTGTTTTTGAGTTCTTTAGACTTGTTTTTTTGCTCTCGTATTGGCGTATTTATCGGTAGAACAAAATTAAAATGTTGTTCAAAGCAAGGCCTACCGAGATTTAACGCTTTTAAAGTGGTTGATTCGAGGAAAATAGACGCGTGATAACCGATGAGATGCCATGAAAATTCCAGAATAGTTACCCCGTTACTTTCGGGTTGAGTGCGCATTTGATTAGGGGCCGTTGGTTTCGGGGGGAAGCGTAACTTCAGGGTGGCAAAAAAGTTAAATTATGTCTGCAACAAGGGTAGATGGTTTAAGCCAATCAGGGCGTTTGCTTACGTCCGTGCGACAAGCCCAATCCGGTTGCATTATTCACTTAATGGCTATCGAAAATCACTGGGATGTGCATCTAATGATTTAAAGCCTTAGGTGAACGTAGATTTTCCATTTTTATGTTCCAAATCTGTATTTTCCAGTAAAATACGATTTTTTCTTGGAAGCCCTTGGACGGATACGCGATTTATCGCCTATTACCTACGGAATCGGCGTTCGAATTGCGTCTGACGCGATGCTCACAACTGAAAGGGCACGTAGAGTCAGTCAACGTATAGCCCTTGTTGTCGGATTGCCGGGGTATCAGAAACCTTTCGAACGTTTCGTTTAATTGTTTTCTCGCTATTACAAGGTTTAATAAACGTCTGGCAGTTATCAACCTTTGAACATTTTTATCTCGTGTCCTATATACACCCAATAAACCTTGGTTAATTTACCAATAACCATATATTTTCTACTTCAATTTGTTTATAACATGACAAATCAATTCTCTTGCTTGTAAGTTATCTTCTTTGCCAGACGCGCGCATGCTGCCTTGAAGTATAGAAGAGAATGAAGCCTATGAAACTTGATTATGTTAAATTAAAGTACTGTATTACAAAGTAAATATTTTAAAAGCAACATTTTATGGATTATCTTGAATGATTTGGTTGGCCTCTGGAACTCTTTTTCGCCAAGCTCATTTGACCTATTCGTTATTTTCGAGTTAAAGATGCCTAATTATAAGAAAATCTGCAACAATCCACTTCATGATGGTTGGTCAAAGGGTCAAGATGATCAGCGAAACGTCAACCTCAAAGCACATGGTTTATCAGAAATAGCTAACCCATTTTGCAGTCTTATGAAGCAGAAATTTGGCGCAAAATCACCAAGTGTAAACCATGTTTGTAGAGCTTGTCTTCAGCAATGCCTAAAAATACGAGTTTTCAGAAAACATCTTTCAAGAAACTGCAAAGCGATCAAATGCAAGGTAGAGAAACAGGTATGAAACAATGCAAAAAAAAAAAAGTATAGAAATATGAAATTTTAATATTATTATGTCCCAAAATCCCCAATCAATGGCTAAAGTTTTATAAAGCACGATTTACTGATATTTGACAACAATCTTTGACTTGCAATAAAAATATAAGGCATGTTAATTCTAGACAGTAACCCCTCTGTTTCTAATCAGATAACGGGTGGCAATCCTTTGAGCTACACTGTAGGTTCTTGAAATTTGTATTGCCTAGCATGATACCTTTCCTCTCATTTAGCTCGAAGTTTTGCTGCATAGTTCAGAGGATCTTTCCCATGATCCTAATAGCACAAGTACCATAAGATCAGCAAATATCAATGAACCAGACATGGTTGGTCAAACTGGCAGTCAAGTTAGTAATGAGTCAACAGTTACGTTGAATAGAAGCCCTTTATTAATGTGTCTGGTCGTTCTAGCGCCATCGGCACTAATTGGGGACACGAATTAGCACCGAGACTCAGGTGCTAAATTACAGGTAAAGCGTAGGTTCTACATTGTTAATGGTTAGGTGACAAACACGATATGCTGATAATGTGCTCGAAGGAAATGGATGTTAAACACAAAATGCATCTGGATGTTTGGTGATATCACTGACAATACGTGGACGTTCATCAAACTCAAGCTCTCAGAAAAACTATTCCTGACCTCCAGACTGGGATCTAACCCGTAACCTTCTGATCACCGGTAAGATGCTCTAGCCATAGAGCTATCGAGACACAGATGGCAAGTTGAGGTGCAATTTCAACATATGTACAGCGTATGCAGCAGCCGTGGTGTTACCGTCGAAAAACCAACCAAATTTTAGGAAAATAAACATTGGATGTTCAAGAGCAAGGCCTAATACTAATACTATTATTAGAAGTAGATCCCATGTTCTTACACTGCATCTCTACATATTTCAGTTGTTTCGAGATTTCTGCCAGGAAGCCGCTTTTTTGTACGGCTTCGGACGGCAATCTGCTCCGCTACGCCACTGTGTTGGTACTTTGGCATATTTTCACGGTATGACAATTAAGATAACTTATCAGCGTTCTTAGGTGAATTTTCCTGATATTTGGTATCAGGATGTATAAAACGTCATTTCATGATTGACGGCATTTTCTTTGTTATTCATGATCCTTTATTTAGCTTACATACTCGTTAAACGATCGAACGATTGATAGCCCGGGGAGGGGATTTGATATTCAGCAGGGAACAATGGGGCTGATGAATTCAGTATAATGTTGTATTATAAATTCAAGGGATGTATGCTGAGCTTCCCAGGGACGTATATGTATACATCCCTAGGAAATCATACACATCCCTTGAATTTATAATTCGAAACCTTATTTAATTTACTGAACTCACTTTGACTAAATGTATAATTCCTCTGCACACAATTTAAGATTTTAACGTTACACACACCAACTCTAACAACTTCGACATTTTCCTTCTGAAAATACGTGAAAATCCTTCGAAACGAAAAATGTACACTTCTCAAAAACAACGGGAATTTCCTCTTAATATTATAAGTTAGATAAGATTTCTTAATCTCACTGAAAGCGCTTCTTCCCATATCGATCGGTAAACTATTCTTTAACGGATTTAGATTTCACATCACATACGCCTGCCCATTCAGTCCAACAACGAACTCCCCAAGAAGACATGATCTTAGTATTTGCAGTAATCCTCAACACCTTCCATTTCTCCAGCTCTTCGTCCGTCACAAATGAAATGTTTCTCTCATCTTTGATATTATTTACTGACAAATTGTCATCTTTTCGTTTCTTTAATTGATTCGTCGTTTCCAATATCAGCAAAAAGTTCTTTCATTTCATTGAAATTCAGAGCGAATATTTTGGTCCGAAAACATGAAGTGGTAAACTTTTTAATTCATACCCTCCTTACTTGCGACTCGACCAAATGCAAATAACTCTGATCAGTTGTAAGACGCCATCCAGTAAAAAAATTGCATTGATCTTAAAAATCACCACTAAATCCTTTTAGCAAATACATTAACCTTCTGTTAAATGCCAATCAACCATTTTATTTCAGTCCAATGTTTATACATTCACATGTCAGAAACATGTTTTCCCAAATGTAATCCTTTTGTTAGAAAATGCATCTTATCATGAAATAATGTAGGTAAAGCCCTTGAACGTCAGCTTTACGCCTGATACAGCCCTCGGGATGTATCTGGCGTACAGCCTCCGTTCTCGGGCTTTAACTCTTACCCAGAATATTAAGGGAGGTTGTCAAGACAGATTTTTTAAAATGAAGTTAGTGGATTTCAAAGAATTCTGTCTCAGAAGACCCAGAATTCAGTCGAAGACCAGTAGGCTGTTAAAAATTAGCTATCTTGCCACAGTTACTATGTTTACTTTCTGTCAAATTTGGAAAAAAGACTTATCAAACCTATCGTCCAAAACTTTAATACTTGCATTGACACGGGCGATGATCTCCAGACAGAACAATAACTCGACAAGTTCACTATCTACATTTTCATGCTTAGCCATATTTAAACTGATCCTCTATTAAAAATCACCGTAAGTAGCCCCCTTAACATGCAATGTAATTTAAGTTTCTTTTAAAAACTTTTGTTGTCATTATCTTAATAAATGAATAAATATCAACGAGTTACGTAGGAACGCAATTTTTTTGCGACACTGAAATCGTATGTACTGTAACGTGATCATTCTGAGTATTTCTAAAAAAAGAGTCTTTATAATACAATTATACTCGCACTTGAGAGATCATCACCAGGCAGGATAGCTATGAAAAGTGACTTTGAGTAGCCAAGCCGTAAATATACATACAGCTTGGCTACTCAAAGACCCCACATCATAACTTAATAATTGGTACGATTCTTTTCTTTCCTTGTTCCCTGAAAAATGAGTTAAAAAGGATTATTAATGTGCACATGCTATGTCTAAGATGATTATGGCCTTGGTTGTTTACAGAAGTTGTTTTAAAAAATTACTTCATCATATTTTCAAAGTAGCTAGGGAGATAAGGTAGCTTAAGAATTTAGCACTTGCCTTTTATCGTTAAAATACCCAGTGCCAAATAAATTTTAAGAGTTTTTGGTTTACAAGTTTTCATATGGTAAAATTTACTGCTGCCTCAAGACCTGCATTAAAGAATGAATCTGCAGTCCCTATAAACACTTGTAGTCGCTCTTAGATTTTCCATCAAAACTTTTTAACCTCAACAAACACATTTTACATTTATAATGTGTAAAAGGTCAAAAGGATCAGGGAACTGCCTAAAGGAGATATCGACGTTTCATGCGACGGCCGTTCGTCGGAACAACAAGTGATTCAATTCGCTCTGATGAAGGGCCTTCGCTCCAATCGTCAGTATTTCCTCAGCTAACTTCCTTGAGCCATTTGTCCTGTAAAGCAGCTAAGCAGGCAACAGTTCTCTTGCAAGAGTGTGACAATATACAGTAATAACGCCTGGTTGCGCATGTGATCAGACTGTGACTGAGTTAAAAAAATATATGACTGGGTGATACAGCGACTTTTTGGTTGTTCACAAGAGTTATCGGTTCTCAACTTTTTGCTGGTTTTTTCGATGAGTCTTAAAAGATTTCTTGTCCACGAAAAGAAATGCGGAGCACTATAAGAATTACCTAATTACTCTATTGCCCATTTGAAAGATAGTGAGATTTTACTCCCTTCACAATTAAAACTCACTGTTTCCTTCGGGGACTAATAATAATAATAATAACTTTATTTATATAACGCACAAATCCAGAGTTTTTCCAAGGCATTTTACAATAATATTCACAAAATCTAAAAACTAGATCTTAGTAACAATGTCAATAAAATTATCTGCAAAAATAAAGATTTACTATTAATAACTTTAGAAAAAAGATAAGTTTTAAGAGACTGCTTAAAAATACCAATACTAGAAGACTTTTGTATGTTTAGTGGTAAATTGCTCCAGAGTCTAGGAGCACAAGCAGAAAACGCCTTATCTCCATATGTTTTACTAAAAGTTCTTGGTTGAGTTAAAAGTTTGTTAGACATAGATTGCAACGATCTAGAGGAACTACGATAATGTAATAAGTCAGCTAGATACCCAGGACCAGTACCATTTAGTGACTTATATAGCAACAATAAAACCTTAAACATTATACAATAATGTACAGGAAGCCAATAAAGGTCCAATAACAATGGACTAATCATTTAGAGTTAATTACTTGTTAAGAAATTGCTTTCTATCCATGGACAAAAATAACACTTGACTATAGAATGAGAAAGTCAAAGAAGTTTGTAATATATAACTAATATGACACTGATGTCAGTCATCTTATTTTTATTTTCATTTCACATACTTTAGAGTTGCTCATTGAAGGTACAGTAACTAAATCATAGGTTGTTGAATACATCCATAGCCTCACAATATTCAGTGGTTCCCAGAACTGCTTCAAAACTAGCATGAACTAACCTTATTGGATGAATTATGTGTGATAGCTTTGCTGTATCTCACAGTACTCTGTACTGATCTGTGCTGTACAACAGTACATTCTATAACGTTGCAGATCTACCTAATTCAGTGTATTCTTTCTTCGAAAAGGGAATTAATCCACATTCAGAAACGTTTTGTTTTTTGTTTGTTTTTTAATCAAGTACAACAAAATGGAATAACTGTAAGCATAAATATGCCTGATCCAAAACAACATGCCTAATGTTACACGTATAACTCAACAGCAGAAGTCAGCAATCAAAATGATACAAAGTGCCATTTTTGTAAATTCTCCCCAAATCATGTTTTAGGAGTCACATTTAATACTGAAGAAGCTGACAATGTATCAAAAACATACTGTATGCACAATCTTTTTAATGCAAAACCACCCCTCACAAGACTCGTAACCCAATCAAATCACACTGCCTATCTTGTTCCTTGCCAAAGAGTGCCACAGCAGACTTTTCAGTTTTGGGACATGATCCACACTTTAAAAACCACTGTCATAATCCTTAGTTTTTGCCTAACCTTAATTGCAACTCTAACCTTCACTCTTTTTAATCCATAACCAACATTTTGATTTTACTATGGCTAAACCAGATGATTTTACTAGTCAAAAGGAGATGTCTCAGACTATAAAGGTTAAATTACTCTTAGGTAATTTTACTTATGACAGTTTTTACTATTATAATATCAACCAAATGCAATCTCTCATTTAACCTTACTGATCACCCAGAAATCTTTTGAAAGATCTACTCTAACAGTACTGGCCAGTAGCAGGGATAGATCCTGGAATTTCTAAATAAGGAGCACCAATAAAAGTTCTGCCTTTTTTGCTCTGGTAGCAAGTTGACAATCCAGTATCATTGTTAGAAATTAATATTGGTCTGACAATTTTGAAGGTCAAGCCATGAATGATCTAGGGGGTCTGGAGGCATGCTCCCTGGGAAAATTTTTTAGTTTTAGAGGCTCAAAATTGTATTTCCCATTATTTATTGCAGGTATTTCACCAGTTTATTGTTTTTTTGTTCTTTCATTTGGAAACTACAGCAATGCACTAAATCTGGTCAGAAATTTTTTTTAGTTGACCAACTTTAATTTAGTCTGGGAATAAGACATCAAGGCAATGCTGGTATCTTGCAAAACATGGCTCAATGCACACTAACATTCACAGGTTTATCAGTTTGTTCAATCTACATGTATGTGCTGGAATTCATATCTGTAATATTTACCCAATAAAAAACTGTATGCCAGCTTGTTGAGAGAACAATTGGATATAAATAGTTTCAAAAGATGCGGCTGGTCTTGAAATAGGAAAACACAGCCCAGAAACATTGTCATTATTTTGCAAATAGATTTACCTCCTCTCTAACCCTCCCCCTTGAAGGTAACATCAAATTTAACCTGTTTGAAGAGAGCATCTGGAAAATTACAAATGTTGGTCTGACAGATGTTGGACTGGAGATAATGTCCCTGCCTGGTACCAAATGCCATGTTATCTTGAGGGAGGCTACAGATGTGTAATTTTCTGGTTACAATTTGTGTGCTTATACAGTCTTTGTGTTGCTCAATTCAATAAATAAAAAACAAAAAAAAAACCCAAAAAACATGTGATAATGAATAAAGAATAATCAGGTGTCAAAAAGGGGGTACCATACCGGAGGTGCCTATATGTAGATCTGCCACTGAGCAGTATGGATCAATGATATCTACCGTTTGTTCAAGAACCTTTTCATAATGCCAGGTATAGAAATAAAACTATTTTTAGCTGCCCCAGTTGCTACTAAGGAAAAAATATCAGAGCAGCTTCAGTGGCAACAGGGGAAGAAATTTAGTATCATGCCATCCAGCCGAATATTGCTGGTGATACTGTACTTCAACTTTTGCAAGTGATGGCATATTGTTTATACATGTATTGGTTTTTATCTGTGTTCTGTGTGAAAATTACACATATGCATAGTCAATTTGGCTCCTGTAATTCAGTAGGTCAAAATCTGAATCCCCATCAAAATTTAGTTGAAAAGCCTAGCTGTAGATCATTCTATTAATAAGTATTCAGTCACCACAAGGGCTATCTATGGAGAATATATGATTGCCAGACATAATATTTGATCACATTTAAGAAAGAGTTGTTTCAACTCTTTCACTAACAGGTACTGCAACGCTGAAGTTCATTTATATTGTTTTTCAGTAAGTGATTTCCTGTGAATTCCACATGCTATTTGGCAAGAATCATTTACCCCTTCATTCCAGCACTATGAGCAAGTACATACAGAAGATTGGGTCAGTATATTAATTCATTAAAGGGCAAGGGCATACTTTATAATTTTACTCTGGCTAACGCCAGATGATTTTACTCGTCAAGGGGTTCCACTGAGCTCTGCCCCTAAATGAGTTAAAGTATACCAGTAGTTTCCCCCATATGTCTTGGAGGACTGTACTGAACACCAGTATCTAGAATAGCTCCCCTCTAAATCATGTTAAATTATAAACGATACATACTACAACACATTATTTAAAGATTATCGTTCGTTATAACCTTGCTTACTGATTGGTGGTTCCTAAAGTTCCTCACACCATAGAGTCATGAGGCTAAACGTTGACTAAACTGCCATTTAAATGAAGTGCAAAGAAGTTGAAGACGTCCAATAAATAGCACTCTAATTATGCGTTACGATATTCAATACTCACGGGTGAGCAGAGGGATGTTTAAAAGGCCAGCACTTTCCAAGCTTGCCTTCTTTTTCTTCGTTCGCAGACACGAAGAGCAACATTTCACAAACAGCCTGGAATGGTTTGAAACGCGCCGATTTTTGTAATTGTACAGGTGCTGCAGTGCATTAAAACTCGCGGGAAGGTCGGACTGCTGTCCAATGGTGTTCCTTAATTGAAACTGTCTCGCGAGGAGATGCCCCCCCTCCCACCTCACTTTTGAGCCTTGGACACATGCAGCGCTCTCAGATTTAAGGAAATTTCCTTAAACTGGGAAATTTTGAATTTTTTAAGGAGGTTTTCATGGAAATAGGATTTTTAAGGAATTTTTAAGGAATTTTTGGATAGTAACAAAAATACGATAGGCACATTGATAAGTTCAATACTCTTGTTCAATACTCTTGAATAAATATACATTTATTCTAACAAAAGTTTTCTTTTAATTCGTTTATACACCATTCACATCATTACCATTTAATCATTGGTTGAAAGTTCCTTTGTAATAAGTTCATGAGCCTGACTGTCGGTAGCTTCACTCTTACCAGCTTTTACCGTACGAACAAAATCTGTGTTCAGCTCTGTTTGGTGTGCATGGATATCATGTGCCTTCATGCCCTCATGGGCGTGTATTAGCCCAACAAGGATCTCCCTTTTCAATGCATTTCTCGACTCGGTTTTTATCCGCTTGAGAAGACTGAAAACTCTCTCGACAGAGGCATTCGAAAATGGCAAAGACATCATGCAAGCGACAACTTTTCGAAGATTCGGGTACTTGTAGGATCCGTTGATGGTCTTTGCGTTCAGCCTTTTCTGCCAGAAAACAATTGATGATTCATTGGGCGTCAACTTTGTGGACTTTTCCAAAGACTGCCTTCTCCATTCCAGATCAGTGCTAACTACGTCTGCCACGTCGGCCAAATACGGCAACGTCGAGAAAAGTTTGTGCAGTGAGAGAGGCAAACATTTGACGGCATTGTTTGGAATGAGGAACTCTACCAATCTAAATATTGGATTCTTCATGTCGAAACGTGATCTTATTTGCTTGACCAGCTCAATCAGGAACTCTAAACAAGCCTTCTTAACTTTCAGCACGGAATCTAGATCATCTTTGAACTTGGACAGTGTGTTCGTAGCCAATATTCCCATATACACCTTCTCTAAAATCACTCTGATTTCCAAACAATGTACGTCGATGGCAGCGCCGTAGCTAGCATGTATAATTGGGGGGGGGGGGGGAAGTCGAGCAAAAATTTCCGAATGACGGGGAAAAATTCAGAATCGAAGGTGTTTGCTGTCCGGAAAACCAAGACGCAATAAATTATAATTATTAAAGTCTTTTTTTATTGGACGCACTTAGAATATCAACGTATCATAATTACATTATAATAATGAAGTAATGTGATGTTTCACAACAATGGCTATATTGTGCCGCAGCAATTGTGTATGTTCACAAAAGTTTCCATAAAACGTAATAAAAACGCCATTGCAGGCATGATAAATGTCACAAATTTATTCGTCGGTTGGTCTTCATGAACCATTTCTCGACCAGTAAGTCTAGGTCCACACTGTCGGTAATATCTCTTTCGCTGTTTAACAAAATTAAGTTTTGTAATCGATGATCTAACATAGAATTGCGCAAAGCGGTTTTCACGGTCTTTAGCTTGCTGAATGTTCTTTCATTTCCTGCCACTGTCACGGGAGCTGTCAGGGTGAGTCTGTAAACTCGACTGGTCAACGGGAAAATGTGTTTTCGCTTCTCAGCTTCTTTGGCAACATCCGTCATTGACTGGATAGGATTTTTATTTCCTTCGTTTATAACCACGTTGACAAAAACTTCGAATTCAGCAGTAAACGCAGCTTGGTTTGGTGCTTGAAGCGGGAATAAGTTGACAAGATCTTTCACATCTCTTTCTTCATGATGGGAACTCAGTGGTGGTTGGAGGACTATGGAAAATGCTTTCACCTTCTCTAAACTTGTATTTATATTGTCTTTGTACTGTGCGATTAGAATATCAAAAATCTCTTTAAATTCTCTGTCATAAAAGTTCATCATTGAAATTTCAGCGGCTGAATCTGGGTTATCATCCAAACGGCGTGGTCGATTGCGTGGCCGATGCAGCTTGGCAAATTCACCTGCAGCATCCACGTCATTTCCTGACAGCACGTCCGTTGAAGCTTGAATCTGATTTGCAATTCCCTCATCATCCTTTCTTATATCCTCCAAAGATTTCACTGTACCATTCAACGCTTCCAAAGCATCAAAGCATCGTTACACTATCATTGCCGTAATTTTCCGAATGGCCAACCCGATTTTCCGAATATATTAATTCTAAAAAAGTTGGGGGGGTTAACCACCCCCAATACCCCCCTCGCTACGGCCCTGGTCGATGGTGAAGGGATCCTCTTTCCTGATCACATCCATATTAATGAAATCGCTCAGAATATCTCGTAGTAGCTTCGTAACTTCTTCTCTGAGATGATGCAGCAAGGATTTTGTTGTTTGAAACATGGTGTTAAACTCGTTGAGTCGACGCAGCTATGCACTCAAGAACTCCAACTGAGCGAGAACGTATTTGTTGTTCAAACCTTTCAAAACGCTCTCTGTTGTGTAAGAAGGATCTTTCCCTTCTGCCACAAATGCGGTGAAATCAGACGAAGAGCTTCCCATTGCTCTAGAATTCTAGTGACACAGCTCTCCAACGAAAGCCATCTTGTTTGGGATAGTTTCAACAGCTTGTGAGGTTGCACTTCCACAAACTCTTCAAATTGTATAAAATCCTTCTGCCATAGAGTTGACCGGCTGAAGTGGGAGTAGATGTTTCTACACAAATCTTCGAGTGTTGTAGACAACTTTAAGCAAGAATTAGATGCACAGAAATGAATCATATGGCAGCTGCATTTGATGGCAGCAACATGCGGCAAATCTTTCTTCAGAAGGGTCGAAACACTTAAATTTTCACCAAACACAACATTGCAGGTATATGAAGAGTAACCAATGATGTTGGAGAGAGGTATTGATTTCTCTCTCTCTTTCAGAATCCCCTTAGCTCCAGTGTCGCTGACTTCAACTACATCCAAAAACCTGAGTTACTGGTTTTAAGTCGTCGTCAACATACAACACAGATTCCCAACTGCTTCTCGGTTGACACATCTAGTATGATGCTAAATCGTTTGTGGTATAAGATCTCGACCAACTCTTTTACATAATACAGTCCGACGCCTTGGCGAATCATGTTCGTACCTTTGGTGGCTCCTATCTTCATTTCTTGAAGGCATTTTGCTTCCTGATTATTCTTTGGTGCTCTTGATTTCAGGAAGTCAAGAAGAAACGGACTGAGACTAAGAGGTAGATTATGTTCGGCGATAAAAGCAGCCAATTGAACTGTAGCGATCTCCTTGTATGTTCTGATATTTTCTTGCTATTGAAGGCTAAAGTAAATGCTAGTCTGGTTCAAGGAACTTGAACAAGCTTGCTTGTGTTGAGCAGTGTGAGCTGACTCTTTGTGTCTTTGAAGAGCAGTTTTTGAGCAGGAGATTTTCTTCAAGCACACTTTCCATGATCGTTCGTCGTTAGCATTTGTAAGTGCAATAAGCCACTGTTTAAAAGCAGGATCTTTCATCCAATCTGTACGAAACTTCTGTTTGTATTTTTTTCTTGTCATTTTTGTTGTTTTGGGAGGGCTTCCCTCATCTTCGGAGTACGATTCTGAGTCAGCCATGATAAATAGTCCTAAAAACCAATAATTTTTCCGCCTTTTCGATCGTCACGGGAGGTTTGGAGCGTTCCTGGGGGACTGACCCGAGTTTGAGGAAATTTTGATCGATCTAAGGAATTTTTACCCTCGAATCTAAGGAAATGTTAGCAATACGATCTGAGAGCCCTGGATACATACTTCCTTGCATAGTAACGTGTTCATTATTTATTCGGTGCCTTGGATAAACCTCTGCGAAAATTTGTGTAACTACTAGACAATTCAAAATTGGCTTATTTCCACCAAAATGCTAATCCTTCAAAGATCATTCATGTCTCAAAAGAAGCTCTATAATGCTTAGGTCCAATAAAAATACAAAAAATTACGCTATTACGTGATATATTGATGTATAGCAATTTCAAAGTGTGTTACTTTACGTAATTACATTGCCTTTTATACGAAGCTTCAATTTGTAATAATTTCGCAACTCGGACGTTCTAGAGCACTTTAACTCAACTTAGACCTTCAATAAAAGTTCTGAGCACTCGGCTCATACAAATAGATGAGAAACCATACTCCTCTAACCGAGTAAACCTTCGAAATACTTCTAGTCCATTCATCAAACCTCCGCCATCTTAGAAATTTGTGACCTTAACAGTAAGCTATCTTTTGATTCAACAGCCATATCAGATTACGATTCGCTCATAAAAAATTGACGCTGCTAAACGACAACACGTTTCTTTTTTTTTTAATTACCACATATTCCGCAAAATATAAACCTCATCAAAACGGTATCACTTACAAGACTGGGAAAACACCACAGATGATAAACCTCAAAAAAGTTCCATTAGATCGACCTCATCAGCCTCAACTACTATCAGCAAAGAACTGTACAATTAATATTCCGATCATATATCATAAATAAAGCAAGAAGCAAACTCGGAAAAACAACATGTTGCAAACTTAAGATTTAAGGAAATAACAAGACGAATGCGAACGGTGATGTTTTGGCTTTAATTCAAAGTCATTGTCAAACTGACTACTTTATTTCCTAAAATTGTCGGCTGGTAATGGCTTTTGATATATCAGAAAAATGCTGCTTTCTCGGCCGCTATGCTATAGAATTGTTTTAAACTGACTACTGTTGCACAGAATTTAACGCGTTTCTTTCTGACGGTATAAGTTTCCAGAGTGGTTCAAGCGTACAGACGATTTTGGAACATTTCAAACATCGCCAGTTAGATTTTGCTGAACAGTAATTAGCCGTGAAAAATTTATTATTTCTGACTTGGTCGAATAAAGCGTATAGAAGAGTATATACAGTTCTTTTGTAAGGTAGTCTTACACTCAAAATATGGATTTTCCTACTGTAATATGCCACACACAATCAAATAACAGACGGGCTTTATTTATCACTTTCTTAGTCTCCTACTCGATGTATATACACGTAGCTCGTATCCTATATCTCTGAACTCTCTATTCTCGTCATTTGATATCTCTCTTCTTGACCCCTCCCTGTGACCCCTACTGATATATTTGGACACCCTCGTAATATTACACTACCTTCAATTATTAAGGCAAAGGAGTTTCCTGGCATAGTATCAAATCAAATTTTAACAATGATAATCATCTTTTTAATTGGTCAGTTGCCATGGTAACCAGAAAATAAAGTGCAAACCGTGAAATAGTGTAGACACCTTCATACATGACACAGTACAACCAAATAGTCGATCAGGTATTTTTTTATAGGTTTTAGTGCATTAGCAGAAAACTACTCTTGGTACGAAATCTAAAAAACTTCAAAATTTCTGAGCTTTTTAAATTTTTTTTCAAATGTAATTTAATTATTATAACAAATATTCAAAACTTCAGACAAAGTGCCAATACAATGTAGAATTTTAGAAAGTGTTACATCATGAAATTAAATTTTATATGTTCAACTTATAGATTTTTATGTTGGCTATTAGTGTTGAAAAATTTAGTAGGATTCGGTAAAAAAGAAAATTTGATTTTACGTTTAAAAAAGATACTTTTCAACCCGTTTGACAACCCTAGAAAAGTAGATTCAAACTTTAATATTGAATATGCAAAGTTTCAGTCCTCCAACACCTTCAGGAAGAAGGTACAGATGCTCTTCATATGCTCAATGTTTCTATGATGTTCTTGAGTCAAGGTCAAGGTTAATGTAAAAAATTAAAAAGGTCATTCAAGGTCACTGTTAGGAAGAACCTCGAGAACTGGTTCTTCCCCTTAAGGTGTAGCTCAAAAAAACCCAAGGTCATTCAAGGTAACCCCAAGGTCACTACCATTTCATTCTGAACAAAATTTTAAACAAAATGTAAGCACAAAAAATTATTCTGGAAAAAATGCATTTTAAGTGCAAGGCCACCTCAACTCTTCCTCAACTTTTACCCTAACACTTATCTTATTAAGGAACACCAACATGGCGGCTGTTACGTCAAGCACATACCGCTCCATAGAAATACTTCTTTCTCGATCGCTGTTCTATAGGATTTTTTAAACTGACATATGCTGCTTAGAATTTAGCGCTTCTCCTAAAAGTATAAGTTTTAAGAGTGGGGCAAGCCCACAGACGATTCAGGAGCATTTCAAAAATAGCCAGTTGGGTCGACCTAATCCGTAATCAGCCATGAAATTTGATATTTCCAATTATGTCATTTAAACATATTTCTTTCCCCACTTCTGTTATGATATACACAATTTAACGTGTTGTAATTTAGATGTAACTCCGGGTAATTTCTGAATATTTAATGATTCAACTCGATAAGACTCAACCCCAGGGACCGCGGAACGACATTTTGAGTGGGGGGCTGACAGGGGCGATAGCATGATCCCCCTGATGAAATTAAATTCAATATTTCTGAGACGGTCGTGAACACTTCTTATTTTACTGATTACTCAGAAATCACAAAACACTGGTTATATTAACAGGAACAACTGAAATACTATCAGCTGATCACTCAAATATCGAATATGTTTATCGAATATTTAGAATCATAAACTAAAATGCGAGTGTGGTTCTCGCTATGCAGGTAGAACAACTCAACGGTTAAGTGAAAGGATCAAGCAACATGTGCCAAGTGTTATACGAAACAAGACTGTACCATTAAGAAATCAACCGAAAAGGCAATGTACCTCTGCTCAAACGATTAATTGTGACTGGGCAATTGGTCGACACTTGTTGTCAAACAGATGTTGTGCCAATAACTATTGAGACTCCAAATTTAGCATCCTGGCAAAGTGCCACCCAGCATTCTTTCTAAAGATTATGGAATCCATGTATATTGGCGTTATTTTCATGTTTAATCTCTCCTACGTGGGATGACATCATTGCCTTTACATCAGATATAAATTGAGATGACATCATTGCCTTTACATCAGGTATAAATATAAGCTGATTACTCATTTCTCAACAGTTAGCAGACGTTTGCACTTGAAGAGTGGTCTGCCGAAATGCATAGTGCTTCTTTTTAGTATTTACTTGTTCTCTGTGTGTTGATTCCTCTAGTTCTTTTCAGAACTGTTTCTTATAACCATTCGCCATGGTTAAGACGTTTTTCAAAGCGATACTAAAATAATTAATTTCTTTCCAAAAAAGTGGGCGGGATAAAGCTCCCCCAGCCCTTCCGCTTTCACGGTCCCTGAACCCTATGGGTTACACTCAGAGCTCTAGTCCGCGCCTTGTTCAACAGTCAACTGTCAATCATAAAACAAACTGAAATTCCATTACATGTGACCGCGTGATTGTCCACGTGCTTCTTAATATAATACAGTCGAACCTCGATTATCCGGACTCACTGGGACCGGGATAAAGAGTCCGGATAATCGAGGGTCCGGATAATCGAGAATATGAATATCAACGAGACAAAAATAAAACTAATTAAGTTAGAAATGCGGGAATTAATGGTGCACATATTATCGTTGGACATACATGAATACAAAACATTTACAAACAACTTCATGCAAAAACTATTTACATTGGTCTTCTAGATATACAGTATAGGTTTTACCCTCGCTTAAAATGTTGGAGCAAATCGATTTGCTTCAAAGAACAACATCGTGTTCGCACTGCCAATTCCATCATTCTTCGAAGCTGCATAATTTAAATAGTGTCAACACTGTTCTGTATTTCCATCCATGACAAACACTTTTTAAAACATTCTACAGCTTCAAAATTTGAGACAGTGTTCTCATCTTCACCTTCATCTTCCTCGTCGCTGGTCACTTCATCTTCTTCAACAGATTGTTCTGCAACACTCGCCAAAATTTGTTCGTCTGACATCTGTGGCGTAGTAGGAAGTTCAGTTTCGGCATTTAACCAGGCTTCGACATCAGAAGAAGAAAGACCTTCACTGTTGCCAACTCGACTCAAAACTTCCATCATGGTTTTGGCGGAAATATCCTCTTGTTCTGGCTGAGAAACAGTTGGCTAGCCGTTGAGGTGAATTTGCAGCTTACTGAATGCTTTGGATATGAAATCAGAGCTTCCCTCTTCCCACGCATCAGCAAGCATATATAGTGCATCTTTCACAGTGTGTTGCTTTATGTGTTCCTGTGGCATTTGCTCAACAAAGGACAGTCAAGCGATCCTTTGATTGTTTGAAGCCCGGAGAAGATTTCCCACGGCATGACACAAGGGTTCTTTCCGGTAAACATTTCCACAGAAGTCCCGTTTCGTCAGCGTTGTAGATTTGTTCGGGGGTTAAACCTTTCTCTTCGATCATTTTATGCAACTTATGCAAAAAAGGCTCAACACTTTCTTCCGCTGCAGAAAGTTTTTCACCTTGGATACTAAGGTTTCTTATTCCATGGCGATTTTTGAATTTCTCTAACCATCCTGATGAAGCTTTAAAGGATTCGCTGTCTACGACTGTTTCCACGTGTAACTGTCTGTAGAAGTGCTTTGCTTTCTCTTGAAGAAGGGGACCGGAAATTGGAGTGCCAGATGTTCTTTGCTTAATAAACCAGGCATACAGGGCCTTATCTAGTTGTTCATCACTTGCAATCTTCAAAGATTTTCGCTGCAATTCTTCGCTCGTTTCCAAGTTGTCGGCGAACTTCATGATCTTTTCTCTGTTCTTTCGTATATCAGAGATCTACTGCTTGCTGACGCCGTATTCAAGTGAATAAGTGTGTTCCTTTTTCTCCTTTGTCTAATCGTAAAATAATTGATTGTTTATCTTTTATCGAAAGAATGGATCGCTTACGCTTTGTGGACATGATTATCGGAAAACTGTGACGCTAGCTCGTGTGATTTGCATACATACCACGCGGATCAAGCCAGTCGATAGTGAAATTTTACTCAGCAACGAAACAGCCGTGAGCCAATCAGAATTTAGCGGAATGCACCTCATCTCCAACAACGTATATGATCGTTGGTTTCGCTCTTCGAAAGGAAAACAAATCTGTTTCAATTGCACTTCAATGGAAGGAAAAATAATTTCCACTGATCTTTATAAATACTAATTAATATTCATGAAAAAATTGGGACCAGAGAAAAAGTCCGGATAATCGAGAAGTCCGGATAATCGAGGTCCGGATAATCGAGGTTCGACTGTACAACATAACGCTGGTTTTAATGGTATGTGTTTCCAGGTTGGTTCAAGTCGACATACGAATCTGGAGCCAGAAAGAGTAATTTCACTTCCCTTAGAACACATGCAAATTTAAGGAATATTCAATTAATTTGGGGAAGCTTTCTAGCCGTCCTTATTAAGTTAATTTATGATAATGGCAATTTTTGAGTGTCAGAATCTTAAATTATTTAATACCCAGCCGGGACCAGTTTTGAAAAATGCAAACCAGGGCCTCCGTCTTGTAATCAAGCACGCGACCAACCGAATATAGTGTAGTGCCCTACCAACTGATCTGCGAAGGGTTTCCTGAGAGCTTAGCTATGAGTTCTGTATTTATAATGGTTGTTATGCCGGTGAACTATGGGTATATTCAACGAATATGTGACATTTACAGTCGATCGCATGAAACGAAGCTTATATATGATGAAGGAAAATTTCGGGTGTCTGAATCGTATACTTTTGAAAATTCCGCCTGGGTCAGTTGTGAAAAATGCAACTCCATGGTCTCCAATTGGCCAGGAAGAGAACTCGCGTTATTAAATTAATATCCATCAATGGAAGATGCACACAGTGAACGTTGGTCGATACGTCAATAACTACTTATAAAAATTAATGCTTAAGTTAATATATTCGGTTCAATGTATGTTCCTGTTCTAGCCTTTGAGTGCATATACTTTACATGGGGTGGTGCCAGAGAAGGAGGCAGAGGGGGCCACAACCCCCTGTCGGGGAAAAATTAACAATTTGTCCAGGAATTTTCAATGATGATAACACATTTATATATTGTACAAACCATGAGTACTTGTTTTTGATTTAGCCAAGAAAGATAATAGACTCTTCACTTCATGTCAAATCTAAAAGTAAACCATTTCTAGTCAGTTGTTGCGATTATTCTTGGAAAAAATAGCATATTTTCGACCTTTGAATAAGGAAATAATAGAGGGGGCGTGGTCCTGGACCCCGGTTTAGCTCCCCTGTCTGGGACGTTGGCTTCGGCGTCTGGAAACTCCTGGCGCCACCACTGATACTTTAAACTGGAATTCGAAAGAAAATATAAGATATCGTGATGGCACCATCTCTTCTTCATTCTCCGGCGCCCCAGTGTCGTTGTCGTGAAATTTATTATCTCCGACTTGTTCTTATAAAATTGCTTCCTTCTCAGCCACTATTCTAAAGAAATTTTTTTGCACTAACATGTTGCATTGAATTTAACGCTCCTTCTAAAGGTATTCAGTGGCACAAACCCACAGAAGACTCGGGAATATTTCAAAAATAGCCAGTTAGATCGAGCTCTTTGGTAACTAGCTGTGAAATTCGGTATACTTTTAGGAAGAAAGTTAAATTCTTTGAAATATGCCAATTTAAAACAATAGAAAAGCCCAGAAAGAAGTCTCCTTAAATAGCATGGTGGTAAAGAACAAATTTCACGGCCAGTTACAGTTAAGGTCGATCTAACAGACCATGCTTGAAATGCTCCTGAATCATCAATGCGCTTGTACCACTCTGGAAACTTACACCATTAGAAAGAGCGTCAAATTCATTGCAACATGTCAATTTGAAAAATCTTACGAGAAGATGCCATTTAACTCTTAGCCAACCAATCAGGTCGTATTCGACCCAGGGTTTGCTTGTCGGGCATTCATCCATAACAAATCGACAAATCTAGAGACCAGGTACAATTTCAAAGTTTTTTTCTTATAACATTGTTTAAAAAATTAATGACAAAACAAGTGAGCAAAAGGAGTCCTCGTCTCTGCCACTCCACCATATACCCTCCTCGAGGGGACAGTGAGTTCATGGGAGCAGAGTCCCACTAACACCGGTCAACCTGCACATGGGAACAAGACTGCAGGCATGATACTTTTTGCTATATACTTGCAAGATAGTCCATTTTTCCTTCAGATGGGACATTTCTTTCGGTTTCCAAAGAAGATATCACGCATACTAAGCGAATTTACCTGGAAAACCTCAAAAAATAATCCGTAGCCGTCTGACGAATTTGGCGATAGCGGCACGATTGGTGGTATTTTGAATCGTCTGCCCAATCACCTGCCAGTAAGGAAGACGGACTTGATAATTGATATCCAAGTCTAGCGAAAGGGCAAATTGCAGAGATAAAAATGATTGCTGTTAATTGGGTTCGAGGTAGACACGTATTTAGTAGCTGATTTAGTTATACCCTATAGTCATCTGAATGACTGTCTGATGTCACCAAGTATTGTCCTCCAATGAAGAGCGTTTTAGTTGCAGTTAAAGTGTTGTCTTTACGCTGTTTGTACGCTTATCCCTGCTGCTCAATTTGCCGTCGTAAGGTACGGAGATTGGACGAAGTAGAAGAAGAAAGGTACTTCAAATTTTCCGCTGTTACTATTAAACTATTAAATTGCTTTATTTGTTCATAAAGTATGATAAATTTCTAAATCGTACACTTAAGCTCGTTCGTACCAGCGTAATTGAAATTTAAAAAACTACAGTATGAAGGAAACAAGTAACAAAGCTTTTGGTTTCCGTGTGGGAAGCCGAAACCACAGACAAATAAACAATTCAGTGTTTTATAAATTTCAATGAATCTGGACGAACAAGGTACATGTAAATTGTGCAATTGCTGCATTCCCGAATTCAAACCGTGTGTGAATTTTGACCGTGACTCAGTGTGGGCATCTGTAAAATTTTGAAATGTTCAAGAAGTGTTTGATTGGTTAGTGAGCAAACCAAGCGGTAAGGTTGAAAATTTGCATGGTGCACTGAAAAGATTCCTTTAAGAATCAGAAGAATTTGATTAAAATCTTTCTTTGAGACATCAACTACAGATTCTTCTGCCAGAAACTTTAAGCAAACTATAGATTGAAAATGAAGTTGAGAGCCCAGCATAAACTCTTAAGATGGATCATTGAGCTGTATACAGACAAGCAGTGGTGGATCCAGAGGGGAGATTGGCAGTGGTCTGACCCCCCTAACATCAGGGTGAGTGCCCTCTTTTACATCCACAAAATGTAAAATATATTCTAACCAGAAAATTTGCAAAACAGAATGACTTTTTTCAGCAGAGTTTTGGGTGGTAGGTCAGACCCTTGTGATAATTTTGACTAGGGGTGCACTGGATAGTGTTTTTTTATAGCCAGCCGGATACCAGATTTACCGAATAATTGAAAAAAATCCAGCCGGATACCGGTATTTTGGATGAAAAGCTCGCACTTGCCACAAATCAATCAATTATTACCCAAATTAGGTTTGGATTGAGAGGAGAAAAATTAAAACTTTACACTGAAGTTCAAATGTGATTTGTCTTTTTTTGCAAGTAATTACTTTAAAACATTACTTGTTCACTGGCGTTTATAATTATTACAAGCATGAATTAGACAAGTTACGAGTTGCAACTTGCAAATGGCGGAAAAATGCAACAGAACTGAAGATGAACATGAAGATGAAACTCCTTTTCATTCATCACAATGCAAGAAAATTCTGACAATGCCACTATATAACAAACTAGAGTGGGACTACAAACAACTTTGTGTAAAATGGTTGTTATGCACATCAAAATGTGTCACTTATTGAGATTGTTATCAAGTAACAGACGATTATCTTCTGTTTATTTGTTAAAAAATAACGTTAGATCAGAACACGAGTTTACATTGTTTCTTCCATTAATGTCTATTGTTAGTTTGGTACAAGTAACACAAATTGACAATTGTCTTCAGAAAAGCAAATTATTCGGTATCCGGTATCCGGCCGGATATAAGAAAATAACCAGCCAGATACCGGATAGTCCCATTACTCTACTATCTGGCCGGATTATCCGGCTGGATTATCCGGCCGGATACAATATCCGGTGCACCCCTAATTTTGACCATCTGCTTTGTGCAAGACTCACAAGAACTCTTAAGGTGTTCTAGTGCCCAAGAGATCTCACATGGCTGCTGTTTAGTTTGTATGTGCTGTTGTAAATATGCCTTATAGAGAATGTTGAGTTTGTGAAGAAAAACAAGCCACGACATTCTGTCTTTATTGAAATTAAAGGACAGCCCTAGCTGAAGTGGGGATTAATTTAGCCTATTCAATCCTGTCCTTGAAATATTTAACTATAGGGGCCCTATATATAATAAGATATATTTTAGTGTAAATGTGACCCTAGTAATTTCTTGGCATGATCAATGTCCTTTGATATTAATTTTGTGAATTCAATGCCCTATTTTGTTCTGAACCTTCCCTCACAGATGACCATAGATCTGCCCCTAGAGGAGTAAATACATCATGTAGTATTTAACAGAATCCAACATTTAATAGTTAAAATCATAAAATCCTGAGAGGTACCTGATTAATACCCTAATCATATAGGGGGCAAAATTATTCAATTGTGATTGGGTAATGAGGAGGGCATTTCTTCTTAATTCAGGGCAAAATTACTCTTACCTGATTGGTGGAGATGCAAGAGCAGGAAAATTTACTTTTTTAGAGCAATAAGAAATGGCTTCTTGCTTTGTCGAAGCCAACAATGATTTAATTGAAGAATTTACAACTTCTAGTGAAAATGTAAACACTATAAATTGTAATCTCAAGTTGATGATTGATTCAATTTAATAAAGTTCATTGTAATGAAAACCATTTCTAAGTTGTTTTTCACTTTGGGCTTTGATTGACACTTAAGTGGCTTCCTCATGTTGTTCATATGCTTAGCCAATTAATTTATAAATAAATTTTGCCCCCACATGATTAGCAGGTAATCACATCATTCCTCGTAAAATTAAGGTTTAATTTCACTTATGTTTTCAAAGTTGCCCGAGTCGCAAAGCAATGAAGGCAACTTTATGCAACTTTGGAAACACACATGAAGTTAAACCTAATTTTACTCGGCCCCATCCAATTACCTGTACAAACTAGTAATTATCAATATGATGAACTTGTCAATAATTTGCCAACGAAAGTTCTAAGCAGATGTGGAAAAACCAGAATGTATGTGACAGAGTGATACTGAATAGCAAAGAGATAAAGTGTGGAGAAAGTACATATTAATAAAATAAGTAATAAAATTAAAAAAGAGAATTTATTTATTGTTTAGAATTTATTTATTTAAAAAAAATAGAATTTGTTTTTTATTCTATCATTTATTTTTGTTTATTCAATTTTAATATTTCCTCCACACTTTATCTTTCTTGGCAACTCTTTATTGCTTTGTGTTTGTTTTCTCAACTATTTACCACATAGTAATACAGCACACACTGGCCTTTCTATACTCCCTTCTTTCATTGGTTAATTATTGGCAACCAGCCAGCCCCTGCATAAGCAGGGAAAACGAGTCTGTAAAATGACTGTTGTTGTTTACATGTAGGATCTGTATGCCATACCTCCTCATTCAGCAAAGAGGTATGGTGCATGATTGCCAACAAGCTCTCACAAGAATTTCTCATGTACAGTATTTAAATTGGATAATAATTTTTATTCATGTTACAAATGTTCTGTAACTATATAACCTACTCTACAGTAGAGTATATTTTTATCAGCTTCCACCATGTGCTTTTATTCTAATTCCATGTTTAACTTGTATCTGCTCTAAAATATAGATTGTGGTGTTCACAATGTAAAAAAGATTATAAAGAGAAGAGTGTTCAGTACCGTTATCATGTAAACTTAACTGCTACAGATGATAGTGGAATTGCCAGAGTTACAGTGTTTGGGAAATCCTGGGAAGCATTCTTTGGTTTAACTGCAACAGAATTTTGCAGGTACAGTAATGTATGTTATCTGATTACATTTTACAGTTACATATATACAGGCTCTTATATTTAGCCCAGTAGAAAAGCCATATATTGGTTTAGACATCAGATAAGACCAATATTTTGTTGAACAGTCATTTTCTGTACTATCTAGAGAACATGGGCAGCATTTCAGATAAGAGATGGATCTTGGGTCATTGACCTGACAGAGACAACTACCTCATCCAGTATAAAAGATGTAAACCTTTGGAAAAAAGATGTCAAAAGTGAGAAAATGTGAACTTGATAATGGAATGGTCTCCAAGACCAGCATGTGTGGCCCTGAAAAATGTGACCCTACAAGACCAGGGTGTGCAGCCATCGAAAATGTGACCTTTTCATTTCCCCTGTGATCCTTTGCCTCCAAAACTTATCTGGAATGCTGCATGAGCAGCAACATTTTAGCATTTGAAATTAATGATTTTTGCCAAGGTTAAATGCGAAAACATTACAGTTCCATGACTTGTTCAGTAGGGCACAATTTAAAATCAATCATCATGTATTCATTATTCTGTCCCAGTCTTTGATTTAAAGAATGTTGAAAACATAGTCCACAGTTGCAGAGTGAAAGTTAGATACTTGTATGATTTGAATTTGGAACTATTTTTTGAACTGATCTGAATGAGGCAATTATTTAATTGTAAATGTACTGGACTATCAAGAGAACATGGGCAACAATATTTTAGCTTTCAAATTATGTTTTTTAACTTAAAGTTACATGTAAAGCCAAAAACCTCTGATAGGATGCAACAACTATAATGTATTGTTGAACAAAAACATTGGTGATTGAATTGGTTAGCTGAAAGCATTTTGGTCAATCTCAGGTTTTTTTTCAAATTTAATATACAATAGTATACTGTAGCATAACTGAAATACAGCTCGTGCAACAAAACCCAAAACGTACGTGACATTGTCAAAATTATTTTTAGATAAATGTATGGCATTGCTGCACATTTCTGTATTTTATCAAAAATTTATAATGACTCATTCTACAGTGTGTACGTGTATATCTGAAATGTACCACTATTTTTTTTTCTTTTTGAGATTTATTTGAAAGTATAGACTGGTAATGTAATCCAACTGCCATTTACATGGTTAAAACATACAACAGCTCCGTCGATTAATGAGATGTAAATACATGTAAATTAATTTTTTTTACTCAAGTTGTTAAGAAATGGAATCAAATATGTTTCTATAAAAGTGATTATGAAATCGACTAGATCTTGGTTTATACTTACTTAAAATTTTATCAGGAAACATTCTTGAAACTTTGAATTATATTATGGTTGTTTTTAAACTATTTATTTTTTAGAATAGAGTTCCTTGAGAAACCCTACTGTTAACTGTTTGCCATTCAGGAACGCATCGGTTCAATCTTATGCGTTGCTGTCGATTCGTAAGAAAACTTCTTATCCCGTTTATTAAAATCTGTGGAACTTTCATGTCCAACAGTTTCTAAACTAAAATAGTATGGTCGATAAGGTCGAAAACCTAGGAAAAATCAAGTATGAACAGTCTTACAGTGTTCTTGGTTCATTCAATCGCACTTCGTTGGGTTCACATCAGTGCATTTAGCCTGCCCTGCAGACCGCCAAAACCCTAGTGCGGCTCAGACTCCAGTGCATTAAAATTGGTAAAAAAATTGAAATCTGGGGACAGACCTGTAAAATTTTTGTTTGCCATCGGCGAGAAGAGGTGAGCAAATGATCGCTTCGGCTAAAAAATAGTCACACTGTACAGCACTGTCAGAGTTCTAGTGATCGCAATCGCCGAGATAGATGTTCTACCTCCACAATTGTGATCGCTGTACGATCGATGAAATGATTTGGATCGTTGTAAGCACGGTTTCCGTAGGACCGATGCAATCGCTGAGGTTATTTTCGGAGCGATCCGAACATTCGCAGCACTTGTAGCGATTGTAACGATTATATGGAAACCAGGTTTTACAGCGTTAAAACAATCGGATCTGTGTCGGACAGTTGGGTACAAGATAGAAATACGAAACAACGGGGAAACGGTCACCTTTGGCGCATGATATGTCCTGTAGCCGTCCTGCATTGGCTTAACATACACGTATCTCGGTTTTATAGTACTGCATACACAAAGTAGAAATGACGGATATCTTCTATAAAGCTTTCAGTGTTCTCGCACGGTAAAATCTATCCGAAATTCCTGTAATCACATGTTAAAAATTATGCAGGTTAAATGCAAAATAGTTTCACGAAAAGACTTTACGTTTACAATTAGTTGCTTATCGAAAACAAAACCGCCCCGACAAAATTGCCGATGCGCTCGGCAGTCATCGAAATCTAATCTTTTTTTTCATTGATAGCCCTGGCATTACGTGCATGCGTTTGCTGCTATGAACATGACTTTGGTTAAGTTGGAGAGATGGAAGACATAATCTCAGATAGAGAGTGGCAGAAAGTTGTGAAGTTTAAATATTTTAGTTACTGTACATAGACTACCTTTGGAATATGTTGAGAATCTATCGTGAACTGGGCTGTTGTGCAATGTTGGCACCTACTCAACGTGACAGCGATCTGTATTTAGGCTTTTTAACGCACATGCGCTTAAGTGCTGAGTTGGGTACAAGTTAACTAACATCTAGTAAATTAATAAAACAGATTAAAAAAACTATCATTCTTAATTTGTCGTTCAAGTATTTACTTTCTTAAACATTTTTTTTTTTTTACTTGAATCGCAAGTTAAAAATGGCATTTTTCGAAATCTCTATTATTTTGTTTTTGCTTAAACTGTCGGCCGGTTATGGTTTTTTTAACATCTAGTGTGACATCTCTTTTACAATAAAAGTGACAGTGGTACTGTTTGTGATAATAAAGATAATGATGATTGCAGTGAAAGTGATAGTGATGATGATGATGTGATCACAATGACGATAATAATGGTAATCAGTGCTAGGGATGATGATGGTGATAGCTGATGCCGATGATGCTGATAATGATTCCAGTTAGTGATTGACCGATAATCGGAATCGGAATCGGAATCGGACCGATTATTGCGTTATTGGTAGACAATCGGAATCGGTTAAAGTTCCTGTATTTCCCGATTATAACCGATTAATATGGAAATAAAACAACTCTTCAGAAGTTGCCAAATTGGCATCGTTTTCATCAGTTTCTTCTACGGTCAGCAGCGAGATGCGCGCGTGTATTTGTCTATCACCAGTCTGTCACTTACACAATCTTATAATGCAATGTGAAATAGATAAAATTACAAAAATAATCGGATGTTGATCGTCAGTTCGGCTTGAGCAACCTTCAGATGTCTACTGAAAATTCTTCGACAGATTTCTAGATGAATGGCTTTCTTTTAAATAAATACAAATTGGTATTTAAGACACTATTGTGTGAGTAGGAAATATTTCCTTCACTGCTCAACACAACCGGAAATAAAGATTTATTGTTTGCTTTATCCAAGTCTTTTTCAAAACGTCTGCAAGTTGCACGTCGGCTAACACTGGAACACTGAATGCTCTAGCTGTGCTGTTGTTATTGATTGCTAGTGTCGCGCCAGATGACAAGGCGTCAGCGAGTCTGGCCAGAAAATTACTTTTTAAAAAAAAACAAAAACCTGTTAAAAGTATTTTGCTATTTCTCCTACTAACAAGTTGAAGCGTGTGCAAGTCTCTTATGCAAAGCTACTAATTTAGCAATGGGTTAAAAATTATTTTACCATGTGAAGGAATTGTGTTTTCTTACAAGTTTTTGGCCAAGGAAGCCATTTAAAGTTGTTTACGCCAGGTTTGCGTGCAGAATAAATGACGTCATTGGACTCGTTTTGATAATCGGAATCGGAATCGGACCGATTATGACTTGGAACAATCGGTAATCGGTAATTTCCGATTGTGGCATGATCGGTCAATCACTAATTCCAGTGATAATGATGATGAATATTTTCAAAAGTGATTCGGTGGAATCTGGGAGAAAGGGAGGTGGAAAGAGAAAGATTCAAAATTATGGGGTGAAATAACAGTAATATGGTTTACAAAACTTAGTAAATATATACGATTGACAAGTGGCTGGAGTTTGATTGCGTTAGAGAGAGATAGTACTAGAGAGATAATAGATATGTAATGATTCACATCACCCAGGGAACAGTACAATACGAAATTACATACAGTAAGTCAACAACAAAAACGATAAAAGGAATAACGACGACGAGAGGATGCCTTCTCTACCGTCTTCTCGGATAACGAAATGGTATCTGGCAGGTATTCACTTGTTGCATGCTATTTATATTATTATTTTTATCCAGTATATTGTGCATAACTTGTATGCTATTATGTACTCTAGTATATTTAGAGTTTTTTGGTTAAGACCATGTTGTAGAAAGCATTTTGTCTAATTTTTAATATAGCGCCTCATTATTAATAATAGCTCTTCTAAAGCCATCCCGAATTTTGTCTCCAAACCTATGATGTTGTAGAATAAAATTTTTTTAACAGATATGTCAGCGAATGTAAAAGCACGAAATCCCTTCAAGGTATTAGTATCGATCAGATTGTTCACTTATCTATGGAAAAGTGCTTACTTGGCCGTATGGTTCACTTGGCTTTTCGAATCGACACTCCTTGCACAAGAAACAAGTCGGGATTTGAAGGTTCTCCAGTTGTACTAAGGAATGTAATCCATCTGCCAACAAAAGCTTCAAGAACACCTGGCCTCCAAAGAAAAAGTAGAATTCCAGAACTTCTGGCTAGCTTTGTCATTAAAAGTAAAAGTCAACACGGAATGAGAATAGTCAATGATGTCTTCATGGAATTTATAAATTGTGTTCAGAAAAGTACATATATGGATGATGATAAACATGTACTCTGTTTAAATACCGAGGATACAGTTGGCGAGTGCCCTGTCAAGGATACAAGCAATGAAGTTACGTCAGAGGAATCAACATGTTCCAATGCAAAGGAAGTTGAATCACCATGGGACGCCATAGAAGGCAACACAGGGATTAACTTAATTTTATCAGCAATGTCTAACGATGATGGTGAAGATGATGGATCCAATGATAATATTCTTGTGATGTCTGATCCTTTGCTTGAAGAAGGTGCGGCAAAAGAGGACCGCAAAACAGTGACTGATTGTCCTGGTGAAAGGCTGTTCAAAAATTGCTACAAAGTAGGAGGAATGTCCTTAGGATTTTCAAGCAATTTCGGAAAAAATGTGCATTTGAGTCATTTACAGCAATCATTTCATTGTGCTTCTGATTCAAATGTTTTTCAAATGCGGACAGGTATCACAGTGGCGAATGCGGACAAGTATGTATCCCCTGGCGTTGCTTCTACTACTCTAATCAATCAAATAACCTTTCAACCAAGACGTACTGAGTTGAAAAGAATTTCCTGTTCAACTAACAAAGTTGATTCTGACTCCAGTTTTCTATATGGTTTATATCAATCACAAACAAACCGTTCAGTTAGCAGAATTTTACTTGACGAGAAAATACCTAATAATATCGACAATCTTCAAACTAAATTCCTGTCATCTGATAACTGTGTTGACACATTTCACTCCGATATAACATGCTGTAGTGTGGAGATTTTCAAGCAGAACAGCATCCTAACAAATGTTCTTGACCATAGTTTTGATTTTGAAATTGATTCTATATTTGATTCGCCATCATCAGAAGATTTAGACACTTTCTTAGCTCATTTTAATCTTTCCTGCTGTACCTCAAAGACTGGTCAAGATGGTGAAAAAGTAAAACTGTCAAGTGAAGAAGACATGACTTGTTTAAGATCTAACAAGACAGATAAGGTATCTTCAGTTCCATCTGCCGATGGAGGCAATCATTTACTCAGGACGAACAGACCTAAAGATTTCAAAACTTGTGAAACAAGATCACATCACAGCTCTTTGGGGATAAGCTCTGCAGATGCTGTCCAGAAAAGCAAACATAGCCTAAGGTCGAAAAGTGTCTGGGACGCACGTAAGTCGTCTGCGATTGAAAGACCCATTTGTGATAGTAAGTATAGTGATACTCCTGAAATATACTCATCAGTAAATATTCCCAGATCTCAATCATATTTATCATCGACACCAATCTCACAATTTGAAAATGATAGCAGATCTAGCTTTACTTTCCGAAAAACTAAACATCTGAGTTCATCCTTAAGAGGTGACTACCACCTCAGAAAAAAGAAATCCAAAACTTTGTGGAAATATATAACGAGTATGGAAAAGCGGTTAATCCAATGTTCTGAAATACCTTCAATAAAGCACGCTACTTTTGCTTTTGATGAAGAAAGAGAGAAGTTGGAAGTTTCTTCAATTTTATGTTCTGAAAATTCTTCGGATAAAAGACTTTCATCTGACCAAGATAATATGTCAATATCGTTAGTCCAAAATGGTCCAACAGAGACAGTCACTGATGAATCCCTCCTCTCTGGAAGTGAAGTGAAGCCGGTTTTCCCCAAGGAGGAGCTAACCATATCTAAGACTGTTCCAGAGCCACTTTCATTCAACAGCTGTTCACCTGCCGCTACCTCGGCATTCGCTGGAGACGGTGGAGATAATCGAAATTTTGTTCATCCCTTCTTCGATAAAAAGCATGAGAAACAGAACCAGTTCATTAAGAGGGCTGTCAAGGTAATGGCAGGTTGTGAATCACCTCTTAATCATGTCAGATCAAAAAGTAGTGACTTAGTTAAAATCTTAAAGGAACAGCTAACTGATTCATCTTGTGGTTCACCATTACTGTTTTCCCAGTCACATTCCTAGAATCTGGTATTGTTAAGAAATGTAATTGTTCCGAGGATGTAGCTAGGGTTTTCTGAAGACCCCTTTCATGTAAATGGTAGTTAAATCATCACCGTCCATAAAGGGTTTCAATTAAAAACAAAACTTTTTTGGTTTTTGTTCAGCGAAACACAGATGTTTAAAAATATTATTTATGTATTTTGATCCTTAATATCTGAATTCCACGGGTAAAGTCACGTTTAAGATAGCCTAAACCTCTATCAGCCATCTTGGAACAAATTTTTATCGCTGATATTGCCACCAGTGACGTACCTGCACTTCAGCTTCTAATTGTGCTGCATGGAAGCTCCGAGATTGATGTAGTGTTCGATGTATGGATGCAATAGTGATAGCCAAAGCAGTTCCACCTCTCAACTAAGTGGTTTTTTGTTGGGTTTTTTTCTCTTTTTCTCAACACCCATTCGCTAAAATTTTGCGAAAAATTCAATGGAAAAAGGCTTGTGGCACCACCTGAACTTACCATGAGCTGCAACATTTGCCCGACGATGGACGAGCGTTTATAGTTCTTGCTTGTTTTGTTTTTTTTAATTTTTGTTTTATTTTTTGATTTTCAAGATACACTTTAATTATTCATGATTGGATTCAAAAGTCTGTTTCCTAATAAGAAAGTAATAACTTTGTGATCAAATTTTTTGTTGCCCATTAGCAGCTGGGGTTCCTAGACTCCCAAAAAATGTAGTAGTTTCCATGTCAAGTAGTGAAAAAATAGAGTTGAAGGTTGTGAAAAAATTTTAATTTTTTTTTTTTTATTATCTGTGATCGATACCAGTCATTAACAGATATGATAACGTATTTGTGCAAACATTGTTTCATTGAGCCTGGATATGTTAATCATATTAACCCTATATTGGCCACGGTTAATTCTACTCTGGCTAACACCAGACAATTTTACTCGCCAAAGGGAGACCTCCTGAAAGTCCGGCCAAAAAAGGGTTGACATTTAATGACCCGAATATGACACGAACAACGATAACAATACAAGCGACAATTAAAGAAAGTGTTCGAGTCGGTTCGTAATCTGAAACAATAGACTATGGGTCGCCAAGTTCTTTTTATTATTTCGCAAAATTAAACGTAAATAACCATTTTATTAACTGGTTATTTATAAATAATAAAACCCAGTTAGTTCCTGAAATAGAAATAACAATGTTGAATAATGATTATTAGTAACTAAGAAAGACATGGTTATTTACATATAAGTTTACTGAATAAAAAAAGATGATTGGCGCCCCAGACGGGACCACATCATTTTTAGGCCTAACTGAAGTTGATTTTCGAGTGCTGAAAGTCGACAAGAGCATCTCCTGAATGCTGTAAAATTATAAAGGGAAAAATTTACGACTGCTTTTTAGCTCATTTCATGCTAGTGAAACCTCTTTTGCAAAATTTGAGTATATGTCACTGTGTTCAATTTAATTAATTTCATAATTGCAGTTAATAGTTCAGCCTCGAGAGAGGAGGATGAATGAGTTTTTAAAGTCTTCAAGGGCACTGGGGTGTCCAGTGTCCCGTTCGTGCGATAGAGCTCTGGCTAGAGGCGGTCTGAGTTGTCTTTTTTAAGTAAGCACGCAAACTCCAATGTGGTCAGAAATTCCAATATGCGAATGTCGGCCTGTTTCAACAACGTACGTGGCTCAGCTGCTACGACCTTTATATGCGACCTCAGGCGAATGGGAATCATATCCTTAAAGAGTAAGGAATGAGAAAGACGAAGCAAAAGGGAGCAAACAAATCAAACTGAAATTTGAAAGTAGGGGAAGAAAAGAAACTTATTTAATTGAGTGCGGATTTGAAGGAAGCATTAGCTAGTACATGCAAATGAAAAATACGAGATACTTTTAGGAACTATGAAAATGTTAGAGGAGGGCGAGACTACCTCATAGAAAAATGAGCTTATACAGCTGTCAGGAGGTTTTTTTGAATGGCTATTTTTCCTGAAAATGTTTTTAAGTTACACTTAATTAAAAAAAAATCCATGAAAAATTATTATAAGTGGCGTAATTGCGGAACCACGTACGTTGGTGAAACATACCAACATTTGCACACTGGAGTTTCCGACCACATGGGAATTTCGTCCCTTACAGGAAAACGACAACTCAAACTGTCTCTCACCAGTTTTCTTTCGGACCATCGTGACTCTGGATACCCCGTTCCCCTTGAAGACTTTAAAATTCTTTCATCTTCCTCATTCGAGTCTGAACTGTTTCTGCGTGAAAGTCTGCTCATTAATAATTATGGTTAAATCAAACAACTGTAATCTAAATTTGAGTCAATCATTCATAGTTTTTCTTTATGTTTTATCTGTTTTATACTCACTTTTCATACAATATTTTATATACTTGACTTACACAATATACAGTACATAGTCCTAGGCTCATAGCTGGTGTTTACATCAACTCAGAAGTAGAACTGTTCAATCCTACACTCTGCAACAACTCAAACTATAAGGTACTCTGCCAACACTATGATTGTTTCCAATAGTAACCGTAGGTGACTCTGGGAGTGTCGTCACTTTTTCCTCATATTCTGTACTTTTCACTCTTCGTTTAAGTTCAGTGGCGATGCTGTTAAAGAGGAGTTCTACGTTGTCATCTTCTTTCGCTGATGTCTCCGTTGCTACAATATCAGATGCTGAACTAATTGTCTTTGCCAGTTCGAAATCTACCTGGCGATCATCATTTAAATCTTTCTTATTTCCCACAAAGATTTTAATTGCATCTTTTTTGCAGTATCTCTCCACATCATCAAGCCATGATGACAAACTTTCAAATGACTTTATGTTTGTAATATCATATACAATGACCACGGCATGGGCGTTGTGATAGTAACTGTGAGTGAGTGATCGGAACCGTTCTTGGCCTGCTGTATCCCATAACTGAAGCTAAAAGCAACGTAAAATTAAACTTTAATCACAGCCGCACGTTATAGAGGTCTCAGTCAACTTTGAATTGTTTCTTACATTTGATAACCTGAAATATTTACAAATTTCACAACAAACAGTGGTAGTTGTCATACTGACATTGTCACCATTTTGCACAACATTTTGTTAAGTCGTACTTATGTTAAGTTTCAGAAGCTGTATGCTTGAAACATTTTGAGAGACAACTAGCTGGGCCATCTACATGGGAGAAGACAATCCGTGGCTAATTCAAGTAGGGAAGATACTTCCATAAATGTAATGTTTGCGGCTTATTTTAGCCCAGACGTTTTTATTCTCGTTTAGGCCGCTGACAGTTAGGTTGGTTTTCATTTACCGCAATTCATCGAAATTCATAGTCTACGATCAATTAGGATGGATCCCGACTTACGAAACCCTCACGCCAGCTTTTATCCTATTTCTGATTTTAATATATCGTACTGCTCAGAAAGAACAAAATTTTTTGATTTCTTGGGATGAATTCCGGCAATTCCGATGAATTAGGATGAAATACGATACACAATTTTAATATTTAATCCCAATACGATTTCAAGTTCTCAAACTTTAGTGTCTACACCTCAAACGTCTTTGACGTCGGATACAACTGTAGAGTCAAAAACGACTGTGCTGTCGAGAACTCCAAAGGTGTCAACCCTTGCATAGTTTTTATTATTTTACCGTTATCAAAGCGACAGGTCCTGTTGCATTATGCAACACAAGATTGGTGCCGGTTTATATGCTTGTTTTTAGATGCGGAACTTAATATGTAAATTATTAAAATATTTTATGATGTCTGTTTTCCTGACTATAAATATACTAATTTGGTGCGGCAGAATTACGTTCAGTGTCTAAATCAGCAGTCACTACAAAGTTGCAACTAATTGTATTTACGTTCGTGCTGCGCATGGAAAGTGTGCCGACTAAAGCAGCTTTCGTGTGCCGTCCGAAGTTGACTTCCACATGTTCGCAGGTTGCTAAAATAACCGATATGGTTTCTTGTATCAGCATATTTGTAGCTTTCGGCAGAGCTGGCTTTTGTATTCGTTTGGTATCGTTTCTGGTTAGACTTTCAGTTTCATGTATTTGTTGGTTCGGCGTATACCGAAAGTGCTTCCCACAAATTTGTATTTATGGAAGATATTCCTGGCATTTCGTAGTATTCTATTGTGTCAGGAATATGTTCTATCCTTGGCCAACAACTTGCGTAGTCGAAGAGACTTGAGCGATCACCTGTGTACAAACGGCGGTCGAAAGCGTTCTGTCGACTTCTTCGTGGGGGTAACCTCCAAGACGTTAAGGGGGGGACGGACACAACAATCGATTAAGTTGAATATCAACCAGAAGTTAACATATCGACATTCACGGTTATTCATAGATTCGGGGTCTTATCCTAAAACCCGAAAATGGAAATACGCTGTAGAATTACATGGATGACATGTCGAAATACAAGAAAGAGGCTATTTCGCTATCCTTAAATTGACATTAGGGATTAGGCAACGATTTAACGATGTTATTGAGACAAAACCTCACCCAGATTCAAATTCTATTACTAACCCAACCCCAGGTCAGCTCTAAATCGAACATTTCAACTCAGATTTTTTCACGTGATGTCCGTCTGAGGCCAACAAAATTTACCTTAATACGACTCTTCTCAATCGGAGCGAGTTAAAGGGAGATTCGCATGAACACGTACACAGGCATGCTTCAGCAGGTAAACATTTAGAAAACATCTTATTGAAAATATGCGATGAGCTTTGGTCCATTAGTCCATCTAGTTGCCCTGCGTTTGTTAAGGCTTGTTTGCCTAAGTTTGTTAAAATTTACTGCGCAAATTATTCTGGGAGACGTGGGTTGAACCTGATTTTTACAATGAGCAAGTTTTGATGTTCGTCCTGTTCAAGATACGCCTGTTCAAGCTACTCTCTCATGAGAAAAATACTGTTTTACTGAAGATCCATACATCATAGTTAATTATCTGATTGTTTGATTTGGTTCTCAAATTGCTTTTGTGACAATCGAGAAAGGCGCTGATTCTTTAAATTAACTGAGACCTTTACAATGGTTTTGAAAAATATGTCAATATTTGTACTGAAATATATGGTAGAACCAGTTAATTCGCTACTTACCTTCACAATTTCACCGTCAACATCGACATTTTTCATCAGAAAATCTACTCCTATTGTCGCTCCAGGACTACCCACGAAGAATCCTTTGGCATAACGTCGAACAAGACAGGTTTTACCAACTGATGCATCTCCAATGAGAACGATTTTAAATAAGTATTTATATTTTTTGTCTTCTTCCATCACAATTTTGATACCACCTGGCTATGGAAGATTCGCTCAGTTACGTTCAGAATTCACATATAAGCTGCAGTGGAAATATGTGTTCTAGGTTCCTGTTTATATCTAATGTAAGAAACTTCCCCTACTTGAATTACCATATTTCCGCTTTCGTAAACGTAATGAGCACACCCTATGACCTGATGGCGTCACACTTGGTCATGACATGGCGTAAACAAAATGGTCAATGATTATGCCAATAAGGACTGTACAAATCAGTATCGCAGTTTTTGATCGGTTCTGTCAAAGCATGAACAGAAACTTTTCATGATAATCTGACACTGCCGAAGTCAACTGAAAAATGTTGACTCGAGCGGGATTTGAACTCGCACCTTCGGGATACCGGTCCACCGCTCTACCTGTTGAGCTATCGAGTCCACAGGAATTGGAGGCGAGCTTTTATCTACTTTACGTGCACGAGATATTCTCGTGACAACTTAACACTTATCCATGAGAGGATGTGCAGTGTTTCAATTCTATTTCGGTTTCTGTTGATATATATCTCTAAGGATGATTCTATCAGAGCAGTTGAGGCGGTTTTTGGTTCCCCCGTCTCTTACAAAACGCAATGCAATTTCCAATTAGATTTCAAATTTTGAATAATATCGAAATTTCAGTCGTATGTCTGGAGTTCCCCACCGTTAAAAAATAAAATCGATGCCGTACAGACAAACTTGCATGCATACCTATTTGTTTACTCTTGGCTGCAAGGGGAGCGTGAATCGTTTCTAGTGGGGATTAACTGACTTAGCATCCCATTCCTGAAACTTCCAAAGGGTAGTACTTGATTTTTTCACGTACGCACGGGTTTTCTTAGGAAACTTCTATTTTTGCCTGTCATTGGACGTGATTTAAACAGGGATTCTGGAATGTCGACCAAAGGACTAGGGTGCAGACTGACCGTATGAATGAGTTTCAGAAAAATTCATTATGAAACAAATCGTAAGGCTGCTCATCAAGTATAAACGGGCAAGTTATCGTGGCGCTTGAGAAAAAGTGTTCTTTCTTTGTTAGAGTAATATTTCTAATATCTAATTTTCCATAGTTACACTGGCCAGTTGCTCCCCCTTTCACTTCTGTTGAAACAAAGGTAAGCAGGGGCAGTTTCCCCCGCTATCCCCTTTTGTGGGATGCTTGGATATGAAAGTTATGATCAAATAAGACGGAGATAATCAGAACCTTATGAAGGTTGGTGAGTTAAACCTGTTCCTTATTGAAACGTTAAGTGCGAAGGTTGCATAAGATGACCGTTCGGGAATGAAAATATTTCGTTTCTTCTGCAAAGTTAATTAGGAAATATCTTATGAAAATTCCCCTGGCTGAGTACCAAATAAAAACAATGAATAGAACCCGGTGCCCAACCGCGATTACACGGAAGGATTCAATGTTTCGAACTGATAAACTTTCTATACACATTGCGTGTAACTGAATGGCCGGTTGATCGGTGAAATTCGGCAAAAGGGTCAAATCGTTTCAAGAACCTGGGTAGTGTGAGGCCCGAAACTCCCATCAACAGGTTAACAACAAGGGTGTTACTGTGCTTTACCGAAAAAAGTAACTTCTGAAAGCTCTCCATGGTATGCATGCAGATTCGATTGTATAACCTGCACATCTATGCCTTCCTGCGAAAGGAAATCCTACCCTTGCAAAAAGGAAATGAGAGGACGTCAGTAGTGACGTGTTACAGCCAGAATATGAACTTCAGTATAAACAGGAACTGATATGTTTCTGTAAGTCAACACTTCGTTAAATATCATTACCAATTAAGTCAGGTAGAGTCTGGGTAATTGTCGAGGGTAGAGGGTAAAATAGGGACCTTAAGATCTACATCGACTTCGATGACGACATCCTCCTAAACAAAAGAATTCTCCATGCAAAACAAAGTGAACGAATAATTTTTATTCTCCAGGGCATTCTCAGCACCGTTGTCGTTCTGCATACGTCACCTAGACCAATTTCACATCTTAAGACTTCACCTCGCGGAGTGGAAAAAAGCTGTTACTTTAGATTGGATTGATATCTGATTCTACAACCGTTTTAGGAAAACTGAAGGGTTTTAGAAATCGTAAAATAAGCCACAAGTATCAAGCACGGTGGTCAACAAACCGCGTGATTTCTTTAATTAATGCCCAAATTTTAAAGGATGTCGTCGTTCAAGTTTACATCGCAGATTTTTAAGGTCCCTAATGTCGTTTAGTTGCGCTTGGGCCCGTAAAGTGTGTGACCATCTCAACCTTCAGTCGGCCATCCCGGGAATATCTTTCGAAAATTTTTCTTTAAAAATGTCTAAGAAGTTGTAGTCTGAAGTAGTCAGTAGAAATGCAAATAGCGACTATGAGGGCTTTAGTCTATTTTCTCCAAAGAGAGCTTATATGGAGCCGGACGATAATTCAATGTGACCGAAGGCTTTACGAAGATGAAAGAAGTACCAAATTCAAATCAAGAGTAAAACGAACAGACATTGCTTCTTCGACGGGCAGGTACATACGGATTTGTAGGTGTAAAGGACACAAACACCAAAACTACACAGTGGGTCGTATAAATAGGATGGATTTCAATTTGATCAGTTGCACATGAATCACTCCATAATCAAAATGCACGAATGTTGCCGTCAACACTATACCGGATAGCTCAACATGCCGACACGAAAAATACTCCGGTCTGGTATGAAATGAAATGGCTCAGAATTGGAACAAGGCGTTCACACTATACCGGATAGCTCTTGCGCCCGCACGAAGACCATAACAGATGCGTCGTTTGTTCACACATAGAACGCTGATTTCGGCTCAGTTCTTGTGCCGGAGCGATCCTGCGCCGCTTCGATGTTCGTTCACACTCCGCCGAAAAGTGGCACAAAAATCTATCTGATACATGACGCTTTCAAGATCGACGTGGCGCAGCATCACTCCGGCACAAAATCTGCGCCGAAATCAGCGTTTTATGTATGAACAAACGCCCTACCTATTTGCACAGGAAACAATTTGATAGGCTTGAATGTAATATTTACCATATTACCTGCAAAGTTTTCCAAACTCAACGCTACGATGTCTCTTCGAACTTTAAGTCTTTACGGGCCCTAGCGCAATTTAACTATATTAAACAAAAATTTTTTTACTTATTAACCCTCGACAAGTAACCGTCGAATAGAGATCAGTAAACTCGGTTCTTAACTCTATACGTGAATCGGATGATGGGTATCATCCTATACGTGATATGGTTTGACTGCCATATTATTTTGTATCACGTTTTTCATCTTTCCTTGCTGCACTGCTCAAGGCAACCAGATTAAACGAGCATACTGTTCCCCATTAACTCAATAGCTTAACTGGTGTAGCAGCGGTCTGGAAAGCCGAAGATACAAGTTCGAATCCCGCTCTAGTCGACTTTTCTAGTTGACTGTAGCAGTCATAGGTTTATGATGAAATATTCTTTTGAAGCATCTCTTAGCCTGGCACCGGAATAGTTGGCGTGAAAGATGTGAAAGGACTAAAATTTATAAAGTCAGATGTGATATAGTATGGGCCCCCGACACGCCCAGTATGTTACATAATGGCAAGATCAGCTGTTATATAGTTAGTTGATACACACAGCTTGTGATTAAAGCATATATTGAAACAGTCATTGATCGTGAAATTAATAAACAGAAAATACAGTCCCTTGAAAAAATTGGAGCCGGTGCGCCGAGTAAAGTTCGGCAAAAATAGGAAAGAGTGGATCCCGAAATTAATGATCCAACCTATACATGGTATACTTATCCCTATGAAATCGGCAGCTATTAGAGGTCAGCCGACTTTTTGGGAATCTGTGAGGTTCAGCGGGAATGATCAACATCATGATCAATTCATAAATCGATTAGAGATTTTTCTTTAATTTAAACAGAGAAACAAATTACCTTGATTAACTCCATTGCTCTGGAGTTGGCGGATTTTAACTGTAACATGAAGGCATTGAGGTGCTGGTGCCACTTAGCCACCGGGCATGGCTATGCTCTGGTGGCGAGGACGAGAAACTACAAAAGCAAGTGCTACAAACTACATGATAAAATTAGTAGGAAGCAAATGACATCTAAATTAGGCTTCCTGGTGATTTCTGATGTGTTCTTGTAACTGGTATAATGCAAGGAAACCGAAAACCAAATTTCTGTCATCTACTCACACCCTCGATTACCTTGCTCCCGATTTGACGTCGGAAGCCCTCCTCGAACTCACGCTCTCTTCTCCTAGCCGTTATATCCAAAGCACTGTTTTTGGCTTGCTTGAAGCTCAGTATTTCTGGATGTTTCGATCTGATGGAGCAATTTTATATCACGTTCAATTCCTTTCGACACGATTTTTTTTAATAAAAATGACTTTTCCGTCACGTGAACTTCAAAAATATATCAGAAATTAAAACAGATATCAATTCTCGTAAAGTTGTTGCATACCATTGACAAAACAGCGGTAAGATTTTCCAAGTATAGTTAGAAAATTTGACAAGTTACCCCCATCCTTTATCAGGGCTTTTCTCCCATTGACCGATCTACTGGACAGGCGGAGGAGCCCAAAAAAGTGTCCCCAAAGTGATGGTATCAGTTAAAGCTCCTTGAATTCATGATAGCCACAACTGGTCTATATTGGTAGCTCGGGTTATTAACGACCCATCAAATGTCGTGTAATATTTTCCGTTAAGATAATCTCTTCGCACCTTAAAACCAGACTTGTGTTTGACATTTTAGAGCTTTTTGGCAAGGCTATGAATTAAAAACTCATTTACTTTCTGGTACTTATAAGGGATTACTTTTCTTAAACCTCTGGTTCCATAACGATAACCAACGATAAAAATAAAGGAAAACGCTCTCGGATGCTGAAAAAGTATTTATCGATGGTTGGCTCTGAAAATCCACAGTGAAAGGAGATTACCACCCTTGAAACGGCCGGGAGGCATAAATAACCAAACGTACTGTGATACATTGATGTCGAACCGCGCGATTGAAATAGAGCAGGTCTTTAGCATTCATAATCGACAATCAATTTGCAGAGCAATGCCTCAGTAAATTCGATTAAATTAGCCGGGCCTGTGCCCGGGTGAAATATTGCTGACGAATCTAGCTCACAAGAGGCAAAGTATAGAGTATAGTCACGACAAAGAGTAAATATAATTACTCTGTTTTCCTAAAGACCACGTATTAGTTTAATTCCCACATAAATGGTAAGTATTTCGTAAAAGTATGTTCTTGCAAGATAAAGTAAAAAACAACGTCTTTGACTGTCACCGCTAAGGTATGTGTCAGTGGGCGCTGGTGAGTAAAATGTTTAAACGTAAATATGGCGGCAAGGCAATTGTCGTTGTTCAATTGCAGCGCTTCCACTTAGAAGGAAATTTCTTCCAAAAAAAATTTTGGCATTTGGAAGGAAAAGAAAAAGGAAATACGATTTGGAAGGAAATTTGATCATATTGAAGGAAAATGGAAGGAAATTTTGGAATTCATAATTTTTTTAATTAAAAGTTGGTGAAAGTAATTTTTTTACATTTGGGGTCAAAAGCTTAGAAGTGAGGAACGCACAAAGTGTGAAAGGGATAACTTAACGACCTAACTCCGTCGAATTAGTGCTCCTTTGGAATTGGCGCCCCATTCAGGAACATATACATTAAACAAGCAATAAGTGCCCTTGCTCAATTAAGCTCTCCTAGGTGTCGTTAATAGCAAGTACCAACGGCTGCAATAGTTAAAGAAGTCAATACTAAACTTAATTGACAAAGTCACATCAAACTCATACTTTTATAGTTGCACTTTTTCATGCATAGGCGTAGGAAGCGGGGGCTACGGGGATTTCAGCCTTCTCATGCATTTAAATGGAGGCCAGATCCCCATCAAATGGGCCAAGCGTTACGAAAGTAGCTTCTTACCTTAATTGATTCGAAAGCAGCTCATGCAAAGTTAAATTATGTTTATGGACTGACACTCGACCTACGTCTACTAGATTTTCACGATTTCATTAACGAACGGGTAGTCAGTGTAGCTAGACCGCGAAAGAGGAGCGCATATTTGACAAAGAAAGTTTGAAGCTGCTGTTGGAAATTGAAAAACTTTTAATCAATGCACGCAATGGAAATACCACGCAGCCATCTCAAAGGCTACAAGAACTGTATCAGTCAAACATGGAGTTTCAGTGCTTATGACCGCTGCATCTCAAAAGAGAAAACAAACAATATTTTTGCCAATAGAAAATATTTTTCAATGGAAAGGAGACAATTGTTAACAAAATAACAGTAACAGTGCACAGATGAGTTTCGAAGCATTCTAAAATTCAATTATTCTTCCAGAGGTGTACATGTATATGCTGACTTCATCCTCGTTAAAATCAAATTTGTTCCTACGCCACTGTTTTTATGCACAAGGTTGCTAGCTTGTGCTTGCACCCATCTGCATTCCTAATCCCTAAAGCTGTGAAATTGACAACGTGGGATCAGGGAAGTGCAATTAGTCCATTTGCCACTTTCGAGTTTTCTAGTCAATTATATTTTACTAATCCCAACGGTACTTTTAAAACACAGACAAGTTCGTCAATATGCTTTGGATGTAAACCGTAGCATGTTTTCTTCGATTTCTCGACCCTTCCCGCACATAATCGTTTCCTTATTACAAATGTTTGTCTTTTAGTCCGTATGGCCACTGAATGCGTGAGTTCATGATAAGATGTCCCATGAACATGTGCCACCTATCCTTTCGATATAGACATCACTTTTTTAATTTTTACTCTTCTCCAAAATTAAATCGGCCTTTCGCCAAAAATTAGTAACTTACAGTAAGGGTGATGTCATGTCAGGCAGGCATGCGGGCTTCTTATCTCTGCTTTTGGCACTTACCATTGTCCCTTGGGCTTGCCGTGATCAGTTTCGGTGATCGAGCCACTCGAAAGCAAACTGGCGGAGTGTATGATCTAGAACTTGATTATTAGAAGAAGAAACTTTAGAAGGAAAATTGGAGGGAAATTTTCAGATTCAGGGAAGGAAATTTTGTGCAAAAAAAGGATAAGAAAAGGAAATTTCGATTTGGCCGAGTGAAAGCACTGTTCGATTGTTGTGAAATGAATCCAAATAAAAAGAGAAGGGCAGCAAGTGGTAACACTGAGCCCGAGTAAAACGAGCCTAGGAATGATATGGAGAAGCCAGAGAAAACACAGTAGTTGTAGCAGTTAGGACACAAGTGTTATTGGGTTCAAACACTGCAAAATATGTCGAAGGGCATGCCGCATGCGTTTAGCTAGCAGTGTAATAACTAAAAAACTACCAGGAAATGTTGAAACCAGTGCCCATGTTATGCCCATATTACATTTGCTCTCTAGCTAGTAAACTCTACTGGTAAACCCTGACTTTTAATTGCATCGGGGATCAGATTCAACGCGATCAACCACTCTGATCCAATGAGCCGAGCAAGCATGAGGCAGCCATGCATGTGCACGTGCATGTCATTCGACCATCCAAACGGGTAAAAGACAATCTAACTTTTCAAACCAGGAATATGATCAACGCGTGGTTTATCTGATGGGTCGCCTATGGAGTGCCAAGCATAAATTTATTACTTAACGCAAAAAACACATGGTTTTTCATTTCTGAATTAGTCTTATCAAGTAACCACTTTTTACCATAGGCGTACGGGCCGGGGGGCAGGGGGCAAGTACCCCCAAATTTTGGACAGGACCACATTCGGGCAAATAGCTCAAGTAGAATTGGGAAATATAAATTTCTAAGCGTGATTAAAACAGAAAAATTTTCAAAAATCGGTAACGATGAACAAGAGTTTGGATATTGGCATGCATTCAGGTTTCCATATGTATACCGTGTGCAGTATGTAATTCTTATTCCTAGGTTTTTTCTAACTAAACATTCGATTCGGGCAGATCGTCTCTGCCCCCCAAAATGATTGGGGCCCGTGCGCCTATGCTTTTCACACTTGTCACATGGATGGTTAGGGTTGAATGGGCCAGCCCAGCAGGCAAAAACAGTCAGGTCTATTATTCTTCTACTCGGTTTTTCTTTTTTCGGACCGATTTGCCAACTACTTCTCCGCTTTGATTTCCAGTAACTTAAAACAACAAACAAACAAACAAACAAACCGAAAAACCCCCTAGAATAATAGGTATATCAGCATACCGACTATCCCTACCCCCAATAAGAAGTCAAATGGTTAGCCCTTTGAAGAAACGGTGACCACGGCAGTAATAAAACAATTATAGACTGACGTGCAAGGCTAGAGGATGCCTTCCAAATATTTGGAGTACGAACACAAGCAAAGCCTAAGTACACAAGTACGAACACAAGCAAATGCTGAAAGAACGTGTCAGAAAACACACATTTTACGTTGTTTACAGTAAACGTTTGGCAAAGGTATGCGTTTTAGTGTAGTAAGGTCACATCGGTTGCGAGTTACTGTTAAGAGAGTAATGAGACTAATATCAGCTGAATTGTAGGTGGAAGTTTATCTCCTTAACGAATAGGTAGGCCAAGCCTTGTGAAGTTCCTTGAACATTTTTTAGTAGTTTGCCGATTGGGTTCATCCAAGCTCTGGTGGAAAAAAACGACGCGCTTCGCGTTCTTGGAACCTTTAACTAAAAAGGTGTTCACAAACTACTTTCCTGGGCACGTGGTGGATTACGGAAACTGTTCACTGATAAAGAAGAACCAAAGTATGTGTAGATTTGAACGCCATATACATTAAACTTTCGTTTGTGTTGATTATTTATCACTCCATATGTAATTTTATCGGTATTTTAACGCGATATTCATTGTTGCGAATTAGAAATCTTTTGCTCGTGGGATGAGTACTTTGTTAGTTAGTAGCAGGGAAGGTGCTCGCCTTTACTCCGGGATGTGGTTAACAAATCAACACCGTAAACCATAGAATCTCTCTTTAGGGTGTGAGAATGTAACAGGAGAACGCTCTTAAATGGCTGAAAGAGAAGTAGAAGGTTAGTAAAGCTTTTCACGGACAAAAACAACTTTTTATTACGGTATCGAAAGTGAAACTAACTGTTTTTCCTGGAAGGGTGTAGAACTGGAAATTACCAGGAAATGGGACAATATGACTCAAACTGCGTTTAAATCGGCTTTAACGTAATCTATTTCTGAATGTGATGGAAGAAAGCGATTTCGTAGATGCAGAATGTAAAACACTATGCTTCAACCAGTTTGTCCGTTCGGGCAGGGTGGTGGAAGACTTACTTTATCATAGGATTAACTTGTCAGCCGAAAAATTGTACTACTGCGGATATCAATTAAAGCCATCAGATTCAATTATTTTGAAAGCAGTGCGATGCAGCTAAGGGGTTTGAAAAGTTTCTTTCAATTTTAGTTGTGTTCAAGCTCTTCCAGATTTTTGAGTGTGTCCGTACGTTAAATGACTGGCTTAGAGAAGTAAAGCATGGGTCGGAGGAGTTTGAGGAAATCATTAGCGTCGAACAGTTAATTCTATCTTCGATTCTACCATATCAATTCTACTTTGTGGCTACTTTCTGATTTTCATATCTGTCTTTCATCAAACAATTTTGTTCACTACTTCTGCCAGGCAGATGTATTCCATCTAGAAGAGATCTCCAGCAGTCAGAAGCCAGGTTATTAAGCCACTACAAACTGAGGCTAGGAAATATTTAAATGAAATGGAAACAGGTTTCAACCGAAAATAGGTATAGTAGTGGCTTGATATGGGTGGGCAGATAAGGATAGCATTATAGCATCAAAATACATCTGATGAAATGTGCCTAAAACAATCAGCATTTTCTTGGTTTGGGAGGTTTACAAATTAGAATGTTTACAAACAATAAGAATGTTTACAAACTAGAAAAGCCTAGAAATTGTCATCAAAGTGAGGTGCCATGATGAGGTTGGAAAATGTTCCTGAGCTCCATTTGATGTTTATTTGATTCCTTTAGTGTTTTTTGGGGGAAATCTTTATCTTTACCAGTTAAGAAACAATCTCCTGAAACCAAGTTCTTCACCAGGAGAGGTGTAGCATGCATGTGCCATATCAACAGTAAACTAGGAAAGCAGTAATTTCTTATACCTACTGCATGAGATCTCATTTTCATACAATCTACATTCCACACTTCAGGACTTTTACGTGTGTAAACACTGGGTATGTAGCCTTCAGCAAGAGCTTAAATTTTGAATTAAGTGAAAATCTTTTCACCAAGATAAGTCACAGAATAAGGTGTATCAGTAATGCCTAATCTAGAACTTGATGCAATCATTTGGTTGAAACTATCCTTTGCCAACCACAATAACTTTGATATAGGCAAGGTCCTCTGTGGCTATACCTCCAGAGTGGGAAAAAAAGTCCTCCATTGTTGAGGGAAATTATGGCCATGATGGAACACTAGTTTTGTCTTTTTATTGGAGAACCCCCTGCCTTTCAAGTACTTCCAACAGGTTTTTGTGCATCCCAAGGTGTCTGCAGATCCCAATTTGTTGAAAACTGTCTTAAATGACTGACAGTAAGTCAGACTTCCTGATATAAATACAGAACACTGTTTGACTATACAGTGTACTGACAATATGTTTTTTCTTGGTCCTTAACATGTACTCTTGTCAGGAAGTTTCCTCTGAGTTTATTGTGGCTTATAATTATATTGAGTAATTTATGATCAAAGTTCTACAGCTTAAAATGTGATTTTACAGGGCAATGTTTTTACTAAGTAATTTTTATATTGTTTTTTCTTGATGTGGAACCATGGTAACTTTTAATAGCTTGTATTCACACTTTTTTTGTATTTGGAAATTGGGAAATAATTGAAAAATAGTCAGTAGCATGGTCAGAATTATGTCTTTGGGAAGTTAAAAAGCATCCAAATTGCTAATTTCAGGGTAATTGAACAGTTATTTCATCTGTTACATTAACTTTTTTCAAACATCCAGTTCAAAGTATTTCAAAAATGGCTCAACCTCATGGAACAATCTAGGCTGTGTTTATCTTTACAATATTGAAAATTAATTGTGTGTCTCCACTGAAAAGAATACTTAGGCATCATCAAAATCATCAGTAGTAGGGACCTGGGAGGCCATAGCTCCACAATTGTTTTGGAACAGGAGCCTTGCCTCCGTACATTTTATACATATTTGTACAGGATTATGTATGGTTTTTATGACTCTAGGTGAAAATGTTACAATAACAGGGATGACCAGGCTTTAATAACATGTACTAACCTTGTACAATGCTCTCTTTTTTGCCCACCTGATGACCTGCCTGAAAAAAACCATCAGAACAGAATAAAAAATTTGAAAACCAATTTCTATGCTCAAAATATATTTGCTATAGGAATCACTTTCACAAATGACTCTTCCTCCTAAGACTTCATGCAATGCACATGAAGAACCAAGTGTTCCTACTTGGAGTATATTAGCTGGTTACAATCTTGGTAAATCTTTTTCCCAGGCCTACAGAGAGGCAACAGGAGGCCTGGGGCAAAGTGGTCATCCAGAGCTCCCCCCACCCAACCTTCAGATTATGGCCTATGTGCCAAAAAGAGTTTCATTTGGGATTAAGGCCTTTAAGGCATTTTGAGGAATTCTTAAGAATAAGGCCCTTACAATCTGAGGCCCCTCAGAGTACGAGACCCTGGGGCAATCTGCCCCTCTTACCCCCCTCCTCCCTGCTGGCCTGCTTTTTTTTGTCAAATTGGAAAACATCCTTGCAGGCTTCAAAGGAACATGCAAATGTTCCAAGGCATGTGCACAAATTTTGAGAAAATATGTTGTAAAGCATTAAAGATTTGAAATAAAGTTAGAAACTGGAAGCAGGAACAGTTGTTGTAGTTTCATAATAGGTTTTCATAAAGCAAATATCAACAATTTTCAAAACTAACTTATAAGTGAATGGTATCAGTGTATTGCAGGTAACCCAAAATGCCGGTGCCAACGGAATTTTGAAGATTTTAAGTTATGGAGATGTCTTGATTATAATTGTCGCGCCAAGTGGACATAAAAAGAATGAGAGTTGTTTTGAGTAAATTTGATATTTTGAAAACTTCGCCACATGAAAACACTTTGTTAAAAATGGTAATTCAGTTTCAGTTTTTCATCTACATCTACATGTACATTTATTTAGTCGGCAAGGTCGTTTTCACATCGCACCAACTATACTAAAATTTACAATTTATAAATATTTAAAAACAAGACCCATTCAAAAATTTTCTATATACACGTTGAAATGTTGAAAAAAATAAACAGTTAAATAAATAAAATTAAATAAACAAATAATAAATAAAAAGAAAAATTAATCAAAGTTAAAATAATCAAGTTTCGTTTCGTTACAATAGTAGCATTAAAAAAGAATAAACACTTCTTGAGGAAGCTAAACCAATTTGCAAATATCACTTCTCTTTGTTAAAAGAACAGCGAGAAATTATCCTGAAAATAAACCTATTCGAAATCATTAAAATTCGAGGATTTAACAACTGATGACGTAATAATGACGTTAGGATTTTTTGCCATTACAACAAAATTCTAACATATACTTCGATTTAACGTATCTTCATCCTGTGATAATTTCATTACCATACGTCCAACAGTTTTGGAGATATCGAAGGCGGGAGCTTTCTGCAACCTCCTACTAACCACAGAAGACCAAAAAAGCCCACTGCACATTGGCAGATCCAGACCGCCGTTACGCCATACCTGAAATGGGAGTTGCACTTCATGTAAAGAAAAGCAAACAATACCATGACATTTGCATTACATGTATGTATGTTCGAAGTTGGTCGGGGGTCTGGAGCTGCCGTTGGGGGAAACCCTTCTTAACAAATCGCGGATCCGTCCTACTGAGATGAATTCATTGTAAGATCAGAGGGAACTGTGGCCGCCATATACATTCCAGATGTATCAACGTGGTATACATATTATTGACACTTTTTGCCCGAAATTAATACAAACGTTACGATCATCTGGGTATATTTTTCCTTCTTCTGGGTTACAGGACTTCCTGCCGAGACAAATCCATCAATACAGAAAAAAATTTCTACACTCATACCATTGGTGCCACACCCACTTTTCATCTTGGTTTCCCCTTTTTCTCCGCAGGCAGCGCCCATGTGCGCGATAAAGGTCTGCAGTGCTTTAAAAATCCGATATTCAGTACAACAATACGTGCATTTGTTAACGTTAGCGTACTTTTTGAATGTGTTCATTGCTAGATCATTTTGTAGTCCCATTTTCCAGCTGTATTTTTTTCGACAGCCCAAAGTCATTTTGTAGATAGTTCAAACTGCTTTTTGTGGCTTCATTATTTATAGGGCGTTCATTTGGTCAACGGAGACCTCCACTTACAGAGTTAATCAAAAGTATTTTGGAACGATATCCCGATGGTGGACAGATTTTGAAGGTCAGAAGGCAAATTAAGTCACTATTTATTGACCACTTGCTGATGTCCCATAATAATTTTCGTTTTAGTGGATAACTTTTCTCATAATTCCCACATGAGATTGTATAATGATTAGTTGAATAATAAATTCCTTTCGTTATGCAAAGAACCCCAGACGAGTTATGTGATAGGTACGTGGTTAATTTATTTACACTGTATTTTGAACTATTTTTTCGTTCATTATACTCACTTGACTTTTTATCAAGTTTTGAAATATCCCTCTTATACACCACAGCCGGCATTCGGTTTGGCCCGCTTCATCCAGTCAAAATTGTTGACATTATTCGCCAAACTCCGCTACCCTATCCCTTATGTATATGTGTATGAGCAAGCTAGGTCATGCAAACATAATAATTCACAAAATTGAGTCGATTCAGTGAAATAGTCATATATTGGCTAAAGTTTAAGAAGTATATATGTCCATCAATCGACCCAACACACATTTGTAACCGCCATTGATTGGCGTCTCGGTTGCTCAGCGGTAGAAACATCTCACCGACCATCAGGAGGCTACTAATTAGATCTTGGTTTGGGGTTCAGAAAGGATTTCACGCTCATTTCAGCCTGACAAATACACACACTATAATATTAAAAACATTGATGAAGTCGATTTTGCAGCTTTTAAACAAACGGTTGTTTCTCCAGTTGGTGATTAAAGAAAGGGGACGTAAAGTTCGTAGGATTGTCTGAAAGTTACTGTACGTCGTGCATTGCCTTTGTAACGGAGAACCGCTTAAGGCTGGTGTAAATGGTACGATTGTTGGATACGATTGTTCCTTCCAATGTACATGATTCACTCATTAGAGTTTTCAGAACGTATTGCAATATTAACGAGCGAATAGTAAGCCTTGAAGAGATAATTCATTAGTATTGCCTTCAAAAGATAATTGCAACGCTAAGGTAAACAATCGCGTGCTACGGTCGTATTGTTTTGATGGGTCTTTACACAGTTGCAGAGGTGCCAGTTTGTTTGCATCCGATCTTTTAAATTCGAATACCATCACGGAATTAAAATTTCTCTTGAACGGGAAGTTAAATATAAGGAGTTAGTGTTCCCGCATGTTGTAATTTCTGTTATTTTTAGTATTTTGAGAAGTGTACTTGGTAATCAATGTATATTGAGTTGTGCAGTATATTTTGGCTAAATGGCGAAATAATCTGATAGATGCCTTAACATTCTGACTTATATTGTAAGTTTTAGTTATGTCGTATCAAAAACAGCCTTAAGCTTTGTTAATATGGCTAAACAATCTTAAACTTTGTTAATTTCTAGTTGGCAGAATTGTGTGCGCTTAATGGGAGAAATGAGCACCCAAATTGGCTTCGTCATATACCGTGATCCAGTAATGTTAAGCTGAAATATCTGTCGAACTAACTAACAAACGTTTGTTTTGCACTTCTCAAAACTAATTCCGTTTTTCAAGAGTTTAGCGAGAAACAGTGATTGAAACACTAGTAACAAATGCTTTACTAGATTTCGCTAACAGCAAATATATTAGGAATAAGGTCAGTAATTTAGGGAATGAAAAATAGAATTACAAATCATCAAAATAGCATTCAGGTTTACTCAGTTTAGAATTGCTATTCATTCATTTACAAGTTCGTCCGCAGGGGCGGAGATATGGGAGGGGGGGGGGGCAAGGGGGGCTTGAGCCCCCCACTTTTAAAGTTGGGGGATAGAGCCCCCCATTTCTGCCGGAGAAACCAAAATTTGTACTTTCATATTTAATGAATCTTGACATCTGTAGGAAATGTGGCGTAACATTAAGTGGAAAAGAAGTCCCCGACTAAAGTGTAATAATTGATCAATAAAACTAAAACTGTGGAGAGGCAACCATGGATATGTCCTGAAATGTTCGCGCTAGTATTTACCAGCCATCAGAAAACACGCGTTTTGCGTGATTTTCCTCGTAAACAAAAGCTCAATGGCAAAAAGACAGCGTATTTTGCTCAATATATGGTCTCTACCAGACAAAAAAGGAAAAAGAATTTGTGAATTTGTATGGTGAAAGGGTTAAGTACTTTGGACATTTTAATGTTTAAAACGTGCATGTAGTAGTACACTTACGGCCTCCGTCGCCGTTTTATGTGTGAGTTTCTGTTCTATTTCAAAGCTTTATAATAAAAAAAAAATTATTGTAAGATACGTAGATACGTGATTGCATAATTTAAAAATCAAAAAGGTTTCCTAAAATTTATGAAAGCCATACAGCTTTACGACATTTGTTGGAACAATATCCTGCAAAAACTCTTCTACACGTTATTTGCCTTCTGTGCTAAGTTGCATCCGATAGCCATTAGGGCCCCCTTTTTGAGGGCTGTCTCCGCCTTTGGTCCATTCATTGAATGCGTAGTCATTTTTGAAGTTTTTATCTTGACGTGAACCGGGAGTTTGTTGCGGCGTATCTTCTCTCACTTTTGGGAGAAGATGCTGTATGCCGCAACAAACATACACAGATTACTGGTTTAACTATAAGAGTAATTATATTGTCGAACAACCATGTTTATTCTTACAGTATGCATCGTCACGACTTGCTCGATGACGGGTGATGATTCTTTCGAAACAACACCTGACGTAAACTGCAGTTTATATCAAGATGAAAACTTCAGCAAGGATAATGAGAAATTCCAAACGGAAAAATTCGAAATTTTTCAAGATTAGTTCATAGTGCTATGAGTTTGGTGATGTAGGCTACATTTGTCGATAATTAGGGACCCTATTGTGTACATTATACTGTGACGATGTTGTCGTACAAGTGATATCATCTTGTTGAAAATATAATCTACCCAAAAGTAATTCGTGACACAGTTGTACATAAAGTTGTCAAAAATTTTAGTTTTCGCAAAAGACACTAAGTTTTGTTCATAAATTCTTCATGAATAATCAAATTTCTTATTCTAATATGAGTCGGATACTGACACGTTTCTGCCGGGGCCTGTGAATGATTGCTTTGAAGCATTCCTTACATGGTCGGAAAAAAACGCTCTTAATATGAAACAGACATGTATCATTCGCAGCATTCTTAGTCCAAATGAAATAACATTTGCCTAAGTTGGCATGACAGGTCAGACAATTTAGAAACTTCAGAAAGAAGGTTTAATACTCCGTGCAGTAAGACAGAGGGGATAAGTCAGTTTTAGCCAAACAAATCCAGAGAAGTGAACGCAGTATTTTGGTTTTTTGACATAGGATAACACGGAAAACCAAGTAAAGTGATTAGAAGGCTGGATCGAGGCAGGAAATTAGGACGTTATTTTTATTAGGGACTGGGATATTTCCCATCCATATCTCATATAAAACCCTCTACTAAGAAAAACATAAATGTGATAATTGCTAATTCATAGTATTTAAAGTTGATCGTCTTAAAGAACCTTTTGATCCTGGATTCACCGCTTTTATGCTAGTTACCACTTTAGTTCAATTCTACTTGACGAAGATCGTTTAAACTGAAATAATAGAACACTGCGTAGACAGTAATAAATCAGGTAAAAAGTTAAAAATTGATAACTGCCGTGACTGATCTCAAAGAGTTCCAAAAAGTTGTTTTTCAGAGTAAGAACCCTTTTAAAATGGTCTGTACTTTTCTGTTCACTGTTTCAGAGTAAGAACCTGGCGTTGACATGTTCTTTGACGTATTCAAACAATTTTTGTTTGATGGCCACCTTAAATATAACTTCTGGTTTAATTTTGTACTTAGGAGTTAATTCAAAATGCCGATGACGCAGGCGCAACTGAAGTGAAATTTCTGTATGATACTCGCTCCTTTGGTACCAAATCCCTCGCCTCACCAGAGCTGAGTAAGTTTCAGGGCCCTGCCCTTTACTGTTACAATAATGAAATTTTCAAAGAAGAAGACTGGGAAGGAATTCAGAACCTTATGCGCAGTAACAAGAAAGAGAATCCTTTAAAGGTTGGAAGATTTGGTATTGGCTTCAATTCGGTGTATCACATCACAGGTAGGAAATATTTTGCAGTTACCACTTATAATGACCAAATACCGAATCATTTACACTGTTTGTAAATGTTAGCAGTCGAATAGGAATGAAGTAACATTGACCCAAACACGGAATCAGTAGGCGAAGCTAAACTGAAACAATCTACTTGTGAATTTTTAATACCACATGTAGGGTGATTACAATTACCCATTGCAGTAAGACAATAGAGCGTAAAGGAAGACAAACTTGTCCAAATTGATGATGTCGTATCTGAAACGTGTTTTGTCAAGTTAGGAAATAGAATGCAACAATAACTCAGCGCTCCAAGCTGCAACCTTTTTGGTCGCCATGGCGACTAAAATTTTTAGCTCCTAAAATTTCAGAAAAGCTCGCCAGTTCGACGACCAAAGAGTTTAGTGGTCTAACGCCGATCTTTGCGTTGTGATGATCTCAAGTGGCACAAATCACAACTATATTCCAACTCGGTAACTCATACTCCCAACCATCTTCGAAGTTCGATCGAATCTTTCGGGTTACACGAGGGAAGATTTTTTGATGCAATTCTAGTGTTCGAAGTAGTTTAGTTAAAATTCATGTTCAGATAAAGTAAACTTACACAACCCTGAAATTTAACAAATACGTTTTCCAGTCATTCCTCGACCCTCTGTTTTAAATTTTGACTTCATGTCATCGCTTAATTTTCTTGTTACTAACAAACAAGTAAAATTAATAGCTTCCCCGTCAACTTGCAGCGGCGGAGCGAGTTGGTGGAATGATGAACCTGTTGTAAACTTTGGAAAACGTTGTGTTTACACTTGCAATTTGGCTTACCTTGGTCAGTAGTTCTATATTCTTTCATGTCCCCATGAATTATGTTGTATTTATAAATCAACTGCAAGTTTGCCGTCAAAAATTTTTGGTGTCGGCCATTTTACAAATGTAGGTCGCCAAATGGCGACTAAAAACACAAGCTTGGAGTGCTGCAACTATTGAGAAGACCAACGGTACAAGCTAGTGCCTGAATAAGTTTGATTTTCTTGATGTAGTCAACATAGTTGGGTAAATTCTTACTATGTTATCGGTGCTAAAAAAGTGAACATAGAGTGGTAGAAAAAATTGGGGGAAAAACAGAGTTGAACAATCGACAGTAAACCGATATTGAAGTGCATTGTTAAAAATGAGATACTGATCTTCAACATAGGAGCTCGTGCATCTCCGAAGTTGTGGCATAAGTAAACTTTCGTTTGCTTGTAGATCTTCCCGGAATAGTTAGCGGAGAAACAGTAGGTTTCCTTGATCCCCATGAGAAGTACTTTGGGCGGAGAGATTCTGGACAAAGCTACGACATTAGAGCTGGTTTACTACAACCGAAGCTTAAGGATCAATTTACACCTTTTCATGGCATCTTCGGATGTGATCTGTCAAGCAAGAGATCCTATCCTGGTACTCTATTCCGCTTTCCGTTACGAAATATGCCTTCAGAATTATCCAAGAAGCAATACACGGCGTCTATGATAGAGAACCTGTTCACATCTTTGCGCGAAGAAGCTTCCGTCATTTTGCTGTTTCTCAAAAGCGTGCAAAGCATCTGTATTTACAAACGAAAAAATGATGGTGGAGTGGATTGTGTGTTTAAGGTAGAGGTATCAAATGACACACAAGATGAAGTGAAAAGAAAACGCCAAGAACTGTTACAGCTCGCAAAACAGCCCTCACGCATCTCAGAATCCAAGTGGATCGTTAGCATTCACATAACATCCGCCTCGCAGAGTCGCAACTTCCGCTGGTTGGTGGTCAACCAAATTGGTTCCAATGAGAAACGCATTACAGAGTTGTGTGCTAAGTTATGCTTGCTTCCCTGGATTGGTTTTGCCGTGTCCACTAGTACTCAAGCTAGTAATGAAGGGATAGGTAGAATATTCTGCTTCTTACCTCTTCCTCCCGACGTGGATTGCCAAACCGGCCTACCTGTTCACGTACATGGTTACTTTGGATTAACCGACAACAGACGAGGTCTTACGTGGCCTGGCGCCGAGTGTCAGAATAATGAGACCGCTGAGTGGAACCAACTGTTATTGACAAAGATTGGTAGTGCAGTATATTGTAAGCTGTTAGAAGCACTTGTCGCAAATCAACCCGATATAGGTGTCAGCCAAGAGGAACGAAGCCGACTCGTCTACTCCACGTTGCCAGTACTAGAAAATGTCCGTGGCCACTGGCGCAGCATTTTGGAGCCACTGTTCCAAAAATTGCTTTACCAAAGATTATTTTATGCGCTGCATATTTCCAGCAACTCGTGGGTTACGTTAAATGATGGCATCCTTGACTGCCTTCAGGAATCTAGTACAACGGCAGAAACCCGGAGTGTTGTTTTGAGATTTTTACAAGAGAGATCTCAGGTTGTAATTACAAACTTGCCACCACATGTCCTGAAAATTGTGAAAACGTACTTTTCCTCTCCAAAGGTCATTACTCCAACACTTGTCAGAGCTGTTCTTAAGAATTCTGATGTCACCATGACATCACGCCAAGATAAACTACGGTTGCTTGAGTATGTTTTGAGGGATGATCAAACCTCAGACATAGCTGGTGTTCCATTGCTACCTCTAGCAAACGGTCATTTTACTACATTTCGTCGACACCAGCACGTCTCAAACCCCAAGATATCCATTTTTGTGCCAAGCGGAAACTGCACGGCAACGTTACTTCCCAACATGTCTGATCGGTTTCTGGATGAAAGTCTTCCTGAAGCCATTAAAATCAAGCTTCATAGAATTGCCGCACCCAAAACGAGGAACACACATCCAACTCAATTAGTTCGGCTGACGAAAGATCTGGTCATCGAAAACGTGCGAGCCAGCCTGCCAAGAGAATGGTTCGGTTGGGCCTGCGAGAAGGTATCTTGGAATCCGGGAAAATCCAATCATCCACCGAAAGAATGGCTTGAAGCAGTTTGGACTTGGATCAATTCCTCATTTCCTATTCCTCTTGCACATTTCCAGGGTATTCCTCTGATCCCAACCGACAAGTGTCTTGGTGTTTTGTCCCAGAACTCCAAGTTCATCTTTGCTTCCATTGGATCTGAGAATCCCCTACCCTCACAAATATTAACACTCCTAACAGCCTGTGAATGCACCGTCCTCTCTAACATACCTGTGTACGTGCACCACCCCGAAATCAACTCGTACATTGCTCCACCAACTCCAGCTGGGGTATTAACAGTACTTAGTCGGGTTTCCCTTAGCACTGTACAAGCACAAATCATACAGATGTCTACTCCAGCTGACCGTTCTGTTCTTCGTGATTTTTTGTGCCGTCTTCCTACAACAATCACTGATTTTCAGAAGAATCTTTTGCTACAGCTTCCACTGTTTGATAACCTGCATGGCTCTTGCACTGCTGTTAAAACTGGTGGTACAAACCTCAAAGCTGCATCTTCTGATTTTAACCCTCCAACTGGTTTCCAGTTGTCAAAGGGTTACCTGGTTTTATCGTGCACCAACGCCAGCACGCTCAAGCTTTTGCAGTTGATGAAAGTCGAAATCCTCAAACCAGCTGACGTACTTATCCAATATCTCTTTCCTGATATTTCCGCAAATCATGTTTATAACAGTCAGCAGGTAACTCTAATAATGCAATGGATACTTGAACGAATGGTTATATTCAATTCCCAAAACAAAGTATTCCTAGAGTACCTGAAAACTTTACCGTTCGTTCTTACTCAAAGCGGCAAGAGAAAAAGACCAGCGGAACTGTACGATCCTTACGATCCTGTCCTTCGTAACCTTTTGGCTGGGGAAACAGATGTATTTCCCACCGGCGTTTTTGCCCTAGAAAATGCGATTTCAAAATTGAAACTGCTAAATCTCCGAACAAAAACCACGCTAGCTGCTGCTGATCTTTACAGATGTGCTCAAGGAATTTCGTCGTCTCGTCCTTCCCCGTTATCTATCAAGAAAGTTATGGCGTTGGTAGAAATTCTTAAGGATGATTCAAGCTATCTCAGCCGACCACTAACTCATCATTCCACCTTGAAAGAACAGCTTTGCCAGCTGAAATGGATTCCTTGTGCTTCAAATCCACCTCAGAATTATCCACATTTTGTGCCGTGGTACAACAATCCAACTTTCTTTCGTCCTTCTGAAATTCGCAGTTCGTCCAAAGCGCTCCTAATTGGTTCATCTATGCCAACACTTGGTATTAATATGAGCCTACGGCTTCAAGACGAATTTGGCTTGACATGTAATCCACCTATCGTCAATGTCTCGAACCAACTCAAGATCGCAATTACCAGTTGGCAGAGACGTGAAGGTAAAACAACTTCTATGGACGTAGCCAAATTCGAAGGAATGCTAACTGACATCTATCTTTACCTTTCGACGTTTTCTCAGCAATGTGTCGCAAGTGCCCTTGAAGGAGAATCCCTTAGAGAGTGGATATGGCATGGGAATGGCTTTTGCTTACCAAGAAATGTGGCACTTAGGAAGGATTTCGCCTTAGATTTACGTCCTAGGCTGTTTCTTCTCCAAAACGAATTTAAGCGTAACAGCAACCTGACAAGCTTTTTCGTGCAACATGGTGTCCGAGAAAAGTTTTCAGATGAAGACATTCTTCGCGTACTTCAAGGAATCAGGGAAAAACACGCAAGTCTTGAGCAAAACTTTCCGAATGAAGTGGAACAAGATTTGGAATTATGTCTTGCTATTTTGCAATGGGTAGTTAAAGATGGGAATGCCTTGCCTGAAAGTTTACAGGAGACGGTGTTTGTACCAGTACAGAGTCCAAATAACATGTTGGTTCTTGAGGCTTGTAAGAAATGCACATATTGTGACCGAGATTGGTTACGACTTGGAGGATCCGAGCTCGATATCCCTGGGAATTACCAGATTATCCATGACGCCATTTCAGAGAAAGTGGCAAGGTTACTCGGCGTGCCGCCTTTGAGTACGTGTTTATTGTCAGCAGAGACTCTGGGCTTTGAGCAGACTGGGCCATACGAACCAATCACCACTCGACTAAACAACATCCTGAAAGAATACAAGGAAGGAGTCGGTGTTTTCAAGGAGCTGATTCAAAACGCTGATGACGCAGGTGCTACTAAAGTCCGGTTTCTGGTGGACTGGAGATATGGCCCGAGAAAGAAACTATTGTCTTCCAAAATGGAGGAGTGTCAGGGACCTGCGTTGTGGGCGTACAACAACGCAGTATTCACGGACAAGGACTTTGAAAACATCAACAAGCTAGCAGGTGCTACGAAATTGGAGGATGTGGGCAAGATCGGACGTTTTGGGCTTGGATTCAACGCTGTTTATCATTTGACAGATGTTCCAAGTTTTGTTAGTAGGGAGTATTTCGTCGTATTTGATCCAAATGTCAATCACCTTCAAAGCCATATCAAGGACAAGTCCCGACCTGGCATTCGTATCAACCTGGCTACTAATCCCAGACCTCTGACCGCGTTTGAAGATCAGTTTCAGCCATACCATCAAGTCTTCGATTGTAATGCGAAAGTAACGAGTAGCGAGAAATTTCTTTTTGATGGAACCCTATTTCGGTTTCCGTTTCGCACATTAAAGGAAGCATGCGAAAGCGAAATATGCCAAAGTGTTTACAGCAAGGAGAAAGTAAAGCAAGTTGTCAGTAGCCTCAGAGAGAGCTCTGCACTTCTTCTCCTTTTCACTCAGCACGTAAAGCAAGTGGAACTATATGAAATTGAGAAAGATTGCGATCCATCTAGGATGCAACTCGTATTATCCGTCACAAAAAATACACCACAACCCATAAGACGGGGTAACAGTTCGTGCTCACAACCATTTATTGAAGATTGTTCGAATTGGTGGCGGGAGAAATTGAGGTCAAGTCTGTCGCCGATCAAGTCGTCCATTACCGGTCCATCTCGGTGTGAACTTGTAGAAATCGTCAAAGAAGAAATGGTATCGGATCTCATCAAAACTGGACAGCAGTCTGTAGATCACGAAGCGTGGCTCTTGACATCTTCTGTGGGAACTGACTCCTCGGTTTGCTTAGCTTCCGGAGAAGGTCGTCAACACGGTTTATTGCCATGTGGTGGAGCAGCTGCCCGACTTTCTTGCGCTCCAAGCAAACAACCTGGCGTTTTCTCCTATTCGCATATCGAGTCAGTTGCAGGCGAAGCTTTTTGTTTTTTGCCATTGTCTATTCCAACCGGATTTCCAGTTCATGTAAACGGCTTCTTCGCGATCACGTCCAATCGCCGCGGGATTTGGGAAAAAACCACTTCACGCCAGGGTCAACCGATTGAAGTTCGATGGAACGAGTGTCTCCTAGAGGATGTCTTATCAAGTGCCTACGTCCAGATGTTAAAAGACCTGAAAAGTCTATCTGAAAGTGGCCAGTTAAAAGGGTATACATTTGATATACTTTGGCCAGTCTATGATACACTCCATTCTACCACCTGGGGGAAACTAGTCAACAGTGTTTATACCAACTTGGTGAAACAATCTTTGCCTCTCTTTTGCAGCGATGGAAGATGGTTGACTATCCAAGACGGTTACTTCTTGGACAAACACCTACGCAAAATTCCTGAAGTAATCGAAACTTTGGAATTCTTGAAAGAGAACGTATTTCATGTTCGATCTGCAGTGTTTACATCACTCGTGAAATCTGATCAACGCGAAACTTTTCAACAACGCACTTTGAATTTAAAGACATTCCTTACAAACTTATTTTTCCCGAATGTTAGCAACATTCCGCACACGATCAGGGATCCTGTTGTTTGTCACGTTCTAGATTATATTTTAAGAGGAAATCATGAGTTTGCGTGGCCTTTTTATGAGCACCCCTGCATAACGTGTTCGAAAGATGGAAGTCATCTAGCCAAGCCATGTGAACTGGTTAATCCAGTGGGACCAGCCGCTAACTTATTCTCAGCTGAAGATCATCGCTTTCCAGTTGGAGAACATTTCTTGACCAAGAACCGAATACACGCTTTAGAACAGCTTGGCATGGTGAAAGACCTGGTATCGTGGCATGAGATTTGTGGACGAGCCGAATCTGTGAAGCGAGTTGCGGTGATGAGCTATGATAAAGGTCGAGAGCGAGCAAGAAATCTCATCAAGTACTTGAAGGAGAACTTGGACAAACTGCCCAAGGCGGAAGACGAAGTTTTAAGCGTTCTTCGTCGTACCGAGTTTTTGCCATTTGTATTCAAACCTCCTGATGGATATGGTTTACCATGGAAAGGAACCAAGTGTAACAAGAGTCAATTTTTTGCGCCAAACAGTATTTTCATGTCTAGTGACGTATATCTGGTCGGTTCTTGCAGTCCAGTCGTTGACGATTCGGAGGACACTGGCTGTGGAAAGCTTGGTCACAGTGTCAAAGATCTGTTAGGTTTTTCCAGTCGTCGTCCAGAAATCCAACAAGTTCTTCATCAGCTGGACGCCGCCATTGAGACATGTGTCGAAGGAAGCAACAAGCTAAGGGTGAAGAAAGTTACACTGGAGTCTGTTTGCAATAGTGTATACAGGTACTTCAATGTTTTGGTTACAAAAGCTGTACAGAGGAACGTGGAACGCCAACAAGGAAAGCAAAAACAACATGAAATGTTAACAGTACAGTGGCTGCTGGAAGAGCTTAACCGAAGAGCTTGGATATTTATTCAGGGACAGTTTGTATCAGGTGACAAGGTTGCCTATAACTGGAGTAGGAATGGTGCCCCTTATCTCTACGGTTTACCGTACGAGTATGTTGGTAAATACGACAACTTACTGAGCATGGCTGGAGTAAAACAGTCCTTTTGTGAGAGCGATTTCATCAATGCCCTCTACGCTTTGAAAGATACCAAGAAAGGCAATCCCTTGACAAGCGAAGAGCTGAAGCTTGCTGTGGGTTTCTTGAGTGAGCTTAAAGGCAAAGACAACTTGACGACGCACGTTGGCCAAATACCTTTACCAGACACAGCCAAGCTTCTCTGTAGAAGTGACGAACTAACTGTAAATATGACATTTTGGCTGAAAGATCGTGGAGATGCCCGTTATGTGCACGAAGATATCCCGCCTCAGCTAGCTCTGGCATTGGGAGTGAAGTCACTTCAAAACCGGAGACTGAAGAAATACTCGAATGCAGTAGGAAGCCCATTTGGACAACATGAAAAGCTCACGGACAGGCTAAAAAACATTCTAAAGTCTTATCCTTGTGATTCCGGAATCTTAAAGGAGTTAGTTCAGAATGCGGACGACGCTGAAGCAACTGAAATTCATTTCATTTACGATACCAGGCAACTTCCCCATGAGAGTGTGTTTCAAACCCATGCCAAAGAAGTTCAAGGACCGGCGCTGTGCGTGTACAATAACCGACCATTCAGCAGCAAGGACCTCGAAGGAATTCGGAAACTCGGCATCGGCAGCAAAGGCGACAATCCTGAGAAAACTGGACAATACGGAATCGGTTTCAACGCCGTATACCATTTGACAGACTGCCCAAGTTTTTTATCTAACGGAAGAACCCTTTGTGTACTTGATCCTCATTGCCGCTATGCCCCTGATGCGACGCTTGAGTCCCCTGGTGAGCTATTTGAACCAGTAGATGAAGAATTCAAGGAGGATTTTAAAGATGTTTTTCTTGGTTATCTCGGCGAGCATTTTGTGTTAAAAGATGCCACAATGTTTCGTCTTCCACTGCGAACACGAGAGCGATCTCAAGAATCGCTTATTTCCAACACGTATATGAGTAATTATAAAGTGAAGCAACTCCTCAAGACTTTCGAAAGCGAAGCTAAGAAGATGCTACTCTTTGTGAACCATATTAAGAGAATCTCCTTGTCAGAGTTCGACGACCATGGTCAACTCAAGCCCACGTACGAAGTTGTTGCTTCCATGCAAGAAGAGAGTGAGGAACGACGCCGAAAAATTTCACGTTCAATGAGGAGGTACAAAGATTGGCCCACCAAGGAAGTACCATGGGAAGGAATTACGTATCCCATAACTTTTTCAGATTCTAACCAGATTGTCGAAAAGTGGCTGGTTCATCAGTGCTGTGGAACAAAGTGTCGAAATGAGGATGAAGTACCCGATGGACGTCACTATGGTCTCTTCCCCCGTGGTGGTGTTGCTGCACTTGTGTCAAGCTCTCAAAGCGTAACTCCTGAACATCAACCAGAATATGTGGCCTACTGTTTTTTGCCTCTTCCAGTTAACACTTCCTTACCTGTTCATGTCAACGGACATTTTGCTCTTGATTCTTCAAGAAGAAACCTGTGGCACGATACGGACTCAAGTGGTCCATTAACCAGATGGAACAACTTTGTGAAGGCTCATGTCCTTGCTCCAGGGTATGCCTCATTAATTTGTGAAGCGCGAAAGTACATACCTTGCTCGGAAAAACATTCGCAAGATAATATAAATGCTAGATTTTCGAACAGTACCCGAGCTAAACGTGGACTCGACTGGTACCACAAACTTTTTCCCCATCCCTCTGCCGACTCAGGCTGGAATATCATGGCATGTGAGGTCTATCGCTTCTTCGAGGCAACAAAAGCACCGGTTTTACCTATCTTGGATGTTGATGAAACACGTGAGGCATCCTTAACAGCGTCACCTAGACAGCAAGATATTCCTCACAGAATCCGTGACTGGCTTCCTGTGCAAGACGTTTTTTTCTGGGATTATAAAGATACGTCAGACGAGGCGAAACACCGACTTCAGGAAATATTACTGCGAATTTATCTCCCACTTCTAGTGCATTCGCCAGCGACGATACACTTCGCGTTTAAAAATGCTGGTGTTATCTCAAAGTTGTTAAGTCCTATGAGCATTATCGATTTCCTTCGAACTTTTAAGTCACCGAGCTCAACCTGTAAGATAGGACAACTGCCAAGCAAACTCGAAGACACCAATATCAGAAGTATCTTGAGTCTCAAAGCATTAATCGATTACTGCAAAAGGGAAAAAAGTTTTCCCAATCTTTTGGAAGGCTTACCATTGCTACTTACCGCAGATGGTCAACTAAGAGTTTTCCAGGCCGGTTATCTAGTTTATCTATCAAAATTTAGCGATCTTTTTCCAACGCAAGCTCATTTGTTCGTCCATCCTGATTTCATATACAAACTACCAGAAATCGAGAAGCTGCCAATGCCTCTGGTAATGCGACAGTTCACTGTTGCCTCGCTAACTCAATATCTTCCCAATACTTTTCCACCAAACATGAGAGGTGTGAACGTACACGTCCCTTGGGTGTTTCCAGTAAAAGGTCTGTTGTCTAAAGAATGGTTTAAGCGGTTGTGGGACTTCTTAGAAAACCACGCTAAGCCTGAGCACGACGAGAAACAAGTTTCATTGGAACCTTTGGGCGACTGGCCAGTCATTCCAACCATGTGTGGAAAACTTGTAACCGTAAACAACGCCAAGACAGTCCTGGACATAACACAACGAAAAACTGAAACAGCTCAGGGAAGATATGTACGAGGAGTTCTAAAGAAGTTGGGCTGCCCCTCTTTGAACACAGACATCACTTTGAAGAAACTAGTTAATCGTAGCGCTGTAGATTTGGATGATGGAAAGACACATGTGACAGATCCGTATGTGGCTCATCCCTATAGCGTTGGTGACGTCCTTCAAGTTCTTCATTACATGAGAAAGGAAAACATGCTAAATATATCCAAGATTAAAGCTGAAGAAATTCACAAGATGCTAACATTCTTTCAAGAAGAGCTTCCACGTCTAGAGCCAAAGCACAAATTTATCGAGATCCTCAAGGGGTTACCATTTTATAAGGGCATAAATGGTGTTCATTTTAGTTTATTGCCGTTTTCCTTTTATGCCGTCATTCCTGTTGGTGTTCCCACAGAAGAGATAGGAAAACTTCAGGATCACACTGGTTGTCTTTTCCTGCACGCAGACGCCGCTGTCGATCTTGATTTGTTATATAAGGCTCTCGGTGTCGGGGTAGAAAATAGCCTCTCGACATTTTACCGCAAATATATTCTCCCGTCTTTCAAGATTTTCAGCAGAGAAAGTCAAATTCAGTACCTTAGTCACATAAGGGACATGGTATTGCCATCCCTCGTGATAGGAACGTCCCTAAAGCAGGAAAGGCAAGTGTTCCTAAATTTCCTCACAGCAAGCCCTTGCCTACCTGATCAATATGGAAACCTTCACCATGCGAGAGAATTTCACGATCCACGTAACGAAGTGTTTCGTATAATGTTCGATGGAAATCCCAACCAGTTCCCCCCTAAACCGTTCCAGGAACGGAATTGGCTAGAATTTTTATCAGAAATCGGCCTCAAGACAATGGTCACCGAAATCCAATTCTTAGGATTTTGTAAAGAAGTTGCAAGTGTCGCCGAAGAGTCTCCAGAACATACAAAAATTGCGGAAAAGTCAAAGGTACTTGTTCAATATCTATTTATTAGTCAGCATCTTCGAAGTGAAAATTTCTTATGCTCGGTTGCCGGTATTAGATTCATTGCGTCAGAGAAGGTAGAACCAGACCTTCTATCTCTAAACAATCAGTATCAGTGCAATAAGGAGGGGGAAAACCCACCGTTTGTTAAGTTTCTGAATGCTGTTCCATGGAAGTTCAGAGTCCTAACCTGGACTAGTGCAGAGCTCCTACCATCCTGGGCTGAGCCGCATGAGAATCTCATCCATCTTCTCGGAGTTCAAGAAGTACCTACAGTTGATACCGTTGTAACCCACTTACTGAATATTTCATGCACTCTTGCTGAAATAACTAAAAAAGATGAAATATTACCGCACTCCAAACTTCTGAAGGACATCATGGTCAACATTTACACCTTCCTCAACAAAAGTATTGAATGCGGCAAGAAAATAATTTCGGACTGTTGTAGTGAAGAATGTAGAATCACTGGCGATCGTTTAAAAACAGTCCCGTGTGTTTTAGTAGAAGATGGTAAAGTTCTAGTTAAGGGCGATCAATTGTCTTTTATGGTACACCGTGGGAATCTGTACCACCCATTCCTGTACACCGTGCCACGTGAGTATGGCCCGTTCGAGCATCTTATGAAACGACTTGGAGCAACGGAGCAGCTGACATCTCTTCAGTTGGCCAGCATTCTGAAAGCTATGAAAAGTCAATGCAAAGATGAAAGGATGAACCCGAATTTTATAGAGAAAGCACGGACCGCAATGGGAGAACTTTTTCAGTGTGTGTACAGTGAAAGTAAGTGTGGAAAGGAAGCTTCCATGATATCCCACCTTAACGAACTATTTTTACCAAGTGTAGGCGACCGTCTTATCAAGGCTAATAAACTGGTCTGCAAGATTCCTCCATGTCTGAGCGATATGATGCCTAACCTTAAATACCATGTTCTTTTTCCAATGGAGAAATGTGGTTTACGAAGAGAACAGGAAGATGCTTGTTTGAACGCCCTTCCACCTGATTTACGTCCGAGATCGCTGAACTCCCTTTTCAGGGAAGTCTTGGACTCTTCCTGTCTTTGCGACACCTGTCCACTATGCCAAGAAAATTTTTCCTGCGACTTCATAAAAAGGTATACCTTGATCCTGCAATCCAGTGAATTCCAGAAGGGAATCGTGCGATTATTGAAACACCAAAAGAAATCCAACGAACTTACCGAGAAAGAAAAAGAAAAATCGTCTAGATTTAGATCCAGTCAACTAGAAGTAAAGTGTATGAAGAATATTAAGGTACACTTCGTTGATGTAGAAACGGAAAAGCCACTGGAAAATAGTTCCACGACGCGTTCCTGCTACGTGGTTGAAAAAAGCGATCCATGGACCCTTTTGATTCAGCATGGCAATGGTGGGAGTAGCCAAGCGATTCTTCCTTCATGCATAAATAGGATACTTGGCGGGTGCCTGTCTGAAGCGTGTCTGCTAGCCGTCGCCTACATGGTACTGTGTGATTCACCAGCGCAGATCTCCGACGTGCTGAACGATCTTAACGTTGCACAAAACTTCGCCGAAGAAACGCACGAACTTGGTCGAGAAGTTCCCTCCGTGTTTCATCATCTCATGCAACAGAATCCGTTGTTCTTGTTTCACGAAGGAGAAATAGTTGCTTACGGTATCGAGATGATAGCTGAGCAAGGAATAGAGAATAAAGAGGAGCAAGACGGGACACACAGAGAAGAAACAACTCCCATGAAATATGTCTTCGGTAAGGTGATCAGTCGGACTGATAAACGAACTGAAGATGAAGCTTCGTACGATTTTCGTGCGCAGTATTTGATTGATATTGGAAGTGAGCAGAAGATGGTGAGCGTCCTTGATTTGTACAAATTCTATCAAAATAATTTCGAGGAAAACCTAACGACAGATCTGGTTTCCTTCACCGGCGATAGCTCAAAGAAGCCCATCGATATGGACGAAGCAAAACGCGAAATACTACGAGCTCTGGGCGATGCCTGGCGATTGCCACACGACCTTCGTCGTAAAGTCATTCGACGCCTCTTTCTTCAATGGCATCCAGACAAGAATCCTCACAATGTCGAGTTTGCCACTGAAGTCATGAAGTTTCTGTTAAGCGAAATAAAGAGAATGGAGAAGGAAGAACGCAGTGTTAATGGAACAGCTGGCAGCTATGGATTCAGTGGTTTGTTCCAGGGTTGGGGCCGCCAAGCAAGGCGGGACAGAGAAGCCTACCAAAATTATACAAAGTGCCACGGTGTATCGCGTGGCTCGGTTTTTGGAGCATCTGGCTACTCATTTCCAAACCCTCTCGAGTCACAGCGATGGATAAAACAAGCTCAACGGGATTTGGAGGCCGCGGAATTTCTGCTTACTGCCCCCAAATCGTTCGATGCCTTAGTGTGTTTCGTGAGTCACCAAACTGTGGAGAAATGCTTGAAGGCGGCATTGTACGCAAAATGCGGCCTGAACGGTGACCAATTACACACCCACGATGTCTACGAACTTGCCACTTACGTTAGTGGTCTGGAAAATGCACGCCATTGCATCATAGATCTGGCTGTCGTTGTGGGAAACTATTATTTACCTACCCGTTATCCCAATCATCAACCTGGTTCTATGATTCCTGCTGATGCGTTTGACGGGGAGCAGGCACGAAAAGCCGTACAAGCTGCCAAAAGACTTCTAGAAATAGTTGAAGCATTTATTAAAGAAGATTGAAGCAATTTAACACTTGATTACAACAGTTCGTGTTTTTGTCTTTGTATTACTTGGCTTTAAATTCTATATTTGTAAGTTAGCACTCGTGATTAGAACTTGATAATTCAGGACTAGAGTATGATTTGTAGTCAATGAACGAGCAATTGTGAATTCATTTAACAAAAGCAATGGAATGACTAGTAAAAATCTTAGAATTACATGAAATAATGCTTAACTTGCATTCCAAATATACTCCCACAGGTATAAATACAAGTTAGAATTTAAGGGAGTTTTCCATATTTGAGTGGTTAGATCTATCTGTCTGGTTAATTTTAATTGGAAGGAACGCTATAATTTTGGTCATTGGCGCCAGTCACCGCGGAAAATTTAGCGATGATTCATTATCATTGAGTGTTTTCGCCTTTAAAAATAACCAGATCGTCAGACTTAGGAAACGATCTGTTACAGCTGAATATTTCATGTCTTTCGAGAATCAAGATTGTCCCGTGGGCCTGCTGTTACGTCGTACGTCAACCGAAACGTCAAAGTTTCTCATGATTCCAAAAGTATTAAGCCAAACTACCGGAATGAGTGATCTAAACTTCCAAACGGAAAGCTCCTGATTTACTATTAATTTATATGTTTATAATGGACCAGTCAGGCTGCAGTTAGCCTTGGGACATTCTCAAAAGCTATTGAGCCAGTGTAGAAGCAATTATCTCGTGGAAATACGGCTTAAGAGTTTCAGAAATTTAGTCTCATCTTTTACATGTTGTAGTTATAGCGTTATGTTTTAATCATTATAAGATATTAGTTGCTGAACTCATATTTTACGAGTAACGAGCTAAGATGAAGTAATGTTTATTATGTTGCTAGTATGGTCGTTCGGCTGTTAACAAGGGTTTGTTTTTTCATTTCATGGTCAATATATTAGTTCAATCGTAGAGAACAAATATACGTTTTATTAAACTTACGGTTTTTTGAATTCTGTTCTTACGTAAAAATTGCATGCATCCTTTTATGATAATGGGACAAATTGTAACAACTTTCCGGCAGTCTGTGATGCGCAAAAAACAGGGGGGTGGTTCATTGAACGGCCTTTCAGTCCAAGTTGTCACACGATGTATTCTATCTTTCCGACACACCATAAATACTCTACGGAAATCCAGCAAATAATGCGTTCTCTCTCTATCAAAATATACGAAAAGATTTTGGAAAAGATTCTTACTTGAGCATCTCGGTTCAAAATATTTGATCTGTCACTGAATTATGGAGGTAAATCCGTATAAAATATGTTAACGCGATAAATTTACTATAGTTTGGTACTTACGAATGTAATTGGAAGTAGTGAAAAAGGTAGCCTCTTTACGTTAATCTTATACCGGGCAGGATTCTGGGAGGTCTCCCCTTCACTGAAACGGATCTAGAATTTGAAAAAAATCGGGGTGGCGCAAAATTTTTTAACGATTCATGCCACGGAGTGGCGTTTTAGTGGAAGAGGTTTTACATTACCGTCGACATGACCTTAGCATGAATATCGCAAACCAGAACCTTTTCGATGTCGAAAAATTTCAAATGTTAGCCGACCCAAGCGAGGTGTTTTTATTCGATTAATCAGTAACTTTGCAAAATATTGGAAACTGATGAAAATAAAACGTTTCAGGTGTTTTTTTTTAATTTGAATTTCTTCTACTCACAGTTTTCTTTTCTTTGCTGTTTGCTCCGATCTTCTTTGAGCATAATCATCCATCTTCTTCGTGGATCGATCTGTTTAATGCTAGTGTTTTGTAATCAAGCAAAAATTCACATGACAACTAATCAAAAAAGGGGACACATGTCCGGTGCTCCTCCGCCAAAATCCTCCCCTGCTTGACGAGTAAAATCGTCTTGCGTTAGCCAGAGTAAAATTAATGCTGCCAACAGTTGTCCACCTTGCGAATATCATCCTTAGTCGGTCCAAGCACCTATAGTCAAAATGTTCCCCTGTCGTCTTGATCCTTTACTAGGTGTTGGTATCCCCAAGATATGCTGAATCTGTAAAATCTCTTTTATTTGCCTCTTCCTTCTCCGTGCGATGAGGTAAATTACGGAAAGGTCATGGTATGTGTGTCTGATGAGTTAAATATCATTTTACTGGAAATAAACAGCATGTACCGGATCAACGTTCCGACGACCTTTACGTCTACCCATCCGAATTGCGGTTTTTTGTGCGGACACTCGAACGGGAATTTGCAGTGGTAGTCGTCAATAGTAGTTCAGGAGTATGTTTGCTTCTTGACGAAACGTATGAGGCTACTTAAGATCCAAATAAAGAAAACATTTAAACTGGCGGCCATAAATTTTCTATGAACTTTAAGCTTTTTTTTAAGAAAATAAACGTAATTTTTGAGTCATATTCCCTTTAAGTCCAGTGGACTTTTTCGCTATAATCATTCACAGATTTAGTTGAAACAGTTTAAAAACTTCCGTGACCGTGGTGAGTTTAAAGCTCCCCCTTCTCAATGTTGCTTCTACATGGAGGAACATGGTAAGCGATTAGCAAGAGAGACTGCAGACATCCCTTTCTCGCAATGTAACATTGAATAGGGGCACGGGGGATAATGACGTGTATACATTTGTTTTCTTCTAACAAATTTGTCAATGATTGTAGCTTAAAATCTGGTACCATTTCTAATGCAGTTTCCCAATCCGAGAAATGTCGAAGAAGTATGAGAACCATGAAACATAAAACCAAGCTAAAGTGGTCTTAACTACATCTTAATGAGTTGGTTAAGGCTGTCATGAAATTTACTCTATCTAAAGCAAATTCTCTCTTCATGTTATCCTAAGGATAATTCTAAAAAGCAAAGTTCGTTTAAAATGCATCCAAAACATTAAGCTTTGAACGGTTCATGAGACATTCTCAAGTCAACCTAATTTCTATAATTTCAAAAGTTCACTCCAAAGGCCGAAACGTGTTGACTAAGCCTGTGAGAGTTGATTGAGAAAATTACGACAATAATTACGATGATGAAAATACGAATAAGGATATTTATTTCAACATAAAGGGGATGTTACACGGGACGATTTTTAACAACGATTTTTAATGCAACAATGTTGCACAAAAAATCGATACGTGTAACATGGTGTTTGCAAGCGATTTTTAACGGAACGATGACTGCGGCAACATGTTGCATAACTTTGAACTAGCTTCCAATGCTCGCAACATTGTTGCGTAGATTGTTGTAAAATTGATTCGTGTAACAGCATAGCCAACGATTTTTATTGCAACAATCTCCCAGAGTCCCTTTCCTTATTAGTTGCATTTACCAGCAAAAGCAGCCAGTAAATGCAGGAATATGAACAAAACGGGAAGACCTTCGATGCTGAGGTAAGTAAAGCGTGAAAAGGAAAATAAAACACCATCACAATGGAAGTTTTACAGTCTTTTTTTACTTTTTGAAGCCAATCTTGTTACGTGCATGGTCAGAATCTGACGAATGGAGTGATTCAGGCTTTCTGTTTATCCAAGTTCTTGTCCAGATTTCTTTCTGACATTCTTTCGGTTCCTCCTCATCTAAACTCTAATATCAGCAACATTTTGATGAACTTTTTCCTACGAAGGGTTATCGCTATTATGTTTATTTGTTTTGGTCGTGTAAAGTGAAACTACGCCGAAGCCTGGGAGGTCGATGTTGCGTAATTTCAATTCAGAAAAATCGTTCCGTATAACACCGCCGTTGTGCAACATGTTGCACAAAAAATTGTCTCGTTTGCCATGCCACGATTTTTGTGCAACATTGTTGCGTTAAAAATCGTCGTTAAAAATCACCCCGTGTAACATCACCTTAAATTTTCCAGCTAACGGTCGTGTTAGGCCAGTTTTACACCTGCGAATAAATTCGTGCAAATTGAGTTTTTCGTTTGTCTCATACGCTGTCGACTGTAACTAATGAAGAAACTATTCAATTTATACGAAGAAATGTCGATTCACGCGAATTTATTCGCAAGTGGATAACCGACTTTAGAGGTCACGTACAACAGCGGGTAATGTGACTCTTAATCTCTTATTAAATTACTTTCGCTAAGGTTCTCATCAAATGGTTTAGGAAACGCTGCAGACGCTGGTTCAACAGTTCGGGGGAGTGAAAACTGCATCCATCAAGTTTCGATGTTTATTTCTGACTTACTATTATCACGATCACGCAGCTGCTTTACTGTTTGACTGACTACGCCCTAATGAACTACATTACAGATGTAATTTTCTTAACTCATGCATGCTGCACTATGAAATCAACTATAATCGACAAAGTCCATTTTATGACTGACAATAAATATCTGCAGAATTATCTTAATATACCCATGTTAGTTTCCTTTGTATAGATTTAGAGCACTGATTTGCAATAAGAACATTCAGGCTACTGCTTTCCTAACTAATACCTGAACGGTACATTATAACAACTAATAAAGTTTCATTCCAGAACAAGTACCACAAACATAGCCGTCGTGACGTTATGTGTACCACAACTCCATTCACGTCCAAACTGGATGGAATTTACATTGGCGGGCTTTGCGGACTTGCCATTAAAAATCTCATACAAGTTAACAGCTTATGTTGATGTTACTTAGGGGGATGTTGCAAGGAACGATTTTCAACGACGATTCGAAATTAGAATCAAGTTGCAAAGAGATTGATTTGATTCAATCTTTTGAGGAACGTATTCGTATTACGAATCATTTTTAAAAATCGTTTTGCATTTTCATCGTCATTAAAATTGTTCTATTATTAATTGTGTGAAGTCTGGTGTCAACCTCTCGCTTAACAAGTTCGTCTTGCGTGGCAAAAGACATCCCACGCATATAGTACAGTGAATTTCTGTATGGTTATTACGCAGTAATTGCTGAAAATTACGAGCAAGCAGGCTCCTTGACTCTCCCCAAAAGAGACATTTTCACGATTGGTTGATCATTTTATGGCTGAGCTTGTTTTTTCGGTCCATTCTCAAAATGGACCGAAATTGCAAATTGGATACTAAATGGTCCAACAGTTTAGCAATGATTTCACATTATTAGACCGGCCAGTGCGCTTTTTATTCAGTCAGATTGGTAAATTTTAACGGGAAAATCTTCGTGCTGATATTAATGAAATTTGAGAAGAATGAAGAGTCCACATTGAAAATTCTAAATTATCCTGTCGCCCACCCCGAGGTGACTTTTTTCGCCCCACATTTGTTTAAAAAAAAACATACAAAAAAACAGATGAATACTAACCAAAGCGTGCTTTCAGTTTTTAGATGTATACGTAACAAATCTAAGCCTGCACTACATAAGACAAAACTCCACCTGAGTTGACAACGTTTTCTGTCTGCAAATGTTTCACAGTCAGTATTTCTATTTGGAAGACTACATTACCCTATTACAGGTCTTTAAACAAATTCGCAACTGTTTTTATTGCCTTCAAAGCTTCCTTCTTGATACATATTTTGCGTTGTGAAGAGTTCAAACACTTTATGTTGCAGTGTAATTCTTGCAGCAATTCGATTGAAAATATGTTCTTATTCGTGTGAGGGCCTCAAGGGTTTTCACACAAATTCTGTTATGAAGCTTATTCTTGATGAACGTTACTGCGCTGAATGGACGGTCGACAATGGCATCACTAATGGGGACTGACAGACAAGACAATACGTAGTTCGAAACTTCAAAGTGCAACAAACTTTTCATGAGGACAATCGGATTCATATTCCCGCACTCGAAGCCAAAAGGCCTCTGTATCTGTTGGGATTTTTCCATCAGGGAGCTCTTCTCTCCAATTTATTTGCATTGTCTTCCCGTATTTTTCTTCAATTTTGCTGCTGTTCTCCCCCATAAGATGCTGGTATGGTAGCTTTCCAAAATCCACCCTCAGAGTTTGGCTAAGGATTACTTCTGGCAACAGAGCGACTAGCTCTTAGAACACAGTTCTCTAATCAGGGAGTCGCTTCTCTGTTTGAAAGATGCACTCCAAAAGCATCTCTAGATATCGCTGCTATACGACCAGTAGGATGTCGCAATTGACATCGTTCTTTCGTAGATCGTTGACTTCAATTTCGAACTTTGTACCAAAATCAGTTTAAAAAAAGCTCTTCCGACCGTCTTCTGGTTTCCACAGTTGTCGTAGGCCCTCGACTTCAAAGTACGATGGTGGAAGTCAAGCTCTCTTAGCACCTTATCAGGGTTGGCTTTGCTGGACTGGAAAAGTGCGACCACTTTCAAACTTTGTTACCACTGGCAGCGCGAATGTAAGATACAAGTGATTAACTATCTTGTATCTTATATCCTAAGAAGGTCTCTTGCCTTGTATCTTTGTGCAGGAGCCATTTTCTGACAATCTTTTTGAACAGTGGCCGAGATATACCTCTGCAGAGTTTCCCAGTTCTTGTAGATCCGTGTAATTACTTTTCTTCGGGAAAGCCAGCGCAAGCTGCCGAACTTTTCAAATGGCGTGTTTGAAGGTGTGTTGTCATCATTGAGTTCCTCGTACAAAATTGTGCGGAATTTCCTGCAGGTCTTCATACGAGGTAAGACACGTGTGACTATATGTGTGAAAAAGTTAATTTTTTTGGCATAGAAAACATAAATTTCCGAACTTGTTTCTTCGCGAATTAGCGTATTAGGAGGTTCATTTTAGAAGACGTCTAAAAACTTGCATTTTGGGCTTTATCTGACCTAAAACACTCGGCTATCAAGTTGTATTTTAAATAATACATACATACATACATACATAAATATATATATATATATATATATATATATACTGTATGTATATCACAGTTTAAACTGTGATAAAGACGAAAGTCAAAACGTCAATATGATGTAGTTTTTGATTAAATTATATATTTTTTAACTATATCATGGTGTAGGGCTACCTTTTGATTATTTTATATGGCCAAAATCGGCCAAAAACAGTTTTACCGACTGGTTGTTTTTCTTCCGGCCGAACGGATTTCAAAAAAGCCAAACTGGACAACCGCAGGCTATTTGAAACCAGTGTTTGAAACCCGTACGTTTCTGTGGCAGAGTTGAGCCTGTTGTATTCAGGTCAGTGGTTGTACCTTGTCTCAGTTATTTCGACGATATCATACTCGGTGTCAGTTCTGTGAGTAGACGAATGAAACTATTTACCTTCCTTTTTGTGTTAAATTCCACAAAACATAAACTCTTCTACTTTTAGATACCAGGAATTATAAAAAATTTTCCAAATAATCCTTTCCGTATTTATCACGATCGAAGTTGTTCACCAGGAAGGTTCTGGCTACTGTAGGAATGACTGAGGAGGTCAATGGAAGAGGTAAAGAGAAACATAACGACGTTTCTAGAAATTCTTCAGATCGGAAGAACTGAATCAATTGCACACTGGGATGAATCGAACTTCAAACGAGCACAACAATGGGCGCGATACGCTGAGGAGGTAATTAATCACAAATGTTTATTGCAGTGGTGGCGCCAGGAATTCCCCGACGCCGGGGCTAACGTCCCCGACAGGGGGGCTAAAGAAAAGGAGGCATGACCACGCCCTCTTTATAACTTCGTTACTTGAAGGCCAAAAACATCATCTTATTTTTCACAAGAAGAATCTCAACTTTTGACTAGAAACAGTTTGCTTTTAGATTTGACATGAAGAGAAGAGTCTATTATCTTTCTTGGCTAAATCAGTAACAAGTTCTCATAGTTTGTGCAATATATAAGTGTGTTTATCAGTGAAAATTCCCCGACAGATGGTTAATTTTTCCTTAAGAGGGGTCTAAGGTTCCCCAACAGAGGGGCTGTAGCCCCCTCTGGCACCACCCCTGGTTTATTGAAGTACCTGTACACAAGGATTAAGGTTGGGCGGGGCAGACATGCCACATGTGTTAGGCCAAAATGCAGTATTAAACAGATGAATAACTTTTATTTCAGTATTTTAGCTTGTTTGTAAAATTAAATTGAACTTTAGTTAAACTGTACTTATTTATAGTGTCTGACATGAAGAGTTAAGGATATGACATGAAAAGTTACTGTTCATGACCCATCATATTGAAACTCTACTCCAGGTTCATCATCATGGTTAGAGTTAACTATAGCCAGAGTAGAGTTAACTACATCAGATTAGTTGAACTTTTAAAATAGCAGAACATATATCAGAAAAGAGTATTACTTATCTTCTTTGGTCTTGACCAGCAAGAAGTACAGTAGTAAAGCTTGCTACATGTAATTATTAATTTTTATTACAGGTATTAAAATGAATAGAGCATTATGGAAGATTTACAATAAAAAAAATTTTCCTGTTCAGTCTGGTAAAATATTTGATGCATGCTGTATAGTGCTTCTTGGGTTGAAAATGCATAATACAAGTATAATTGTTATTGTTAAAGGTCTGACTTTTTAAGTTGAAACTTCTTTGACAATGTGCAGCAATAGAGATCAAAAGTCATTTACTTTACTGGATTTTAATTCTTAGATATGTGATGATAAGCTTCAAGTAATTGTAAATTTATCCAGTGGAGAGGTGTATCATTTTCCTGTTAATGAGTATATGAGTATATAGGGATTTAGATTTAAAATTTTATGTCATTTTGTATTAAGGTTTTTAGTCATTTATATCTTTGTACATACTAATTTCTTGTTAGTTATTTAATATTTTTGATATTTTGTTAATATTTATTATTGACCCTTTTTAAGCCATTTGAATCATAAGGCTGTTAGGTTCGCTCTGTAAAGTTCTATAGGGCATTTTATTGGATATAGTGCTACATAAGTAAATAAATTATTATTATTATTATTATTATTATTATTATTATTAACCCAAAGGAGTGAACATGTCCTTGTAACCTCTTCAGAAATTTAACCTTCAATATGACATGATCTTAACTGGAGTTCAATGTGAGTAAATCCTGACTAGTTAAAGTACTGGTTATTGTAATTTGTAATTATAATTGTAATTTATTAATCACTCTAAGTCAGCCTTTTTGGTAATAAATTACAAGAAAATAATTTGTAAACTATAAATCTAAAATAAATTACCTACATATAAAATACATATAAAGTATGAAGATTAAAATATTAAAAACATATATTTGAAACTAGCAAAAATTTTTGGAAACTTATAATCTTAATATATCCAACATTCTTCTAAAAGAATATTTTTTCAGGTACATTTTAGGTTATTTACCCTTACTGCAGGCTAATTAATACTGGAGAGTAATGAAAAATACATGTTTTTAATAGCAGAGGGATTGTTAATTAGTTGATAGTTTTGAATGTATGAATATATTTGAAAACACATATACCCTGCCCCCTTAGCAAACAACTGTGAAGGATGTGCAAACTACAAAGAGAAAACAAGAGTGTCTTTACTTGTCATCATATTTCTTTTAAATAGTCAGGGATTTTAAACCAAAGAAATAGCTGAGACTGTGATTTCATGATTTTCTGTTTTACTGGAACCCAAGTTACACATTATACTGTGTACTTGCACAGGGATGTAGCTACGCCGGGCGGCGCCGGGCGGACCACCCGGCAAAAATTTTAAGCGTCCGGCACTCGCGGTAATTTTTTCAATCCCGCCCGGTACATCTTTAAGTCTAAACATCATGAAATAAACACTTTTTGTGCAGCAGATATCCTTGTAATTTAATCCATCATTCGTCAAGCTGCGAGATAACTTTTAACTTTTTAAATACTATCGAAAGAAGCGTAAACAAGCAGAATCTCGCAGGATTCTTAGGTATCCGCCATTTCTCAAAAAGAGCTTTTGTTTGCTATAATTAATCTTAACCACTTTAAAGTTTATAAATTTGATTGTGGAATTAAGAAATCGTGCCCAACCGGAGACTTCCGTTGAAAACACATCTACTCTGGTGATGCTCCGCGAATTGGCGGCTTAAAAGCGAGAAGCTACAAGAAAACAATCAGACATTAGATCTTTTTTTGCGTAGACAAGATGTGACATTTCAACTTCGAGAACATTTTTCCCGGTTTCTTTTATAATATTTTTTCTTTCAAACTTTTCATTTCAACTGAACAATTGTCTTCATCGAGGCATTTACAAATTTGATAAGTCCGTTGTTAATCGTAAACCGAAGACTTTTACGCCGACCGAAACCTAGGGCAAAAATATTTTGCGGGTAAATTCGTCATGTTCGCAAGCGATTTTTATCGTCAAAGTTCGATGTTACAACGTGCAGGAGTTTAATTTCTCATCACGCACGGCAAGGGATTTGGTTTAAGAACATTATAAGTGACTGATCAATGATTGCACAGTCATAAATAAAGAATTCGATTATCCGGTATTTTGGATTATCCGAACGGTTTTCCGAATTGTAATGTACCAGTTGTTCGTATAATCGAGGAAGTACTGTACTCGAATTACTGTCACTAAGTAAGATATTCATAATTAACAATGAACGGCCACGGGCCCACGGCTCGCATGTGTGGTCAGTGGGCTTTTGCGTATATATAAAAGAGATATATTAAGACATACCGTATACATAAAGACACGCCATAAATAGTTTTGTTTATTAACGTTGGCCTGGGTTATTAAAACATCTACGTGTTCGCGTGATGACAGTGAACTTGGGACTTTATAATGTTTGTCACTTGTGGACTGTCACTGGTTGAGGAATATTAATTATACAACGCAATATCAGATTATTTATGACATTGTAATTTGTGTTAAATTTAATGGAAATAAAAACTTTACTTAATCAAGATTTTATAAGTTTCTAAGGTAACTAAGTCTATACACATTTTATAAAAATCACGTATTAGTAATTTAATTATATAATTGATATATTTCTACAATTTTTTATCTAGACTTCTGTCGCCAACTTTACAAAAATTTCCAAGGGAGAAACCTAAACCCCCACCACTGTCCGTAAATTAATTTTACCCGGCACTCATTTTTCGCTGGCTACATCCCTGCTTGCATATTATAGTATAATTGTAACAGTCATGATGTTTACATGGTTAATAATATGCAAGCAGTGCAATTTTAACTGTAACACAGTACAGGAAAAGGTAACTCTTATTTGAACTGAATCACCTTTTATGGTACCATATTATACAATTTTTCTCATGCATGTTGTTAATTGGTAAATTAGTGTGGTTTCTTATGCAAATTTGGAAGACATAATAGTCTCTGAAAAACTCATTTGTGTATGTTTTTCCGAAACTGCACTCGAAACCATGATGTTATCTAATATATTAATTGCATAATCTAGAAGGTGCTAACTACTATTTAGATGATTTCTTATTGTGCTACTCAGAGAAGGATTTTTCCTGGCAGCCTTTGGTGTAAGAAGATCACAGAACACAGTACTCCTGGTTTTCTCACAAGATGCTTTTATGCAAATTAGAAGAAGACATAAAAATTAATTTTAGATTACATAAATACTGATAATCACGAATGCATATCTTGTTACATTTAGAACAATTTTGCTAAAACTACTGGTTGAATGAGTTTTTTCTTTTTCTCAGGTAAACACAAATCATTTTTTCCAAATGAATACACCTTTATTTTAAATTGATAACTGTACCAAGTAAGCATGCCTTAAAATAGCAACTAGTTTGTTGACCTCAATACATAAAACACCCAGAGTTGATGTTTTTCATGTAAATTTCCTTTTGCTTTAGAATCATGTCACTTAAATCTTTCTAATTCTTAAGCCTCAATTTCACAGATTCTTGACCCTTTTTTTTTTAGTTTTTTCCAGGGACCCATTCTTATCAAAACAAAATAATAAATTATTCATAATCTCACCTGTGCAATGATAAATTTGGTTCTACCGTAATGAACTGAAGATTTAGCATTAATCATTACAGTGCAGTAGGTCCAAAATGGATTTGTCACTGCCATAGAGGCATTTTGTCTCTGGCATTTTGTCTGCATTTTCATAAAGTTTCTGTAATTTTTATCATTGATAAAGGACTTTTACCCTTAGTACCTGGCCCACAATTTTTTCTGATCTGGGGCTCAAATTTTCTCTTGGTGGCCCTGAGTGTTGGCATTTACCGCATACCATTTATGAATATAACATCATGCATAATATCATAGTACAACGTCACGCTACATGTACAACTACTGACAACTGTTACGCTACATACATCTATAATCAAGTGTCACGCTACATGAGTTGTTTGATCACCTTCGAATATAATGCTCATTATTACACTAGTATACATGCAGACGTGAAAATGGAGGGGACGCTCATTTCCTCTCAATGTTTTCAAAAGGAGGAAAAAAGTGTCTCATTGCCTGTAATTGCAACCTCGTACCCAGGGTCTTTTCTTTGCTCCCGGCAACTCCCGGTCTAGCTTGATAACAGGGGCGGAGAGCAGAGAAAAGACGCTGAGTATGAGGTTGGTCGGCAGAACTGGCTTTTCTTCCCGACAACTAGATGGGTTGATTCTAGACTCATTAACCGAAGCTTGAGAATTGATAAAAAATATATCAAAACTGGCTTTTTGGAAAGGACATAATAGTGCGCCATAATCTTAGAATGTATGAGCAGTGTTCGCGTTCAGTTGCTACACAATTTGCCATCTTGAAAGTTGATTGTGTAAAGATTAGACAAAATGTTGTCGAGGATCGACGTCTGGATGCGGAACACTGAAAAACAAGCATCACCAGTCTAATGACCTGGAATCAGTTGGACAGTAAAATAAAGAATGTAATTAAGAATATGAGAATGTAATCTCAAAAGTGAAACTCCAATGAAAAATAAAGCAGTAAAAAAGTGGTTGTGGAAAGGAGAAAGTACACCCCTGAAACTTCGAGTGCTGGATCAAACTGCAGAGGGAGGCAGTTGCATGGACGTTAGCACCGGCCTGGAGTGAACGGTAATACTATTGGTGCCAGTAACCCGTGTCCAAAATTCCACGGAAAACTTGTCCCCAACTTCAACTTCCCTATCTCGACTCAGATATAGGTGAAAGTGTTGTCTTTTAACGATACGTGCTTCCTTGTTTTGTTTCAGGTATATAAGAAACTGAAGAACAAACCATCTCTCGTGCAACTACTCGCCAAGCATGTCAACCATTTGAATGTAGGTGACCTCACGTTGGAGTTTGATTTCAGTGACTTGCAACATGCAACAGAAAGATTGAGAGTGATCCTTCTTCAGAATCCTCACCTATCTTCAGTTCAATTTTCGTTTGTTATCGAAATGTATGGAGTAGATTTTCTGGCACCGTCGAAGTGTGACTTGGAAGGACTGATTTCTGATACATTTCGCATCACCAGAAATAACGGGATCTTGTGGACTTTGTCAAGTATAAAAGATGAGCTTTACAACAAGTTTGCTCAATTACAGAAATTGCCGAATCGTCATGGACAGACTAATAAAAACTCAACCAATGGTTTACATTACATTTACAAATCTAAACCTCAGACAACCACGGGTGTTTCCTTGGATGTGTGCGGAAAATTATTGTGGAAAAATCTATATACGATAGCAAAAGCGAAAGGTATTGCGCATTTATTTATCTATTCCTAAATGCTCTGCATTAGTTGACCAGTCAAATTTCTCTGTAGAGTATTGTGAAATAAGTTTTGGCTCACCGGAGGCAAAGACTTTAATAAACCTTCATTTATTCTATTAATTTGCAATTTCAAATGAAAATATCTTATTCGGTTGAAGCTTTCTCTTACTGTCTGTCTTTACTGTTTTAAGTGGCAGAGATTCAACCCTTTTGTGGGCTGATTGAAGAGCATTTCAACATTTTTACGTTATAACTGAACAAATATTAGTAACAACACACATACCGCTGGGACTCTATGGTGGAAACTTGTAGCGCACAAGTGATGGAAACTGTCTGGTCTGAGACAAGTGGATAGTCTATTACTTTCTTAGGTTAATGGGTTCCTTACTATATGTATAAATAATCACAATTACACTGGACTTGTATAATCGTAGTCATTAATGTATTTTTTTATTAATAGGAGGGACTGACTCGAGTGAACATTTAATTGTTGAGAAGCTTAAGTCTTTCGCGTCTTGCGAGAAGGGAATGCAAGTTATATTAAGAATGTTAGTTGAGCCTATGGAAGGAGAAAGGGCAGCAACGTTCGCAGAGAACGAAATAGCGCTGTTAGACCCATTGAAACTTCTCGTATTTAAATGGATTCTTGGTATGTATATATGCATGTATTTATTTATTTATTTATTTAAGACGTTGGTGAGAAAACACGACATTCAAATGGGCACTAGTGGTAATGAAAATGATTGTGATATTTATTGTGATAACGATAGTGATGATGATTGTGATCATGATTGTGATAGTGATTGTGATCATGATAATGATGATAACGATAAGGTTGAAGACGAAAATAGTGATGATGAACAGATGATGAATATGGTTGAATCTAGCTTATCCGTTTTACTTGTCCTTCTGTTAGTTCCTATATAATAAAATAACCTAGGCGTTCTTAATTACTCACGGAACAAGTACGTGCTATAAAATTTAAAATAAAGGCTTACCTATCATAAACTAAAATGGAATAAAAATAAAATAAAATAGAATCTAAAAATAGTCAATCGACGCATAATCTGGAAACTCTGTTCTATCTTTTTGTTAGCTGTTATACAGAATTAACTTATGATGGTGAGGGCCCTTCCCCCATGTTCATTATCTTTCTTTGTGAGCCGCTTCAAACTTGGGCAAGTTTCCAGACCATACTTCAATTGCCTGTGTTCTAAACTATATCTAGCATCATAATCTATCTAAAATTGGAAGTGATTAATTATGACGTTTTGGTATCCATGAAAATATATTTTTTATGGTTATTTGGAATGTTATAAAAAGCTTTAACAGCTGATTATATTGCGTCAAATTGTTTACTTTAAATATTATATTTCATGTGCACACTATTTGATCACATGAAACGTGTTTGGGGTGATGTCACACATGCGATAAAATGCAGTTAAATTAGCATACACTTGTTGGCTTCGCATTTATCAGAATAGATATATAATAAACATTCCTTCACTACTGTCTAAATTCTTGTCCGAAATCCATCCGAAATCACAAAATGTATGCTCGAGTCTTTTGCATACAAATTCAAACTTCCCAAATCATTTGAGGCTGAAATTTTTTGGAGCTAAAGTATTTGGAATTACTTTGAATAGAAGGAACGTCGGAGAATCCTGGACGGTTTTTTAATTCAGAGTCGTTGATAACTTGGATAATAAACAATTATTGATTGAGGCTGAGCATGATATAAAGAATTATTCAGACCGAGGTCATGGTTATCTGCCGAAGCCAAAGGGTGAGGCAGATAACATTGACCTCGGTCTGGATAATTCTTGATATTATGCGTAAGCCGAATCCAATAATTGTTTTATTATACATTCAAAACAGCGATAGATGCAAGAAAAGATTTGCAGTAAAAAGACTCGTGCGATTAACTTTCCAAACTTCTGCAGGCCATTTTTGCTGTTTTGTAATTCTCGCGGCCTTGAGGTGATCACGTCATGAGCGTCCAATAATGTTTTTTTGGACAGCTTCGTCGAAGAATTCACGATATTCGGCGTAAATGATGTCATGGCTTCCGGACATTGAGAATTAACTGGTGAATGTCGACCAGTAAGAAACAAGAATGAAGTTTGAATGTATAATAATCTCCTTTATTTAAGACTTTGAACGTTAGTTTTGCTTCGAATCTTTGAATCCCTTCCGTTGTTTATCCTACCCTACTGTTTATCCTTGGAAATTTTTCCATTAAAATTTCCGTAATTCTTTCGACTTTTTACAGTCGATTTAAATGTATGTTGGTGGCGAATCTGGTGTCCTGCTCTGCCAGCTGAGCTACAAAGGCCGTTTAAGGAAAACATGATAACGAATTCTGTATTTCTAAAATTTTAATTGTTCTTTTATTTACAAATAATTTTTTTTCTGAATGCCTTATTTTCAGTTAAAGATTTTAATTAAAGCCTTTTTTAAACTGATCAATGTAAGCTGTTTAAAATACACCCCCATTAAACTAGGACAGACACAACTAGGACGTAATTATGGCGTCATTGTTAATTTTGTTTTTATTTTGTCTTTTCCAGTTTTATACTGCTTCAAATCTGTGTTTTAATACCTTTCTTTAAAGTGTAATTTCTTTATTTAAGGATGTTGTCGGGAAGTTCAACGGCCCAACACCACGGGGTTGAATTACTCAAGGATATATTATTCGCTAAGATACCTTTACACGAACGAAAAAGAACTTTAAACAAAAAAGAACGCACTATGACCGAGACCTGGTCTCGTGTCATCGCAATCAACTCTTACATCCTCTAAGCTTAATTAGGGCAACGTTTTTTGACAGTTCTATTTATTGAAAGACGTACTGCATTAAAAGAAGTGATGTCATCATTGCATAACAATGGCGTCATAACAATAATGCAAATTTTCTAACATTTTGAATATTTTAAACACTACCATATTTTGTGTTTGATTTGATCAGACATGTGATATCATCAACTTTCGAGTAAAATCCGTTTTACATATTTGTTGTTATAAGGGTAAAAGGTACTTACGTTATGATACTGTTTCCATAGCAACAACAAAAATAACTACTTTTCAACTGCTAAAAAAACACTAGGAAAACAAGATCCACTATGAATTAAACCCACTAAAAAGTTTAGCTTCTGCGCTAAAATTACAGTGAAACTCGTACTACGTAGTAACATAAAAAAATTCTCTGTAACGCCTTGCTTACTTAGGTCATTTTATAATAATTTAATGTAGACTCAATTTCGGCAGAGGAAGCAGTCGGCTACAATTTTTTGTTTACCAAACCAATTATTTATGTGTTTATGACTCTTAAATCGCCAAAAACTCCTTCATGATTCAAAACCAGGAACAGTACTGTTGAAAATTTGAATTGCCATACAAACAACATGAGCCCCAGCTCCCAGATAAGGTGTGGGGCTAAAATATCACGTTGTGTGTGTTCTGTCTATCTCAAACTTATTATTAGTTCATGAGAAAAACACAAACAAAATCTGTACCGAGACGTAGTTTGGAAATCTGGTCTTAATTTGCAAACAATTTGAAAATTAACAATTTTAAAACCGATATTCTCTTTAGATACGGATTCGTTTGAGACGTAATATCATACACTGGAAAGTCGTGTTTCATCAGATATCCAAACACGTCGAAGTTGGTTAAAAAACCCGGCTATCGCCTCGTTTTTCAACTCACTTCTCGGTGTTTGGATATTTGACGAAACACTTTCTCGTGTATGGTCTATTACTTAAAGGACTGAGGTCACATTAAAGACGGAGAATCGACATTTTGGTGTTGAGAAAGAGTTCGGATTTAATTTAGGTTTGTACTCTTTCTTAATTCTTTAGGCCTACTCTTTACGTAGTATTTTACCTCTTTAAGTTTCATACAGTTCTTTTAAAAACTAAATGGTCCAACAGTCTTTGGTAACTGTGAAAACCTCTTTAGTGCGTATATTTCATCTTCATTTTCTCTTACTTTATCGTAAATTACCATTCACCATGGTATCAACGTATTTGAAAACTGTGTTCTAATTTAGATTTATATGGTTAAAGTCTCTTTGTCACGAAAATTAATCGACCTGTAATTTACCAATGGAATTAATCCTGCGGACAACCATAGTGATCATTATTCATGAAGGCTATTCATACGAGGAGAAATAAGCTGTGAACACAAGCACAGATACTACCTTATGACATTTTTCGCGACCGAAATAACCGGTCGCTAGTTTAATTTATAAAAATAGTCATATGAATATACTGTTTGTGGCTTGTTTTGGCCGCAATTAATTATACGTCGAATAAATAGCAAGTAGGCCACGGGTATGCGGTTCCCGACCTCGCCGTCAAATGTTTCAATGTGCCATGTTTTGCAAAACAGTCACCGCCTGAGTCAGCCACTAGTCGGCTATCTGTCTGAGACCTAGTCGGCAAATTTTAGAACTATATTGGAATCCAGGCTTTGGTTTTACTTTGACTACATTTGACAAGGCAATATTTAACTTCTGTTCACCGAAGTGGAGGTGAATGGTGGTGGATATTATATCTATACTGTTCACCGACTCTGAGGTGAATAATTGCTTTTGCTTATACCTCGCATAATTGTTTTCACACACTTATTTTTTTTTAATTTTTAAAACAATTTTATGGAATGTTGGTTCGTCGCCCGCTCATCGTTAGTAAACAAAACATTTTGAACACATCCTGAGTGCATTTATAACAAAAAAGTCAAAAGAAACACGTATCTCTGAAAACTTTATTGCCAAATTTTATTGCTTTTTTGGTAATGTTTGACACGGAGGCTTCGCTTACTCAAAATAATTTCTGAGGCGAATGACAGCCTATCAAGTTCGAGAAATATTTTCAAACATATCATTACCATTAAAACAGTGTAATCGTTTTTGGTTTATTTTTGGTTTTCTTTTGTGTGTGTGTTTTTACTGATTTTACTAAAAACTGGCCGTATTTAGTATATTAGTATAGTATATTTTGAAAAATTCTGTCTTGTGAAAAATGTGCCAAATCATCGATGTTGTAACACTATATGCTTCACAATATTCACTATGCAAGTTTTAAAGGAATTCTCTGAAGCTAACGTACAAACATGTTATATTGGCATTGACGTGGATAGTGTTGTCTTGGTGAAATATCAACTAGACAAGATCATCATTCGGGCATTTGTACGGCGAGCCTTATCTGACTACAAATGCGCTATTAAAAATTCCACTGGAGAGTCACCTTAATCCTTTAGTTTCCAATGGTACATAACTGTACGATTGTACATCTATCTGTATGATAGATGATCGATGAACGTTCGTCAACCCCTACCCTCAGAAAAACGATTTCTTAGCCCCTGACGGGGATCGAACCTGCAACCTTCTGATGAGGGGTGGGACGCTGCAGTCTCGGTGGCCTAATGGTTAGAACGTCTCACTGGACATCAGAAGGTTGTGGGTTTGAACCCCGTCTGGGGCTCAGAAAACGTGTTTCTAAGGTTAGACCTTGACGAACGTCCATCCATCATCTAAGATATCTCCATGCTCCCACATCTACAACATGTATGACCCTGCATGGTTTATTGTTACATACAAATGAGATGTGTTAACAGATTACAATGGATTTTCAACGGCATCTTGAGTTGATTGAATCATTCAAGTTTTGTTTGGAAAATTCAGGGTTCTAAAAGGTTAAAGGACAATTTCCCTTCTGATTTTAGGTGCTGTGAGAGCGTTGGGTGTAGGGCTGTCCACACGTTGCTCTACATTCCTGCAAAAGTTGCTTAAAACTCATCAAAAATTGCTCAAAAGTTTCTCCAAAAGTGCAGGAAGTTGCCTTTTTATTAAGAAAGTTGCTCTTTTCTGCCATGTCCGAAGCAAAAATATGCTTATTGCCCCACTAAAATGAGATTTCTAAGCATTTCCATAAAAATTTACTGCAACCAGAGTTGCTAAATGAATGAGTAAACAGTTGTTTCAAACCTATGAACAGATAGCATTTATCTGAGGATCACTACATAAGCTCACTTCGGGAAGTGAAGTTGGGGCATCACCTGAAGTAGCCTTTTTACAACTCTAATTAGTTCCGATATGGGATAAATCAAGTCCTTACTTAATTGACATTATTTTTGGGAGATGAACTTTGAAAATACGCAGTAAATACGAAATTTGTGCTTAAAAGGAAATATTTCTCGCTCAACCAGAAATTAAGAGAGGTGAAATATTTATAAACCGGCAGTTACGTTTGTCGTGAATAAGAAGTGAAAATTATTTATGAAAGTGACTTCGATTTGTTTGTTGCTGTTGTCATTAGGTGCGACTGTAATTTGAGGAATCCATATAATTCCCAGACTGCCCTGCGCATTTCCCTGAATGCTCTAATCAGGGTTGCTAGATTGGCTTTTTCGAAGCCAAATTTCTCGAATTTGGCTTTTTTTCTTGATTGGCTTGGGAGAAAAGTTTTGGCATTTTGGCATTTTTTTTGCTTTTTAAATTATTCAAAGGAAGTTTCTAAAAATACTTGTGTACGAAGTTAAGTATTGCTGCACGAGCTTGCATGAGAAAGACGATCTTCCAGTTTTATTCCTGGCAAATCAGGATGCACAATTTTTAACCAATCACGAAGTCGAGTATGCGACCAATGAAAACCCTTAGGCTATACTTGTCTTTGCAGAGGTCCGGCCAGGTGCCCGGCATATAAATTTGAGGATTTGAGTAACCTGGCCTTGTCGTTGCCTTGGGTTATGACTCACAACCTGCAAATTGCGCCTTGGAAAACCAAACATGCGTTAAGTGAAATGAGTTCAAAATGGAAAGGATCATACGATAGCGGAAGAAGATACAATAAGGCGTGGGAAAATAAGCAGTCTTGGGTTACAAAAGCTTCAGACGGCACGGAAAGCGCGTTTTGTAAACCTTGCCATGTGTCCATTCAGCCAAGAGCATCCAATTTATGCAACCATGAAAAAAGTGCGAAACACCTTCAGCGAGTTAAACTATCCGCTAGCACGAAGCCTCTTCAAGCTGCCCATGTCCCAAGAGTACATGACGAAGTAAAGATCGCTGAAATTGAACTGGCCGTTACAATGGCTTGCCGCTCCGCAGTTCTGACAATCGATCACCTTGGCGAGATCATTTCTAGAAATGCAGCTGGAAGCAAACTTGAACACATTAAACTGCACAGATTTAAGTGCACTCAAATTTTAACCAAAGTTGTCGCTCCAGCCCTAAAGAAGAATTGATAACCGATGTCAAAGGAAAGAAATTCGCCTTAATTGTAGATGAGTCAACAGATGTTGCAATCACGAAACATCTTTGCGCCATCGTACGATATTACAGTAACTCCCAAAAGAAGATTGTTACAGCATTTGTTAACTTAATTTCTGTGACGCGAGCGTGTGCAGATGATGTGTTCGATGCCATTAAAGATTGTCTTGTGGGAATTCAGCTCAGAATAGAGGACTGCGTCGGCTTTGGTAGTGATGGTGCCTCAGTTATGATGGGTGAACACGATTCCGTTTGGTCAAGAATAGTTGCTGTTGTTCCAAACTGTATCAAGATAAAATGCATCTGCCACTCTTTAGCACTATGTGTGGGGCATGTCTTCGAGAAACTCCCCTCAAGCCTTGGATTTCTTCTGGCCGAGATTCCCAAATGGTTCTCTAAAAGTACGGTACGAAGAGAAGATTTCAAGATGCTCTACAATGTCATGAATCCAGATGATGACCAGAAAGCAGCTTTCGCGAAATATTCTACCACAAGATGGCTGGTGAGAGGAGAGGTTATATTCCGCATCTTGATGAATTGGGAAGAACTAAAGATCTACTGCGCAACTGCTGAGCCAGCGAGTACCTAAGCTACACGGTACAAGGCACGTCTTATTCAGGAGATGCTTAACGATCCAATTAACTACCTGTATCTCCACTTTTTGTCACCTCTAATCACAGAGTTTGACCGGGTGAGCGCTTTCTTCCAAGCCACAGACGCTGACCCTGAAGAAATGCACAAAGAGCTCGCGGCACATAGCAAGAGTCTGCATGGCAGAGTTTTCAATGGACAAGGCAATCCACTCCCAATACAAGAAATCGACTTTGGTGGAAAGTTTGAATTCGAAGCAAAGAACTACATTTCTGCTCAGTCAAACAAACCAGATGCTGAGGCTAAAGTTCGTGAAATGAAGAAGCGGTGCCTGACGTTCCTCCTCCAACTTGTGGAACAAGTCGACAAACGTTTGCCTGCAACACGCAACCTTTTCAAGGGTCTGAGCACCTTGCATCCACGCATGGTACTAGATGCCACAGCTAGAGCTCCATTTAATCAACTGTCTTTTGCTCACCCGAGAGAAACTGAACACAACCTGACAGAGGAGCAATACAGAAAGATTTTGCATCGGGAGTGGAGAGAGGAGCCAGTTTTCAATGGAACCATAACCCGAAGACACTGCAAGATTTTGGTCTGGCATATTCCAGTTTCAAAATTCGCTTGGTCAGAGGCCGTTCCAGGAATTAGCAACGTATGCACTAAATTGTCTAACCAGCCCTGTCAGCAACGCTGTAGTCGAAAGAATATTTTCACTGGTTACATCGGTCAAATGTAACGAGCAGAATCGGATGGGGTTAAAGCTACTGAACGCTCTAGTCAGAATTCGCAGCAAGTTGTATTTTGGCGAGAAATGCTGTGTGAATATAGTTGTAACCAAACGCATGCTTGAGCTATTTAATGCTAAGCAAATTTATGACTCCCCTAGCAAAGAGTTACATAGCCAAGACAAATAAATTAGAGAACTTTGTCGAAAGCCCAAAACTCGAGTGATGGACGGTGTAATTTTTTCTTGTATTATATTGCATATAAATTTGTGTAATTTTACTAGTTTGGTAAATTGACTATATGGTTGCGTGAACATTGGAAGAACATTTGTTTTTGAACATTTGAATTAACTCAGTTCGTGACACTTATATTTGCGTTTTGTAACTGATAATTGAAGACTTTTTAATTAGAGTAATGTGTATATAATCCCCTCGCCCACCGCGCGAAGCGCGGTGCGAGGGTACTAATCTTGACGTGCGTGGAGTCCTGTTACACGCGTGGTTACTAGGGAGAAAAATTTTCGCTTTGTGTATGTATCTTTCTTATTATATATATATATATATATATATATATATATATATATATATATATCCATGGTGTCTTGTCACTCAAAAATGCCGTGTGCCAGCTCGGGGACTGGTATGTTGTTGAACAAACCGTACTTAGGTACCGTATTGAAGCAAATCGATTTGGTCTCGTTATTTTTTCCCTTGTATGGATCTCTCGCAAGTTGTTTACTTTATTTGAACACTGAAGTCAGTAAATGATTTAAGACCGGCAAACGAAATGGCTTTCTTGGTGCCTGCGGCTGGTTTCGCCACCTAAGTAACTGGACAATTTATGACTTGACAGAGCAGTTCTCAAAGTTAGCTCCTTGGAATATGCATTTGCCAACTGTTCACTTTTTGCAGCAACGCTTTGTCTTGGTTCTTTCTGATTTATATGAACAAAAGACGTAAGGGAACTCGCTTGCTGTCAGGACATTTGCTAAGCGTCTAACTGTATTAAAACGACATTCTACGCTGAAGTTGAATAGATGTCGATTAGTATAAATCTTGGGACGTTTCACGTTGTGGTAACCACTTGTCTGAGCTGCACAATCACAGGTACGTCTGAATCGAGTAGCTTTTAAGTACAAGTTCTGCGAACAGAATTGTTTTGAGCAGCTTTCAAAAGTAGCTTCCCGACTTTATTCTTCCCTAAGGGAGACCTCTTGTACGAAATATTACCGCCTGGATTTTGCTGGTGTTTATTGGTAAAGTAGAATGAAGATTCTGGTTCATCTCTGTACGACGATTATTTTTGAACATTTTGCAATATTCAACCGGACAGCGTTCATGGTCAATTGTTTGAGAAGTGGGATAGAACACTCGTCATCCAGAAGAGTTGTCCAGGCCATGACAGTCTTTGGATGCTTTCTCCGCTTTCCACGCAAAGATTTCATTGCCTCAATCAGTATTTTTTCCCTATGAAATGTCGCCCCACTGAAGACGTTAGGATGTATTTCTGGCTCGAAACAAAAATGCAAGGTAAACAGCCGCCAGGTACAGGTAACTCGCTGCAAAACTACTTGTTTTTGGTCACCAAATTATCCTTTGGGAAAACAGTTGTCCGCTTCAGTCTTTCTCACTTCAAGAGTGATTTGTGCATGATGACCTTTACCGTATTCGATCGGTAATGCTTTCATCAGGAGTTTGAAACCACTGAAGAAAGTTTAAAGTCGTCTGTGTGTAAATTTAGCGTCAAACCCTTTGTGTTGAGGTGCCACTGAATCCTTAGTTGAAAATACGCAAGAGTTGCAGGTTTATACGCCATTTTTCTTGAAAACCACTTAAATCCTGGCCAAGTTCCAGTAATCGCCCTTCATCAGCCTCTCTACACTGTAGCAAAAGAAATCCAGTGGAATTGGAACGACAGTTATGGTGAGCAGAAATTTGTGGTCATGTTTGGGCCTCCATATAGAGATGGCGTTTTTGAAAGTGATAGGCGAGTGGGCTGGATGGTAGCGGGTGGACCAGTGCACTGGTCGATGCAAATGTCGCAACACCTGGAACAGCAGAATCATTCATCAAGGCTGCAAGTGTCACGCGTTCCCGACGGGCCCATCAGGTGACGGCTTGCTGTCTCTTCATCCTGGTCCAAAATGCGTACGTAAAGTACAAAAAAGGTCTGGTTTATGAAGGTACCGCCCTCTCCCTTGATGACTGGTACACTCAGCAGGTTTCCGCAGCACTACCGTTTCAGTACTGGTACACAGCCCTACAGCCTGAGCTGTTGCTTCTGGTCTTTCTAAAGTCAATTCGTCGAGCTGACTTTGCCCTCTATGTCGACGCCCTTTCAAACATGTTACTGTGGTTCTTTGCCACGAATTACAGCAACTATGCGCGTAGGCTGCCTGCCTATCTACGTGATATGCGTTCAGTTGATCGGATGGCTCCAGATGTTGCCTCAGAATTCAAGAAACGGCTGTTTACCGTGATCAAAACTCCCAAACGATTCTCCGCGATAGCTATCGACCAAGCTCACGAGCAAAATAACGCAATGGTGAAGGGAGATGGTGGAGCAGTTGGCTTGGAAGAAAACCCAAACGCTCTACTCAGATGGATGTTTTCTGGCCCAGAGGGGGCAAGGTTAGTTAAAGGGACGCTCCAGCCTCAAAACAAGTTTTATTTAGATGAAAGGTCTATGTGACCTTTCCTCAGAACGGGTATTAGTTTTCTTGAAATCTTCTTGGTTTGGGAGAAATTTGACTTTGTTTGTCGTATTTTGCGGGCGAAAGCGGGCGTTCCCAATGGTGGTGTGACGTCATTGAGTGACAGAGACAAACTCCACTTCTAGATTTCTACAGCGTAGCCTTCCGCCCGTGCGCAAATATTGTTGTTGTTTCAAAGGTATGCGTTTTAGTGTAGTAAGGTCACATCGGTTGCGAGTTACTGCTAAGAGAGTAATGAGACTAATATCACAGCTGAATTGTAGGTAGAAGTTTATCTCCTTTACGAATAGGTAGGCCATGCCTTGTGAAGTTCCTTGAACATTTTTTAGTAGTTTGCCGATTGGGTTCATCCAAGCTCTGGTGGAAAAAAACGACGCGCTTCGCGTTCTTGGAACCTTTAACTAAAAAGGTGTTCACAAACTACTTTCCTGGGCACGTGGTGGATTACGGAAACTGTTCACTGATAAAGAAGAACCAAAGTATGTGTAAATTTGAACGCCATATACGTTAAATTTTCGTTTGTGTTGATTATTTATCACTCCATATGTAATTTTATCGGTATTTTAACGCGATATTCATTGTTGCGAATTAGAAATCTTTTGCTCGTGGGATGAGTACTTTGTTAGTTAGTAGCAGGGAAGGTGCTCGCCTGTACTCCGAGATGTGGTTAACAAATCAACACAGTAAACCATATAATCTTTCTTTAGGGTGTGAGAATGTAACAGGAGAACGCTCTTAAATGGCTGAAAGAGAAGTAGAAGGTTAGTAAAGCTTTTCACGGACAAAAACAACTTTTCATTACGGTATCGAAAGTGAAACTGTTTTTCCTGGAAAGGTGTAGAACTAGAAATTACCCGGAAATGGGACAATATGACTCAAACTGCGTTTAAATCGGCTTTAACGTAATCTATTTCTGAATTTGATGGGAGAAAGCGATCTCGTAGATTCAGAATGTAAAACAATATGCTTCAACCAGTTTGTCCGTTCGGGCAGGCTGGTGGAAGACTCACTTTATCATAGGATTAACTTGTCACCCAAAAAATTGTACTATTGCGGACATCAATTAAAGCCATCAGATTCAATTATTTTGAAAGCAGTGCGATACAGCTAAGGGGTTTGAAAAGTGTCTTTCAATTTTAGTTGTGTTCAAGCTCTTGCGGATTTTTGAGTGCGCCCGTACGTTAAATGACTGGCTTAGAGAAGTAAAGCATGGGTCGGAGGAGTTTGAGGAAATCATTAGCGTCGAACAGTTGATTATATCTTCGATTCTACCATACCAATTCTACTTTGTGGCTACTTTCTGATTTTCATATCTGTCTTTCATCAAACAATTTTGTTTCCTACTTCTGCCAGGCAGATGTATTCGATCTAGAAGAGATCTCCAGCAGTCAGAAGCCAGGTTATTAAGCCACAACAAATTGAGGCTAGGAAATATTTAAATGAAATGCAAACAGGTTTCAACTGAAAATAGGTATAGTAGTGGCTTGATATGGGTGGGCAGATAAAGATAGCATTATAGCATCAAAATACATCTGATGAAATGTGCATAAAACAATCAGCATTTTCTTGGTTTGGGAGGTTTTCAAAACTAGAATGTTTTCAAACAATAAGAATGTTTACAAACTAGAAAAGCCTTGAAATTGTTACCAAAATGAGGTGCCATGATGAGGTTGGAAAATGCTCCTGAGCTCCATTTGATGTTTATTTGATTTCTTTAGTGTTTTTTCAGGGGAAATCTTTATCTTTACCAGTTAAGAAACAATCTCCCGAGACCAAGTTCTTGGTCAGGAGAGGTGCAGCTTGCATTTGCCATATCAACAGTAAACTAGGAAGGCAGTAATTTCTTATACCTACTGCATGAGATCTCATTTTCATACAATCTATATTCCACACTTCAGGACTTTTACGTGTGTAAACACTGGATCTGTAGCCTTCAGCAAGAGCTTAAATTTTGAACTAAGTGAAAAGCTTTTCACCAAGATAAGTCACAGAATAAGGTGTATCAGTAATGCCTAATCTAGAACTTGATGCAATCATTTGGTTGAAACTATCCTTTGCCAACCACAATAACTTTGATATAGGCAAGGTCCTCTTTGGCTATACCTCCAGAGTGGGAAAAAGTCCTCCATTGTTGAGGGAAATTATGGCCATGATGAAACACTAGTTTTGTCTTTTTATTGGAGAACCCCCTGCCTTTCAAGTACTTCCAACAGGTTTTTGTGCACCCAAGGTGTCTGCAAATCTCAATTTGTTGAAAACTGTCTTAAATGACTGACAGTAAGTCAGACTTCCTGATATAAATACAGAACACTGTGTGACTATACAGTGTACTGACAATATGTTTTTTCTTGGTCCTTAACATGTACTCTTGTCAGGAAGTTTCCTCTGAGTTTATTGTGGCTTATAATTATATTGAGTAATTTATGATCAAAGTTCTACAGCTTAAAATGTGATTTTACAGGGCAATGTTTTTACTAAGTAATTTTCGTATTGTTTTTTCTTGATGTGGAACCATGGTAACTTTTTGATAGCTTGTGTTCACACTTTTTTGTATTTGGAAATTGGAGAATAATTGAAAAATAGTCAGTAGCATGGTCAGAATCTTGTCTTTGGGAAGTAAAAAGCATCCAAATTGCTAAATTCAGGGTAATTGAACAATTATTTCATTCATTACATTAACTTTTTTCAAACATCCAGTTCAAAGTATTTCAAAAATGGCTCAACCTCATGGAACAATCTAGGCTGCATTTATCTTTACAATATTGAAAATTAATTGTGTGTCTCCACTGAAAGCAATACCTAGCCATCATTACAATCATCGGTAGTAGGAACCTGGGAGGCCATAGCTCCACAATTGTTTTGGAACAGGAGCATTGCCTCCCTACATTTTGTACATATTTGTACAGGATTATGTATGGTTTTTGTGACTCTATGTGAAAATGTTACAATAACAGGGATGACCAGGCTTTAATAACATGTACTAACCTTGTACAATTCTCTCTTTTTTGCCCACCTGATGACCTGCCTGAAAAAAAGCCATCAGAACAGAATCAAAATTTGAAAACCAATTTCTATGCTCAAAATATATTTGCTGTAGGAATCACTTTCACAAATGACTCTCCCTCTTAAAAGTTCACACAATGCACATGAAGAACCAAGTGTTCCTACTTGGAGTATATTAGCTGGTTACAATCGTGGTAAATCTTTTTCCCAGGCCCACAGAGAGGTAACAGGAGGCCTGGGTCAAAATGGTCATCCGGAGCCCCCCCCCCCCCCCACAACCTTCAGATTATGGGCTATGCACCAAAAAGAGTTTCATTTCAATTTGGGATTAAGGCCTTTAAGGCATTTTTAGGAATTCTTAAGAATAAGGCCCTTGCAATCTGAGGCCCCTCAGAGTACGAGGCCCTGGGGCAATCTGCCCCTCTTGCCACCCTCCTCCCTGCTGGCCTGCTTTTTTCTGTCAAATTGGAAAACGTCCTTGCAGGCTTCAAGGGAACATGCAAATGTTCCAATGCATGTGCACAAATTTTGAGAAAATATGTTGTAAAGCATTAAAAATTTGAAATGAAGTTAGAAACTGGAAGCAGGAACACTTGTTGTAGTTTCATAATAGGTTTTCATAAAGCAAATATCAACAATTTTCAAAACTAACTTATAAGTGAATGATATCAGTGTATTGCAGGTAACCCAAGATGCCGGTGCCAACGGAATTTTGAAGATTTTAAGTAATGGAGATGTCTTGATTATAATTGTCGCGCCAAGTGGACATAAAAAGAATGAGAGTTGTTTTGAGTAAATTTGATATTTTGAAAACTTCGCCGCATGAAAACAGTTTGTTAAAAATGGTAATTCAGTTTCAGTTTTTCATCTACATCTACATGTACATTTATTTAGTCGGCAAGGTCGTTTTCACATCGCACCAACTATGCTAAAATTTAAAAATTTATAAATATTTAAAAACAAGACCCATTCAAAAATTTTCTATATACACGTTGAAATGTTGAAAAACTAAATAGTTAAATAAATAAAATTAAATAAATAATAAATAAAAAGAAAAATTAATCAAAGTTAAAATAGTCAAGTTTCGTTTCGTTACAATAGTAGCATTAAAAAAAATAAACACTTTGGGAAGCTAAACCAATTTAAAAATATCACTTCTCTTTGTTAAAAGAACAGCGAAAAATTATCCTGAAAATAAACCTATTCGAAATCATTAAAATTCGAGGATTTAACAACTGATGACGTAAAAATGACGTTAGGATTTTTGTCCATAATAACAAAATTCTCTCACATATACTTCGATTTAACGTATTTTCATCCTGTAATAATTTCATTACCATACGTTCAACAGTTTTGGAGATATCGAAGGCGGGAACTTTCCGCAACGTCCTACTAACCACAGAAGACCAAAAAAGCCCACTGCACATTGGCAGATCCAGACCGGCGTTACGCCATACCTGAAATGGGAGTTGCACTTCATGTAATGAAAAGCAAACAATACCATGACAGTTGCATTACATGTATGTGTGTTCGAAGTTGGTCGGGGTTCTGGAGCTGCCTTTGGGGGAAACCCTTCTTAACAAATCGCGGATCCGTCCCACTGAGATGAATTCATTGTAAGATCAGAGGGGACTGTGGCCACCATATACATTCCAGGTGTATCAACGTGGTATACATATTATTGACACTTTTTGCCCGAAATTAATACAAACGTTACGATCATCTGGGTATATTTTTCAATCTTCTGGGTTACAGGACTTCCTGCCAAGACAAATCCATCAATACAGAAAAAAATTTCTACACTCATACCATTGGTGCCACACCCACTTTTCATCTTGGTTTCCCCTTTTTCTCCACAGGCAGCGCCCATGTGCGGGACAAAGGTCTGCAGTGCTTTGAAAATCCGATATTCAGTACAATACGTGCATTTGTTAACGTTAGCGTACTTTTTGAACGTGTTCATTGCCAGATCATTTTGTAGTCCCATTTTCCAGCTGTATTTTTTTCGACAGCCCAAAGTCATTTTGTAGATAGTTCAAACTGCTTTTTGTGGCTTCATTATTTATAGGGCGTTCATTTGGTCAACGGAGACCTCCACTTACAGAGTTAATCAAAAGTATTTTGGAACGATATCCCGATGGTGGACAGATTTTGAAGGTCAGAAAGCAAATTAAATCACTATTTATTGACCACTTGCTGATGTCCCATAATAATTTTCGTTTTAGTGGATAACTTTTCTCATAATTCCCACATGAGACTGTATAATGATCAGTTGAATAATAAATTCTTTTCGTTATGCAAAGAACCCCAGACGAGTTATGTGATAGGAACGTGGTTAATTATTTACACTGTATTTTGAACTACTTTTTCGTTCATTGTACTCACTTGGCTTTTTATCAAGTTTTGAAATATTCCTCTTACACACCACAACCGGCATTCGGTTTGGCCCGCTTCACCCAGTCAAAATTGTTGACATTATTCGCCAAACTCCGCTACCCTATGCCGTATGTATATGTGTATGAGCAAGCTAGGTCATGCAAACATAATAATTCACAAAATTGAGTCGATTCAGTGAAATAGTCATATATTGGCTAAAGTTTAGGAAGCATATATGTCCATCAATCGACTCGACACGTTTGTAACCGCCGTTGATTGACGTCTCGGTAGCTCAGCGGCAGGAATATCTCATCGACCATTAGGAGGTTACTAATTAGATCTTGGTTTGGGGTTCAGAAAGGATTTCACGCTCATTTCAGCCTGACAAACACACACACTATAATATTCAAAACATTAATGAAGTCGATTTTGCAGGTCTTAAACAAATGGTTGTTTCTCCAGTTGGTGATTAAAGAAAGGAGACGTAAAGTTCGTAGGATTATCTGAAAATTACTGTACGTCATGCATTGCCTTTGTAACGGAGAACCGCTTAAGGCTGATATAAATGGTACGATTGTTGGATACGATTGTTCCTTCTAGTGTATATAATTTACTCATTAGAGTTTTCAGAACGTATTGCAATATTATCGAGCGAATAGTAAGCCTTGAAGAGAAAATTCATTAGTATTGTCTTCAAGAGATAGTTGCAACTCTAAGGTGAACAATCGCATACTACGGTCGTATCGTTTTGATGGGTCTTTACACAGTTGCAGAGGTGCCAGTTCGTTTGCATCCGATCTTTTAAATTCGTATACCATCACGAATTAAAATTTCTCTTGAACGGGAAGTTAAATATAAGCAGTTAGTGTTCCTGCATGTTGTAATTTCTATTATTTTTAGTGTTTTGAGAAGTGTACTTGGTAATCAATGTATATTGAGTTGTGCAGTATATTTTGGTCAAATGGCGAAATAATCTGCTAGATGACTTAACATTCTGACTTATTTCTTTCTTTCTTTATTTATTTAAGATTATTTATGCACGGTAGCCATTCAGCACACTAAGCTGTTTTTCAATGGGCCGTGCTTTGGTCTAAAAATCTATTAAATTACAAAAAGTTGCGAAGCCTACATACTAATCATCTTCACCCTATAATAACTATCAATAAACTAATTGTATTACAAACTACCGATTATTAATAATATATACAAACATAACTAACAATTAACATCCTACAAGTGTTTAGAATCCACACAAGCCCAAATTCATGCAGTTCAAACAAGTGTCGTCCTGAAATGTCTTGGACAATCTTAGAGCCATTATCAATTATTGTTTTCTAAATTTTGGAAATAGTGATCAATTAGATTTTTAAATCTTGTCGTAGACAGAGTTTGATACTCAGAAACTATATCGCGAGGCAATTTGTTCCATGCAGCCGCTGACCTATATGAGAAGGACTTTTTCATGAAATCTGTATTAGGTTTATTTAAGTGAAGTTTTCGATCGTTGCTTCTTAGTTGATACATAGCATTATTTCTGATATTAAGCATTTCAGATATATATTTTGGTAATTGTCCTTGTAGTGCTTTAAAAGTAATGTTTACTTCCCGTTTCTTTAAAATGTTTTCAATGACTTATATTGTAAGTTTTAATTATGTCGTATCAAAACAGTCTTAAGCTTTGTTAATTTGGCTAAACAATCTTAAGCTTTGTTAATTTCAAGTTGGCAGAACTGTTTGCGCTTAATAGGAGAAAACGGCACCCAAATTGGCTTCATCATATATCGTGATCCAGTAATGTTAAGCTGAAATATCTATCGAACTAACTAACAAACGTTTGCTTTGCACTTCTCAAAACTAATTCCGTTTTTCAAGAGTTTAGCGGGAAACAGTGATTGAAACACTATTAACAAATGCTTTACTAGATTTCGCTAACAGCAAATGTATTAGGAATAAGGTCAGTAATTTAGGGAATGAAAGAATTACAAATCATCAAAATAGCATTCAGGTTTACCCAGTTTAGAATTGCTAGTCATTCATTTACGAGTTCGTCCGCAGGGGCGGAGATATGGGGGGGGGGGCAAGGGGGGCTTGAGCCCCCCACTTTTAAAGTTGGGGGATAGAGCCCCCATTATTTCCGAAGAAACCAAAATTTGTACTTTCATATTTAATAAATCTTGACATCTGGAGGAAATGTGGCATGAAATTAAGTGGAAAAGAAGTCCCCGACTAAAGTGTACTAATTGATTAATAAAACTAAAACTGTGGAGAGGCAACCATGGATATGTCCTGAAATGTTCGCGCTAGTATATACCAGCCATCAGAAAACACGCGTTTTGCGTGGTTTTCCTCGTAAACAAAAGCTCAATGGCAAAAAGACAGCGTACTTTGCTCAATATATGGTCTCTACCAGACAAAAAAGGAAAAAGAATTTATGAATTTGCATGATGAAAGGATTAAGTACTTTGGACATTTTAATGTTTAAAACGTGCATGTTGTAGTACACTTAGGGCCTCTGTCACCGTTTTATGTGTGAGTTTCTGTTCTATTTCAAAGCTTTATAATAAAAAAATTTATTGTAAGATACGTAGATACGTGATTGCATAATTTAAAAATCAAAAAGGTTTCCTAAAATTTATGAAAGCCGTATAGCTTTACAACATTTGTTGGAACAATATCCTGCAAAAACTGGTGAATAATCTTTTTTCGCAACCAGGTGAACTATTAGTCATATTTATAGGTAGTGCTACTCTGGTTTGGTGGCCAGCGAATGGTACATGCAAGTTGCTAGAAAACATTCCTTAATTGAAGACTAAAATAGAGTCACCAGGTATTTCCCCTAGATTTAGGGGTCACCGGATATCTCCCTGATAAATAGAAATTAAAACAAGGTCACTGGGTATCTCCCTTGACATAAGGGTCACCAGATATCTCTCCAAGATTACTGCTAGAACACGGTAATGACCGAGATAAGACCATAAACTAAGACTATGAGACTGAAACAGGGTCACCGGATATCTCCCCAAGAAAGATATGGGGTCACCGGGTATCTCCCCTTATATAAGAGGTCACCGGGTATCTTCCCAGAAATATAAAGAAGGAAGGAAGAACAGTATAAAGCCAACCGAGAAAGAAAGGGAAAAAGCAAGTAATGTTTTCGAACAGCTAGAAGAATCTTTTTGTCTGGAAGTATTGACTATGAGATTAGTCAATACTGTGTTTTACCCAACGTTTCGACACTCGCGTTACTGTGTCTTCATCAGGGGTTAGAATCGTCTGAAGTCGTACCCGTATTTATAGCACCGCTAGCGTTTTCATGTTTTTTAATGAGATATTTGTAAGCTTCTGGAAATAGATTCCCATCATCTCTATTTATGGCGTAATCCGTGCTGTTAATATGCCACGCTTCCAAGCAAATCCTTTGATGATAGTGAGGATTACATGAGATAATAGAAGCATTGTTCCATTCAATTTCGTGGGATGTTTTGAAGCTGTGGTCTGCTAGAGCTGAATTGGTTATCCGTTTTGCCGACAATGCGCTTTTGTGTTCTTTCAAGCGGGTTCCGAATTGCCGCTTCGTTTGTCCGATGTAGACTTGTTCGCAATCCCGACACGGAATGGAATAAATCGCACCTTTCATTTGTTCTTTTTCAAGCTTGTCTTTCGGTTTCGGAAATATTTGCCCCAACGTTTTGTAAGGTTTAAGCGCCGTTTTTACATTGTATTTACCTAAGATTCTTTTGATTGGTTCTGAAGTTCCTTTAAGTTCTGAATTGAGTTTTGATTGGTTTGACTAAGTTTTGATTGGTTCTGAAGTTCCATATGTTAAAGGAACTTCAGAACCAATCAAAAGAATCTTAGGTAAATACAATGTAAAAACGGCGCTTAAACCTTACAAAACGTTGGGGCAAATATTTCCGAAACCGAAAGACAAGCTTGAAAAAGAACAAATGAAAGGTGCGATTTATTCCATTCCGTGTCGGGATTGCGAACAAGTCTACATCGGACAAACGAAGCGGCAATTCGGAACCCGCTTGAAAGAACACAAAAGCGCATTGTCGGCAAAACGGATAACCAATTCAGCTCTAGCAGACCACAGCTTCAAAACATCCCACGAAATTGAATGGAACAATGCTTCTATTATCTCATGTAATCCTCACTATCATCAAAGGATTTGCTTGGAAGCGTGGCATATTAACAGCACGGATTACGCCATAAATAGAGATGATGGGAATCTATTTCCAGAAGCTTACAAATATCTCATTAAAAAACATGAAAACGCTAGCGGTGCTATAAATACGGGTACGACTTCAGACGATTCTAACCCCTGATGAAGACACAGTAACGCGAGTGTCGAAACGTTGGGTAAAACACAGTATTGACTAATCTCATAGTCAATACTTCCAGACAAAAAGATTCTTCTAGCTGTTCGAAAACATTACTTGCTTTTTCCCTTTCTTTCTCGGTTGGCTTTATACTGTTCTTCCTTCCTTCTTTATATTTCTGGGAAGATACCCGGTGACCTCTTATATAAGGGGAGATACCCGGTGACCCCATATCTTTCTTGGGGGGATATCCGGTGACCCTGTTTCAGTCTCATAGTCTTAGTTTATGGTCTTATCTCGGTCATTACCGTGTTCTAGCAGTAATCTTGGAGAGATATCTGGTGACCCTTATGTCAAGGGAGATACCCAGTGACCTTGTTTTAATTTCTATTTATCAGGGAGATATCCGGTGACCCCTAAATCTAGGGGAAATACCTGGTGACTCTATTTTAGTCTTCAATTAAGGAATGTTTTCTAGCAACTTGCATGTACCATTCGCTGGCCACCAAACCAGAGTAGCACTACCTATAAATATGACTAATCCTGCAAAAACTCTTCTGCAAGTTATTTGCCTTCTGTGCTAAGTTGCATCCGATAGCCATTGGCCCCCCTTTTTGAGGGCTGTCTCTGCCCTTGGTCCGTTTATTGAATGCGTAGTCATTTTTGAAGTTTTTATCTTGACGTGAACCGGGAGTTTGTTGCGGCGTATCTTCTCTCACTTTTGGGAGAAGATGCTGTACGCCGCAACAAACATACACAGATTACTGATTACCATGTTTATTCTTAGAGTATGCAACATCACGACTTGCTCGATGACGGGAGATGATTCTTTCGAAACAACACTTCACGTAAACTGCAGTTTATATCAAGATGAAAACTTCAGCAAGGATAATGAGAAACTCCAAACGGAAAAACTCGAAATATTTGAAGATTAGTTCATAACGCTATGAGTTTGGTGATGTAGGCTACATTTGCCGATTATTGACCCTATTGTGTACATTATACTGTGACGATGTTGTCGTACAAGTGATATCATCTTGTTGAAAATATAATCTACCCAAAAGTAATTCGTGACACAGTTGTACATAAAGTTGTCAAAAATTTTAGTTTTCGCAAAAGACATTAAGTTTTGTTCATAAATTCTTCATGAATAATCAAATTTCTTATTCTAATATGAGTCGAATACTGACACATTTCTGCCGGGGCCTGTGAATGATTGCTTTGAAGCATTCCTTACATGGTCGGAAAAAAACGCTCTTAATATGAAACAGACATGTATCATTCGCAGCATTCTTAGTCCAAATGAAATTACATTTGCCTAAGTTGGCATGATAGGTCAGACAATTTAGAAACTTCAGAAAGAAGGTTTAATACTCCGTGCAGTAAGACAGAGGGGATAAGTCAGTTTTAGCCAAACAAATTCAGAGAAGTGAACGCAGTATTTTGGTTTTTTGACTTAGGATGACACGGGAAACCAAGTAAAGTTGTTAGAAGGCTGGATCGAGGCAGGAAATTAGGACGTTATTTTTATTAGGGACTTGGATATTTCCCATCCATATCTCATATATAACCCTCTACTAAGAAAAACATAAATGTGATAATTGCTAATTCATAGTATTTAAAGTTGATCGTCTTAAAGAACCTTTTGATCCTGGATTCACCGCTTTTATGCTAGTTACCACTTTAGTTCAATTCTACTCGACGAAGATCGTTTAAACTGAAATAATAGAACACTGCGTAGACAGTAATAAATCAGGTAAAAAGTTAAAAATTGATAACTGCCGTGACTGATCTCAAAGAGTTCCAAAAAGTTCGTTTTCAGAGTAAGAACCCTTTTAAAATGGTCTGTACTTTTCTGTTCACTGTTTTAGAGTAAGAACCTGGCATTGACATGTTCTTTGACGTATTCAAACAATTTTTGTTTGATGGCCACCTTAAATATAACTTCTGGTTTAATTTTGTACTTAGGAGTTAATTCAAAATGCCGATGACGCAGGCGCAACTGAAGTTAAATTTCTTTATGATACTCGCTCCTTTGGTACCAAATCCCTCGCCACACGAGAGCTGAGTAAGTTTCAGGGCCCCGCCCTTTACTGTTACAATAATGAAATTTTCAAAGAAGAAGACTGGGAAGGAATTCAGAACCTTATGAGCAGTAACAAGAAAGAGGATCCTTTAAAGGTTGGAAGATTTGGTATTGGCTTCAATTCGGTGTATCACATCACAGGTAGGAAATATTTTGCAGTTACCACTTATAATGACCAAATACCGAATCATTTACACTGTTTGACACATTTAGGGATCATGTTAGCAGTCGAATAGGAATGAAATAACATTGACCCAAGCACGGGATCAGTAGGCAAAGCTAAACTGAAACAATCTACTTGTGAATTTTTAATACCACATGTAGGGTGATTACAATTACCCATTGCGGTAAGACAATAGAGCGTAAAGGAAGACAAACTTGTCTAAATTGATGATGTCGTATCTGAAACGTGTTTTGTCAAGTTAGGAAATAGAATGCAACAATAACTCAGCGCTCCAAGCTGGAACCTTTTTGGTCGCCATGGCGACTAAAATTTTTAGCTCCTAAAATTTCAGAAAAGCTCGCCAGTTCGACGACCAAAGAGTTTAGTGGTCTAACGCCGATCTTTGCGTTGTGATGATCTCAAGTGGGACAAATCCCAGCCATATTCCAACTCGGTAACTCATACTCCCAACCATCTTCGAAGTTCGATCGAATCTTTCGGGTTACACGAGGGAAGATTTTTTGATGCAATTCTAGTGTTCGAAGTAGTTTAGTTAAAATTCATGTTCAGATAAAGTAAACTTACACAACCCTGAAATTTAACAAATACGTTTTCCAGTCACTCCTCGACCCTCTGTTTTAAATTTTGACTTCATGTCATCGCTTAATTTTCTTGTTACTAACAAACAAGTAAAATTAATAGCTTCCCCGTCAACTTGCAGCGGCGGAGCGAGTTGGCGGAATGACGAACCTGTTGTAAACTTTGGAAAACGTTATGTGTTTACACTTGCAATTTGGCTTACCTTGATTAGTAGTTCTATATTCTTTCATGTCCCCATGAATTATGTTGTATTTATAAATCAACTGCAAGTTTGCCATCAAAAATTTTTGGTGTCGGCCATTTTACAAATGTAGGTCGCCAAATGGCGACTAAAAATACAAGCTTGGAGTGCTGCAACTATTGAGAAGACAAACGGTACAAGCTAGTGCCTGAATAAGTTTGATTTTCTTGATGTAGTCAACATAGTTGGGTAAATTCTTACTATGTTATCGGTGGTAAAAAGTGAACATAGAGTGCTAGGAAATTAGGGGAAAAACAGAGTCGAACAATCGACAGTGAACCAATATTGAAGTGCATTGTTAAAAATGAGATATCTTCAACACAGGAACTCGTGCATCTCCGAAGTTGTGGCATAAGTAAACTTTCGTTTGCTTGTAGATCTTCCCGGAATAGTTAGCGGAGAAACAGTAGGTTTTCTTGATCCCCATGAGAAGTATTTTGGACGAAGAGATTCTGGACAAAGCTACGACATTAGAGCTGGTTTACTACAACCGAAGCTTAAGGATCAATTTACACCTTTTCATGGCATCTTCGGATGTGATCTGTCAAGCAAGAGATCCTATCCTGGTACTCTATTCCGCTTTCCGTTACGAAATATGCCTTCAGAATTATCCAAGAAGCAATACACGGCATCTATGATAGAGAACCTGTTCACATCCTTGCGCGAAGAAGCTTCCGTCATTTTGCTGTTTCTCAAAAGCGTGCAAAGCATCTGTATTTACAAACGAAAAAATGATGGTGGAGTGGATTGTGTGTTTAAGGTAGAGGTATCAAATGACACACAAGATGAAGTGAAAAGGAAACGCCAAGAACTGTTACAGCTCGCAAAACAGCCTTCACGCATCTCAGAATCCAAGTGGATCGTTAGTATTCACATAACATCCGCCTCGCAGAGTCGCAACTTCCGCTGGTTGGTGGTCAACCAAATTGGTTCCAATGAGAAACGCATTACAGAGTTGTGTGCTAAGTTATGCTTGCTTCCCTGGATTGGTTTTGCCGTATCCACTAGTACTCAAGCTAGTAATGAAGGGATAGGTAGAATATTCTGCTTCTTACCTCTTCCTCCCGACGTGGATTGCCAAACCGGCCTACCTGTTCACGTACATGGTTACTTTGGATTAACCGACAACAGACGAGGTCTTACGTGGCCTGGCGCCGAGTGTCAGAATAATGAGACCGCTGAGTGGAACCAACTGTTATTGACAAAGATTGGTAGTGCAGTATATTGTAAGCTGTTAGAAGCACTTGTCACAAATCAACCCGATATAGGTGTCAGCCAAGAGGAACGAAGCCGACTCGTCTACTCCACGTTGCCAGTACTAGAAAATGTCCGTGGCCATTGGCGCAGCATTTTGGAGCCACTGTTCCAAAAATTGCTTTACCAAAGATTATTTTATGCGCTGCATATTTCCAGAAACTCGTGGGTTACTTTAAATGATGGCATCCTTGACTGCCTTCAGGAATCTAGTACAACGGCAGAAACCCGGAGTGTTGTTTTGAGATTTTTACAAGAGAGATCTCAGGTTGTAATTACAAACTTGCCACCACATGTCCTGAAAATTGTGAAAACGTACTTTTCCTCTCCAAAGGTCATTACTCCAGCACTTGTCAGAGCTGTTCTTAAGAATTCTGATGTCACCATGATATCACGCCAAGATAAACTACGATTGCTTGAGTATGTTTTGAGGGATGATCAAACCTCAGACATAACTGGTGTTCCATTGCTACCTCTAGCAAACGGTCATTTTACTACATTTCGTCGACACCAGCACGTCTCAAACCCCAAGATATCCATTTTTGTGCCAAGCGGAAACTGCACGGCAACGTTACTTCCCAACATGTCTGATCGGTTTCTGGATGAAAGTCTTCCTGAAGCCATTAAAACCAAGCTTCATAGAATTGCCGCACCCAAAACGAGGAACACACATCCAACTCAATTAGTTCGGCTGACGAAAGATCTGGTCATTGAAAACGTGCGAGCCAGCCTACCAATAGAATGGTTCAGTTGGGCCTTCGAGAAAGTATCTTGGAATCCGGGAAAATCCAATCATCCGCCGAAAGAATGGCTTGAGGCAGTTTGGACTTGGATCAATTCCTCATTTCCTATTCCTCTTGCACATTTCCAGGGTATTCCTCTGATCCCAACCGACAAGTGTCTTGGTGTTTTGTCTCAGAATTCCAAATTCATCTTTGCTTCCATTGGATTTGAGAACCCCCTACCCTCACAAATATTAAAACTCCTAACAGCCTGTGGATGCACCGTCCTCTCTAACGTACCTGTGTACGTGCACCACCCCGATATCAACTCGTACATTGCTCCACCAACTCCAGCTGGGGTATTAACAGTACTTAGTCGGGTTTCCCTTAGCACTGTACAAGCACAAATCATACAGATGTCTACTCCAGTTGACCGTGCTGTACTTCGTGATTTTTTGTGCCGTCTCCCTACAACAATCACTGATTTTCAGAAGAATCTTTTGCTACAGCTTCCACTGTTTGATAACCTGCATGGCTCTCGCACTGCTGTTAAAACTGATGGTGCAAACCTCCTCAAAGCTGCATCTTCTGATTTTAACCCTCCAACTGGTTTCCAGTTGTCAAAGGGTCACCTGGTTTTATCGTGCACCGACGCCAGCACGCTCAAGCTTTTGCAGTTGATGAAAGTCGAAATCCTCAAACCAGCTGACGTACTTGTTCAGTATCTCTTTCCTGATATTTCCGCAAATCATGTTTATAACAGTCAGCAGGTAACTCTAATAATGCAATGGATACTTGAGCGAATGGTTATATTCAATTCCCAAAACAAAGTATTCCTAGAGTACCTGAAAACTTTACCGTTCGTTCTTACTCAAAGCGACAAGAGAAAAAGACCAGCGGAACTGTACGATCCTTACGATCCTGTCCTTCGTAACCTTTTGGCTGGGGAAACAGATGTATTTCCCACCGGCGTTTTTGCTCAAGAAAATGCGATTTCAAAATTGAAACTGCTAAATCTCCAAAGAAGAACCACGCTAGCTGCCGCTGATCTTTACAGATGTGCTCAAGGAATTTCGTCATCTCGTCCTTCCCCGTTATCTACCAAGAAAGTTATGGCGTTGATAGAAATTCTTAAGGATGATTCAAGCTATCTCAGTCGACCACTCACTCATCATTCCACCTTGAAAGAACAGCTTTGCCAGCTGAAATGGATTCCTTGTGCTTAAAATCCACCTCAGAATTATCCACATTTTGTGCCGTGGTACAACAATCCAACTTTCTTTCGTCCTTCTGAAATTCGCAGTTCGTCCAAAGCACTTCTAATTGGTTCATGTATGCCAACACTTGGTATTAATATGAACCTACGGCTTCAAGAAGAATTTGGCTTGACATGTAATCCACCTATCGTCAATGTCTTGAACCAACTCAAGATCGCAATCACCAGTTGGCAGAGACGTGAAGGTAAAACAACTTCTATGGACGTCGCCAAATTCGAAGGAATGCTAACTGACATCTATCTTTACCTTTCGACGTTTTCTCAGCAATGTGTCGCAAGTGCCCTTGAAAGAGAATCCCTTAGAGAGTGGATATGGCATGGGAATGGCTTTTGCTTACCAAGAAATGTGGCACTTAGGAAGGATTTCGCCCTAGATCTACGTCCTAGGCTGTTTCTTCTCCAAAATGAATTTAAGCGTAACAGCACCCTGGCAAGCTTTTTCGTGCAACATGGTGTCCGAGAAAAGTTTTCAGATGAAGACACTCTTGGCGTACTTCAAGGAATCAGGGAAAAACACGCAAGTCTTGAGCAAAACTTTCCGAATGAAGTGGAACAAGACTTGGAATTATGTCTTGCTATTTTGCAATGGGTAGTTAAAGATGGGAATGCCTTGCCTGAAAGTTTACAGGAGACGGTGTTTGTACCAGTACAGAGTCCAAATAACATGTTGGTTCTTGAGGCTTGTAAGAAATGCACATATTGTGACCGAGATTGGTTACGATTTGGAGGATCCGAGCTCGATATCCCTGGGAATTACAAGATTATCCATGACGCCATTTCAGAGAAAGTGGCAAGGTTACTCGGCGTGCCGCCTTTGAGTACGTGTTTATTGTCAGCAGAGACTCTGGGCTTTGAGCAGACTGGGCCATACGAACCAATCACCACTCGACTAAACAACATCCTGAAAGAATACAAGGAAGGAGTCGGTGTTTTCAAGGAGCTGATTCAAAACGCTGACGACGCAGGTGCTACTAAAGTCCGATTTCTGGTGGACTGGAGATATGGCCCAAAAAAGAAACTATTGTCTTCCAAAATGGAGGAGTGTCAGGGACCTGCGTTGTGGGCGTACAACAACGCAGTATTCACGGACAAGGACTTTGAAAACATCAACAAGCTAGCAGGTGCTACGAAATTGGAGGATGTGGGCAAGATCGGACGTTTTGGGCTTGGATTCAACGCTGTTTATCATTTGACAGATATTCCAAGTTTTGTTAGCAGGGAGTATTTCGTCGTATTTGATCCAAATGTCAATCACCTTCAAAGCCATATCAAGGACAAGTCCCGACCTGGCATTCGTATCAACCTGGCTACTAATCCCAGACCTCTGACCGCGTTTGAAGATCAGTTTCAGCCGTACCATCAAGTCTTCGATTGTAATGCAAAAGTAACGAGTAGCGAGAAATTTCGTTTTGATGGAACCCTATTTCGGTTTCCGTTTCGCACATTAAAGGAAGCACGCGAAAGCGAAATATGCCAAAGTGTTTACAGCAAGGAGAAAGTAAAGCAAGTTGTCAGTAGCCTCAGAGAGAGCTCTGCACTTCTTCTCCTTTTCACTCAGCACGTAAAGCAAGTGGAACTATATGAAATTGAGAAAGATTGCGATCCATCTAGGATGCAACTCGTATTATCCGTTACAAAAAATACACCACGACCGATAAGACGGGGTAACAGTTCGTGCTCACAACCATTTATTAAAGATTGTTCGAATTGGTGGCGGGAGAAATTGAGGTCAAGTCTATCGCCGATCAAGTCGTCCATTACCGGTCCATCTCGGTGTGAACTTGTAGAAATCGTCAAAGAAGAAATGGTATCGGATCTCATCAAAACTGGACAGCAGTCTGTAGATCACGAAGCGTGGCTCTTGACATCTTCTGTGGGAACTGACTCCTCGGTTTGCTTAGCTTCCGGAGAAGGTCGTCAACACGGTTTATTGCCATGTGGTGGAGCCGCTGCCCTACTTTCTTGCGCTCCAAGCAAACAACCTGGCGTTTTCTCCTATTCGCATATCGAGTCAGTTGCAGGCGAAGCTTTTTGTTTTTTGCCATTGTCTATTCCAACCGGATTTCCAGTTCATGTAAACGGCTTCTTCGCGATCACGTCCAATCGCCGCGGGATTTGGGAAAAAACCACTTCACGCCAGGGTCAACCGATTGAAGTTCGATGGAACGAGTGTCTCCTAGAGGATGTCTTATCAAGTGCCTACGTCCAGATGTTAAAAGACCTGAAAAGTCTATCTGAAAGTGGCCAGTTAAAAGGGTATACATTTGATATACTTTGGCCAGTCTATGATACGCTGCATTCTACCACCTGGGGGAAACTAGTCAACAGTGTTTATACCAACTTGGTGAAACAATCTTTGTCTCTCTTTTGCAGCGATGGAAGATGGTTGACAATCCAAGACGGTTACTTCTTGGACAAACACCTACGCAAAATTCCTGAAGTAATCGAAACTTTGGAATTCTTGAAAGAGAACGTATTTCATGTTCGATCTGAAGTGTTTACATCACTTGTGAAATCTGATCAACGCGAAACTTTTCAACAACGCACTTTGAATTTAAAGACATTCCTTACAAACTTATTTTTCCCGAATGTTAGCAATATTCCGCACACGATCAGGGATCCTGTTGTTTGTCACGTTCTAGATTATATTTTAAGGGGAAATCATGAGTTTGCGTGGCCTTTTTATGAGCACCCCTGCATAACGTGTTCGAAAGATGGAAGTCATCTAGCCAAGCCATGTGAACTGGTTAATCCAGTGGGACCAGCCGCTAACTTATTCTTAGCTGAAGATCATCGCTTTCCAGTTGGAGAACATTTCTTGACCAAGAACCGAATACACGCTTTAGAACAGCTTGGCATGGTGAAAGACCTGGTATCGTGGCATGAGATTTGTGGACGAGCCGAATCTGTGAAGCGAGTTGCGGTAATGAGCTATGATAAAGGCCGAGAGCGGGCAAGGAATCTCATCAAATACTTGAAGGAGAACTTGGACAAACTGCCCAAGGTGGAAGCCGACGTTTTAAGCATTCTTCGTCGTACCGAGTTTTTGCCATTTGTATTCAAACCTCCTGATGGATATGGTTTACCTTGGAAAGGAGCCAAGTGTAACAAGAGTCAATTTTTTGCGCCAAACAGTATTTTTATGTCCAGTGACGTATATCTGGTCGGTTCTTGCAGTCCAGTCGTTGACGATTCGGAGGACACCGGTTGTGGCAAGCTTGGTCACAGAGTGAAAGATCTGCTGGGTTTTTCTAGTCGTCTTCCGTTAGCTGATCAAGTTCTTCATCAACTGGACGCCGCCATCGAATCATACGTCGAAGGAAGTTGTAACCTAAGAGACAAGAAAGATACAGTGGAATCAGTTTGCAAGAGGGTATACAGGTACTTCAATGTTTTGGTTACAAAAGCTTTGCAGAGAAACGTGGAACTCCAACAGAAAAAACAAAAACAGCAAGATGAAGTGTTAACGGTACAGTGGCTGTTGAAAGAGCTTAACCAAAGAGCTTGGATATTTATTCAGGGACAGTTTGTGTCGAGTGAGAAAGTTGCCTATAACTGGAGTGGGAAAGGTGCCCCTTATCTCTATGGTCTACCATACGAATATGTTGGTAAATACGACAACTTACTGAGCATGGCAGGAGTTAAACAGTTCTTTCACGCAAGCGATTTTATTTGCGCTCTCTACGCTTTGAAAGATGCGAAGAAAGACAGTCCCTTGACAAACGAAGAGCTGAAGCTTGCTGTGGGTTTCTTGAGTGAGCTTAAAGACAAAGACAACTTGACGACGCACGTTGGCCAAATACCCTTACCAGACACGGCCAAGCTGCTCTGCAGAAGTGACGACCTAACCATAAACATGACATTTTGGCTGAAAGATCGTGGAGATGCTCGCTATGTGCACGAAGATATCCCGCCGCAGCTAGCTTTGGAATTGGGAGCGAAATCACTTCAAAACCGCAGACTGAAGAAGTACTCGAATGCAGTGGGAAGCCCATTTGGACAACATGAAAAGCTCACGGACAGGCTAAAAACCATTCTAAAGTCTTACCCTTCTGATTCCGGAATCTTAAAGGAGTTAGTGCAGAATGCGGACGATGCTGAAGCAACTGAAATTCATTTCATTTACGATACCAGGCAACTTCCCCATGAGAGTGTGTTTCAGACTCATGCTGAAGAAGTTCAAGGGCCGGCGCTTTGCGTATACAATAATCGACCATTCAGCAGCAAGGACCTCGAAGGAATTCAGAAACTTGGCATTGGCAGTAAAGGCGACAATCCTGAGAAGACTGGACAGTACGGAATTGGCTTCAACGCCGTATACCATTTGACGGACTGCCCAAGTTTTTTATCCAACGAGGATACCCTTTGCGTGCTTGATCCTCATTGCCGCTATGCTCCTGAGGCGACGCTTGAGTCACCCGGTGAGCAATTTCGACCAATTGATAAAGAATTCAAAGAGGATTTCAAAGACGTTCTTCTTGGGTATCTCGGCGAATATTTTGCATTAAAAGATGCCACAATGTTTCGTCTTCCCCTGCGGACACTACAGCGATCTCAAGAATCGCTAATCTCCAACACATGCGCGAGCAATTATAAAGTGAGAGGGCTACTTAACACTTTTAAAAGCGAAGCCAAGAAAATGCTGCTCTTTCTGAACCACATCAAGAAAATCTCCTTGTCAGACGTCGACGAACATGGTCTACTTAAGCCCACCTACGAGGTCGTTGCTGTCATGCAAAAAGAAAGCGAGGAACGACGCCGACAGATTTCGCATTTTATGAGGAGGTATAAAAATCGGCCGACCAAGGAAGTACCATGGGAAGGAATTACGTTTCCGATTACCTTGTCAGATTCTAACCAAGTTGTCGAAAAGTGGCTGGTTCATCAATGCTGTGGAACAAAGTGTCGAAATGAGGCTGAAGTACCCGATGGACATCGCTATGGTCTCTTCCCACGTGGTGGAGTTGCTGCACTTGTGTCAAGTTCTCAAAACTTAACTCGTGAAGATCAACGACGTTATGTGGCCTACTGTTTTTTGCCTCTTCCAGTTTACACATCCTTACCTGTTCATGTCAACGGACATTTTGCTCTTGACTCTTCAAGAAGAAACCTGTGGCACGACACCGACCCAAACGGTCCATTGACCAAATGGAACGATTTCATGAAGTCACAAGTCCTTGCTCCTGGGTATGCCTCGTTAATTTGTGAAGCGCGAAAGTACATCCCCTTCTCTGAAAAACATGCGCAAAATGATACAAACTGCTGGTTTTTTAACTTTACACATGCTAAACGTGGACTCGAGTGGTACCACAGGCTTTTCCCCCATACATCTGAGCAATCAACCTGGAATATTTTGGCATGTGAGCTCTACCGATTCTTACAGGCCACAAGAGCACCGACTTTACCTATCGTAGTTGCAGATGATGCACGGGAGATATCCATGACAGCTTCACAAAGACAACAGGATACTCCGCACAGAATCCGTGACTGGCTTCCTGTACAAGACGTCTTTTTCTTGGATAGCAAAGAACCATTTAGTGAAGATAGAGATCGACTTCTGGAACTTTTGCTGCGAATCAATCTCCCACTTTTAGTGCATTCACCACCATCTATACACCTCGCCTTTCAAAAAGCTGGAGTTATCTCGAAGGTGTTAAGTCCTATGAGCCTCATCGATTTTCTCCGAACATTCAAGTCACCAAACTCAACCTGTAAGATAGGACAACTGCCAAGCAAACTCGAAGACACGAATATCAGAACTATATTGAGACTTAAAGCGCTGATCGACTGTTGTAAAAAGGAAGAGAGTTTTTCTAGTCTTCTGGAAGGTTTACCGCTGCTACTCACGGCAGATGGTGTACTAAGAATTTTCCAGTCTAGTTATCCAGTGTATCTATCCAAATTTAGCGATCTTTTCCCAGCACAAGCTCGTTGGTTCATTCATCCTGATTTCGTATACAAACTACCAGAAATCGAGAAGCTGCCTATGCCTCAGGTAATGCGACGCTTTACTGTTGGCTCGCTGGCTCAATATCTCCCCAATACTTTTCCACCAAACATGAGAGGTGTAAACGTACACGTCCCTTGGGTGTTTCCAGAAAAAGGTCTGTTGTCTAAAGAATGGTTTAAGCGTTTGTGGGACTTCTTAGAAAACCACGCAAAGCCTGAACACGACCAGAAGCATGTTTCATTGGAGCCTTTGGACGAGTGGCCAATCATTCCAACCATGTGTGGGAAACTGGTAACAGTAAAAAACGCCAAGACAATCCTTGACATAACGCAACGAAAAACGGAAACAGCACAGGGAAGATATGTACGAGAAGTTCTAAAGATGTTGGGCTGCCCTTCTTTGAACACAGACATCACTTTGAAGAAACTAGTTAGTCGTAGCGCTGGTTTATATGAGTCCATTTCATTTGCATCGAATATGTTTGCCTTGCGCTCCATAGGAACAGGCTCACCGCCTGTAGATTTGGATGATGGAAAGGCACATGTGACAGATCCGTATGTGGCTCACCCCTATAGCGTTCGTGACGTCCTTCAAGTTCTCCATTACATGAGAAAGGCAAACATTCTAAATATATCCAAGATTAAAGCTGAAGAAATTCACAAGATGCTAACATTCTTTCAAGAAGAACTTCCACGTCTAGAGCCAAAGCACAAATTCATCGAGATCCTCAAGGGATTACCATTTTATAAGGCCATAAATGGTACTCATTTTAGTTTATTGTCGTTTTTCTTTTATGCCGTCATTCCTGTTGGTGTTCCAGCAGAAGAGATAGGAAAGCTTCAGGATCACACTGGTTGTCTTTTCCTGCACGCAGACGCCGCTTTCGATCTTGATTTGTTATATAAAGCTCTCGGTGTCGAGGTAGAAAATAACCTCTCGGCATTTTACCGCAAATATATTCTCCCGTCTTTCAAGATTTTCAGCAGAGAAAGTCAAATTCAGTACCTTAGTCACATCAGGGACATAGTATTGCCATCCCTCATGATAGGAACGTCCCTAAGGGACATGGTATTGTCATCCTTCGTGATAGGAACGTCCCTAAAGCAGGAAAGACAAGTGTTCCTAAATTTCCTCACAGCAAGCCCATGCCTACCTGATCAATATGGAAACCTTCACCGTGCGAGAGAATTTTACGATCCACGAAACGAAGTGTTTCGTATGATGTTCGATGGAAATCCCAACCAGTTCCCCCCTAAACCGTTCCAGGAACAGGATTGGCTAGAATTTTTATCAGAAATCGGCCTCAGGACAATGGTCCCCGAAATCCAATTCTTAGAATTTTGTAAAGAAGTTGCAAGTGTCGCCGAAGAGTCTCCAGAAGATACAAAAATTGCGGAAAAGTCAAAGGTACTTGTTCAATATCTGTTTATTAGTCAGCATCTTCGAAGTGAAAATTTCTTATGCTCGGTTGCCGGTATTAGATTCATTGCGTCAGAGAAGGTAGAACCAGGCCTTCTTTCTCTAAACAATCAGTATCAGTGCAATAAGGAGGGGGAAAACCCACCGTTTGTTAAGTTTCTGAATGCTGTTCCATGGAAGTTCAGAGTCCTAACCTGGACTAGTGCAGAGCTCCTACCATCCTGGGGTGAGCCGCGTGAGAATCTCATCCATCTTCTCGGAGTTCAAGAAGTACCTACAGTTGATACCGTTGTAACCCACTTACTGAATATTTCATGTACTCTTGCTGAAATAACTAAAAAGGATGAAATATTACCGTGCTCCGAACTTCTGAAGGACATCATGGTCAACATTTACACCTTCCTCAACAAAAGTATTGAATGCAGCAAGAAAAAAATTTCGGACTATTGTAGTGAAGAATGTAGAATCACTGGCGATCGTTTAAAAACAGTCCCGTGTGTTTTAGTAGAAGATGGTAAAGTTCTAGTTAAGGGCGATCAATTGTCTTTTATGGTACACCGTGGGAATCTGTACCACCCATTCCTATACACCGTGCCACGTGAGTATGGCCCGTTCGAGCATCTTATGAAACGACTTGGAGCAACGGAGCAGCTGACATCTCTTCAGTTGGCCAGAATTCTGAAAGCTATGAAAAGTCAATGCAAAGATGACAGGATGAACCCGAATTTTATAGAGAAAGCACGGACCGCGATGGGAGAACTTTTTGAGTGTGTGTACAGTGAAAGTAAGTGTGGAAAGGAAGCTTCCATGATATCCCACCTTAACGAACTATTTTTACCAAGTGAAGGCGAGTGTCTTATCAATGCTAATGAACTGGTCTGCAAGATTCCTCCACGTCTGAGCGCTATGATGACCAACCTTAAATACCATGTTCTTTTTCCAATGGAGAAATGTGATTTACGAAGAGAACAAGAAGATGCTTATTTGAACGCCCTTCCACCTCATTTACGTCCAAGACCGCTGAACTCCCTTATCAGGGAAGTCTTGGACTCTTCCTGTCTTTGCGACACCTGTCCACTATGCCAAGAAAATTCTTCCTGCGAGTTCATAAAAAGGTATACCTTGATCCTGCAATCCAGTGAATTCCAGGAAGGAATCGTGCGATTATTGAAACACCAAAAGAAATCCAACGAACTTACCGAGAAAGAAAAAGAAGGATCATCTAGATTTGGATCCAGTCAACTAGAAGTAAAGTGTATGAAGAATATTAAGGTACACTTCGTTGATGTAGAAACGGAAAAGCCACTGGAAAATAGTTCCACGACGCGTTCCTGCTACGTGGTTGAAAAAAACGATTCATGGACCCTTTTGATTCAGCATGGCAGTGGTGGGAGAAGTAGTCAAGCGATTCTTCCTTCATGCATAAACAGGATACTTGGCTTTTGCCTGTCTGAAGCGTGCCTGCTACCCGTCGCCTACATGGTACTGTGTGATTCACCAGCGCAGATCTCCAACGTGCTGAACGATCTTGACGTTGCACAAAACTTCGCCGAAGAAGCGCACAAACTTGGTCGAGAAGTTCCCTCCGTGTCTCATCATCTCATGCAACAGAATCCGTTGTTCTTGTTTCACGAAGGAGAAATAGTTGCTTACGGTATCGAGATGATAGCTGAGCAAGGAATAGAGAATAAAGAGGAGCAAGACGGAACACACAGCAAAGAAACAACTCCCATGAAATATGTCCTTGGTAAGGTGATCACTCGGACTGATAAACCAACTGAAGATGAAGCTTCGTACGATTTTCGTGCGCAGTATTTGATTGATATTGGAAGTGAGCAGAAGATGGTGAGCGTCCTTGATTTGTACAAATTCTATCAAAATAACCTCGAGGAAAACCTAACGACAGATCTGGTTTCCTTCACCGGCGATAGCTCAAAGAAGCCCATCGATATGGACAAAGCAAAATGCGAAATACTACGAGTTCTGGGCGATGCCTGGCGATTGCCACACGAACTTCGTCGTAAAGTTATTCGACGCCTCTTTCTTCAATGGCATCCAGACAAGAATCCTCACAATGTCGAGTTTGCCACTGAAGTCATGAAGTTTCTGTTAAGCGAAATAAAGAGAATGGAGAAGGAAGAAAACAGTGTTAATGGAACACCTGGCAGCTATGGATTCAGTGGTTTGTTCCAGGGTTGGGGCCGCCAAGCAAGGCGGGACAGGGAAACCTACCAAAATTATAGAAAGTGTTACGGTGTACCACGTGGCTCGGTTTTTGGAGCATCTGACTACTCATTTCCAAACCCTCTCGAGTCACAGCGATGGATAAAACAAGCTCAACGGGATTTGGAGGCCGCGGAATTTCTGCTTACTGTCCCCAAGTCGTTCGATGCCTTAGTGTGTTTCGTGAGTCACCAAACTGTAGAGAAATGCTTGAAGGCGGCATTGTATGCAAAATGCGGCCTGAACGGTGACCGATTACACACGCACGATGTCTACGAACTTGCCACTTACGTTAGTGGTCTGGAAAATGCACGCCATTGCATCGTAGATCTGGCTGTCGTTGTGGGAAACTATTATTTACCTACCCGTTATCCCAATCGTCAACCTGGTTCTATCATTCCTGCTGACGCGTTTGACGGAGGGCAGGCACGAAAAGCCGTACAAGCTGCCAAAAGAGTTTTAGAAATAGTTGAAGCATTTATTAAAGAAGATTGAAGCAATTTAACACTTGATTACAACAGTTCGTGTTTTTGTCTTTGTATTACTTGGCTTTAAATTCTATATTTGTAAGTTAGCACTCGTGATTAGAACTTGATAATTCAGGACTAGAGTATGATTTGTAGTCGATGAACGAGCAATTCTGAAATCACTTAACGAAAGCAATGGAATGACTGTAGTAAAAATCTTAGAATTACATGAAATAATGCTTAACTTGCATTCTAAATATTCTCCCACAGGTATAAATACAAGTTAGAATTTAAGGGAGTTTTCCATATTTGAGTGGTTAGATCTATCTGTCCGGTTAATTTTAATTGGAAGGAACGCTATAATTTTGGTCACTGGCGCCAGTCACCGCGGAAAATTTGAGCGATGATTCATTATCACTGAGTGTTTTCGTCTTTAAAAATAACCAGATCGTCAAACTTAGGAAATGATCTGTTACAGCTGAATATTTTATGTCTTTCGAGAATCAAGATTGTCCCTTGGGCCTGCTGTTACGTCGTACGTCAACCAAAACGTCAAAATTTCTCATGATTCCAAAAGTATTAAGCCAAACTACCGGAATGAGTGATCTAAACTTCCAAACGGAAAGCTCCTTATTTACTATTAATTTATATGTTATAATGGACCAGTCAGGCTTAAGTCAGCCTTAGGACATTCTCAAAAGCTATTGAGCCAATGTAGAAGCAATTATCTCGTGAAAATACAGCTTAAGAGTTTCAGAAATCTAGTCTCATCTTTTACATGTTTTAGTTATAGCGTTATGTTTTAATCATTATAAGATATTAGCTGCTGAACTCGTATTTTACGAGTAACGAGCTAAGATGAACTAATGTTTATTATGTTGCTAGAATAGTCATTCGGCTGTTAACAAGGCTTTGTTTTTTCATTTTATGGTCAATATATTAGTTAAATCGTAGAGAACAAGTATACGTTTTATCAAACTTATGGTGTTTTGAATTCTATTCTTACGTAAAAATTGCATGCATCCTTTTATGATAATGGGACAAATTGTAACAACTTTCCGGCAGTCTGTGATGCGCAAAAAACAGGGGGGTGGTTCATTGAACGGCCTCTCAGTCCAAGTTGTCACACGATGTATTCTGTTTTTCCGACACACCATAAATACTCTACGGAAATCCAGCAAATAATGCCTTCTCTCCCTATCAAAATATACGAAAAGATTTTGGAAAAGATTTTTACTTGAGCATCTCGGTTCAAAATCTTTGATCCGTCACTGAATTATGGAGGTAAATCCGTATAAAATATGTTAACGCGATAAATTTACTATAGTTTGGTACTTACGAATGTAATTGGAAGTAGTGAAAAAGGTAGCCTCTTTATGTTAATCTTATACCGGACAGGATTCTGGGAGGTCTCCCCTACAATGAAGCGGATCTAGAATTTGAAAAAAATCGGGGGGACGCAAAATTTTTTAACGATTCATGCCACGAAGTGGCGTTTTAGTGGAAGAATTTTTACATTACCGTCGACATGACCTAAGCATGAATATCGCAAACCAGAACCTTTTCTATGTCGAAAAATTTCAAATGTTAGCCGACCCAAGCGAGGTGTTTTTATTCGATTAATCAGTAACTTTGCAAAATATTGGAAACTGATGAAAATAGAACGTTTCAGGTGTTTTTTTTTAATTTGAATTTCTTCTACTCAGTTTTCTTTTCTTTGCTGTTTGCTCCGATCTTCTTTGAGCATAATCATCAATCTTCGTGGATCGATCTGTTTAATGCTTGTGTTTTGTAACCAAGCAAAAATTCACATGACAACTAATCAAAAAAGGATACACACGTCCGGTGCGCCTCCGCTAAAATCCTCCCCTGCTTGACGAGTAAAATCGTCGTGCGTTAGCCAGAGTAAAATTAATGCTGCCAACAGTTGTCCACCTTGCGAATATCATCCTTAGTCGGTCCAAGCACCTATAGTCAAAATGTTCCCTTGTCGTCTTGATCCTTTACTAGGTGTTGGTATCCCCCAGATATGCTGAATCTGTAAAATCACGTGTATTTACCTCTTCCTTCTCCGTGCGATGACGTAAATTGCGTAAAGGTCATGGTATTTGTGTCTGATGAGTTAAATATCATTTTACTGGAAATAAACGGCATGTACCGGATCAACGTTCCGACGACCTTTACGTCTGCCCATCCGAATTGCGGTTTTTTGTGCGGACACTCAAACGGGAATTTGCAATGGTAGTCGTTAATAGTAGTTCAGAAGTATGTTTGCTTCTTGGCGAAACGTATGAGGCTACTTAAGATCCAAATAAAGAAAACATTTAAACTGGCGGCCATAGGTTTTCTATGAACTTTAAGCTTTTTTTTAAGAAAATAAACGTAATTTTTGAACCATGTTCCCTTCAACTCCAGTGGACTTTTTCACTATAATCATTGACAAATTTAGTTGAAACAGTTTAAAAAACGTCCGTGACCATGGTCAATTTAGACCTCCCCCTTCTTAATGTTGTTTCCACATGGAGGAACATGGTAAGCGATTAGCAAGAGAGACTGCAGACATCCTTTTCTCGCAATGTAACTTTAAATTGGGGCACGGGGGATAATGACGTGTATACATTTGTTTTCTTCTAACAAATTTGTCAATGATTGTAGCTTAAAATCTGGTACCATTTCTAATGCAGTTTCCCAATCCGAGAAATGTCGAAGAAGTATTAGAACCATGAAACATAAAACCAATTTAAAGCGGTATTAAGAACATCTTAATGAGTTGGTTAAGGCTGTCATGAAATTTACTCTATCTAAAGCAAATTCTCTCTTCATGTTATCCTAAGGATAATTCTAAGAAGCAAGGTTCGTTTAAAATGCTTCCAAAACGTTAAGCTTTGAACGGTTCATGAGACATTCTCAAGTCAACTTAATTTCTTTAATTTCAAAAGTTCACTCCAAAGGCCGAAACGTGTTGACTACGCCTGTGAGAGTTGATTGAGAAAATTATGACAATAATTACGATGATGAAAATACGAATAAGGATATCTATTTCAACATAAAGGTGATGTTACACGGGACGATTTTTAACAACGATTTTTAATGCAACAATGTTGCACAGAAAATCGATACGTGTAACATGGTGTTTGCGAGCGATTTTTAACACAACGATGACTGCGGCAACATGTTGCATAACTTAGAACTAGCTTCAAATGCTCGCAACATTGTTGCGTAGATTGCTGTAAAATTGATTCGTGTAACAGCTTAGCCAACGATTTTTATTGCAACAATCTCCCAGAGTCCCTTGCATTATTAGTTGCATTTACCAGCAAAAGCAGCCAGTAAATGCAGGAATATGGACAAAACGGTAAGACCTTCGATGCTGAGGTAAGTAAAGCGTGAAAAGGAAAATAAAACACCGTCACAGTGGACGTTTTACAGTCTTTTTTTACTTTTTGAAGCCAATCTTGTTACGTGCATGGTCAAAATCTGACGAATGGAGTGATTCAGGCTTTCTGTTTATCCAAGTTCTTGTCCAGATTTCTTTCTGACGTTCTTTCAGTTCCTCCTCATCTAAACTCTGATATCAGCAACATTTTGATGAACTTTTTCCAACGAAGCGTTATCGCTACTATGTTTATTTGTTTTGGTCGTGTAAAGTGAAACTACGCCGAAGCCTGTTTCCTGTCGCGTGGGAGACTAAAACAGACGTACAAGCCCTTGTAGGGGACTGAAACTGATGTCCAAAATTGGCTTCCATCTTGGCTTCACTTTTCATTGGCCAGTTAGTATTCAAGATATGTAAATTGAGTTCACTGGTAGGCAGGCCCAAGGAGAGGGGAGTGCAGCCGGTACATCGCTCCAGGGCCCATGATTCCCCAGAGGGCCCATATCTAGCTCGAGTACACATATTTCAGTTATTAAAAAATAAAGATTGTTGAACATAAATGTACTGTAATGTATTTTATGGTCTTAATGTCCTTGCACAGGTGTGGGAGGGGGCCCCAAAATTTGTCCTGCTCCGGCACATGAAAATTCTCTCGGCAGCCCTGCTGGTAGGCGTGGGTTTGTACGCTTCGACATTTTTCATTTTTACACATTCGAAAATGAGCAAAGCAAAAAGTTTAGCCACGTAAAAGGTACTTCTTCTGCTTCTCTCAACTCGGTTTTGTTTCCACAAAAGTTTTACCTGGTTTGCTTGTCGTATTTTGTTTTCAGTGTTTTATATTTTCCTTTTTTTGGTCTGAGCAATAAGACTGCAGAATTTGTTCATGTTTTCTTTGTTTATTTTGTCGGTTTCGTCATTCGTTTTATCTTCGTCACAAAAGTCTTGTACCTTCGGTTGAATACTTAGTATAAATCTTTATCATGGCACCTCTCAGACATTTCTTACCAACTTTAAGATAATGTAGAATTTATCAATTTTTTAAGAGAAAAAATATCCAAAAAATTCTTCAATCAAGAGCTGTCCGTAATGCCGGTACCCGACCGGTAACCTATGAGAATGCTTCACTTTTAAGACGGATAGTCTCGCTATCTTATAAAAAATCTTTCTTTAAGGCAAAATTAGTGCGAAGTTTGATTGGGAAACGATACGAAATACCATAAGCTTGCAACTAATACAGGGTATTGATACGAGTATCCATTGTTTAGTTGTGAGAATGGATCTCTTAGCATTAGTTAAGCTGTTAAAGGTTATTCTCACCGAACGTTCTGTTTTAACAAAGCAGAATTGAAATTTTAATATTAAACATGACAAAAAGCTGTTTAAAAATAATTTGGGTTGTTGTCAATTTGTGGCCAAACATTTACTCTTCCAGTTAAAGTAAGGACGATTTGTCGTTTTGAGGATTTTGAAAAGCTATCAATCTTACTCGAATTCTCGAGAAATATATTGGAAGGGTGGGCGAGGGTTGTTGCGTGCACAGTATTTCTAGTATTTAACAAGTTACAACGTAAAGCAAACAGCAACATCTGACGACAACGAAAACTCCATTGAAAATGAGCAAGAGTTTGAAAACCAAACAAAAGCAATGCAGTAAAGTTCTTATTAACCTCGTTTGGTTGGTCCGTACAGTGGGAAGTATTTGAGTTCGGTTTTTTCACACAGACCTCGCTCCTTCGTTGCGCGTTCGATACGAAAACCTCACAGAAATACTTTACCGTACGGACCTTTCTCTCGGTTAATGAGTATTTGATAATAAATATACATGACTGTAATGCGTTATCCTTAATCTGTACTTCAGCTTCTTTGTTCTCCCAGCACATTTCGTATATTTCTCCGAGAACTTTATTCTTTTTCTTCCTCTTCAAGACAGGGTTGCCAGGTCGTCAATGATGATGTGTTCGGCTAAATTGAAAATCAAAATTAGTGATACAAGCATAAAAAAGACCAAATTTTTAAATGACCCAAATTTTATAGCACTGCCGCTAAAAATGTCAAGAAATTGGCAAAGATTGGTGAAAACTCCACCTCAGGCTCCCTAGTACACCAGCCCCCCCGTTAGTCAACAAACATATAAAGGTGACTTTTTTCGCCCACATTTGTTTAAAAAAAACAAACAAAAAACAGATGAATACTAACCAAAGCGTGCTTTCAGTTTTTAGATGTATACGAAACAAATCTAAGCCTGCACTACATAAGACAAAACTCCACCTGAGTTGACAACGTTTTTCTGTCTGCAAATGTTTAACAACAGCATTTCTATTTGGAAGACTACATTACCCTATTACAGGTCTTTAAACAAATTCGCAGCTGTTTTTATTGCCTTCAAAGCTTCCTTCTTGATACATATTTTGCGTTGTGAAGAGTTCAAACACTTTATGTTGCAGTGTAATTCTTGCAGCAATTCGATTGAAAATATGTTCTTATTCGTGTGAGGGCCTCAAGGGTTTTCACACAAATTCTGTTATGAAGCTTATTCTTGATGAACGTTACTGCGCTGAATGGACGGTCGACAATGGCATCACTAATGGGGACTGACAGACAAGACAATACGTAGTTCGAAACTTCAAAGTGTAACAAACTTTTCATGAGAACAATCGGATTCATATTCCCGCACTCGAAGCCAAAAGGCCTCTGTATCTGTTGGGATTTTTCCATCAGGGAGCTCTTCTCTCCAATTACGACCAGTAGGATGTCGCAATTGACATCGTCCTTTCGTAGATCGTTGAATTCAGTTTCAAACTTTGTACCAAAATCAATTTAAAAAAAGCTCTTCCGACCGTCTTCTGGTTTCCATTATTCTCGTAGACCCTGGACTTTAAAGTACGATGGTGGAAGTCAAGCTCTCTAGCGCCTTATTAGGGTTGGCTTTGCTGGACTGGAAAAATGCGTCCACTCTTTCAAACTTTGTTACCACTGGCTGACTGGCAGTGCGAATGTAAGATACAAGTGTTCAACTATCTTGTATCTTATATCCTAAGAAGGTCTCTTGCCTTTTATCTTTGTGCAGGAGCCATTTTCTGACAATTGTTTTGAACAGCGGCCGAGATATATCTCTGCAGAGTTTCCCAGTTCTTGTAGATCCATGTAATTACTTTTCTTCGGGAAAGCCAGCGCGAGCTACAGAACTTTTGAAATGGCGTGTTTGAAGGTGTGTTGTCATCATTGAGTTCCTCCTACAAAACTTTGCGGAATTTCCTGCATGTCTTCATATGAGATAAGACACGTGTGACTTTATATGGGAAGAAGTTAATTTTTTCGGCTCAGAAAACATAAATTTCCGAACTTGTTTCTTCGCGAATTAGCGTATTAGGAGGTTCATTTTAGAAGACGTTTAAAAACTTGCATTTCGGGCTTTATCGGATCTAAAACACCCGGCTATCGCGTTGTATTTTAAATAATACATACATATATATATATATATATATATATATATATATATATACTGTATTTATATCACAGTTTAAACTGTGATAAAGACGAAAGTCGAAACGTCAATATGATGTAGTTTTTTGATTAAATTATATATTTTTTAACTATATCATGGTGTAGGGCTGCCTTTTGATTATTTTATATGGTCAAAATCGGCCAAAAATAGTTTTACCGACTGGTTGTTTTTCTTCCGGCCGAAAGGATTTCAAAAAAGCCAAACTGGACAACCGCAGGCTATTTGAAACCAGTGTTTGAAACTATACGTTTCTGTGGCAGAGTTGAGCCTGTTGTATTCAGGTCAGTGGTTGTATCTTGTCTCGGTTATTTTGACGATATTATACTCGATGTCAGTTCTGTGAGTAGGACGAATGAAGTTATTTACCTTCCTTTTTGTGTTAAATTCCACGAAACATAAACTCTTCTACTTTTAGGTACCAGGAATTATAAAAAATTTTCCAAATAATCCTTTCCGTATTTATCACGATCTAAGTTGTTCACCAGGGAAGGTTCTAGCCACTGTAGGGATGACTGAGGGAGGTCAATGGAAGAGGTGAAGAGAAACATAACGACGTTTCTAGAAATTCTTCAGATCGGAAGAACTGAATCAATTGCACACTGGGATGAATCGAACTTCAAACGAGCACAACAATGGGCGCGATACGCTGAGGAGGTAATTAATCACAAATGTTTATTGCAGTGGTAGCGCCAGGAATTCCCCGACGCAGGGGCTAACGTCCCCGACAGGGGGGCTAAACCAAAGGAGGCATTACCACGCCCTGTTTATAATTTCGTTACTTGAAGGTCGAAAACATCATCTTATTTTTCACAAGAAGGAATCTCAACTTCTGACTAGAAACGGTTTGCTTTTAGATTTGACATGAAGAGAAGAGTCTATTATCTTTCTTGGCTAAATCAGTAACAAGTTCTCATAGTTTGTGCATTATATAAGTATGTTTATCAGTGAAAATTCCCCGATGGATGGTTAATTTTTCCCCAAGAGGGGGGGGGCTAAGGTTCCCCAACAGAGGGGATGTAGCCCCCTCTGGCACCACCCCTGGTTTATTGAAGTACCCATACACAAGGATTAAGGTTGGGCGGGGCAGACATGTCACATGTGTTAGGTGAAAACGCAGTATTAAACAGATAAATAACTTTTATTTCAGTATTTTAGCACGTTTGTAAAATTAAATTGAACTTTAGTTAAACTGTATTTACTTATAATATCTGACATGAAGAGTTAAGGATATGACATGAAAAGTTTCTGTTCATGATCCATTGTATTGAAAACTCTACTCCAGGTTCATCATTGTGGTTAGAGTTAACTATAACCAGAGTAGAGTTAACTACATCAGATTAATTGAACTTTTAAAATAGCAGAACATATATCAGAAAAGAGTATTACTTATCTTCTTTGGTCTTGACCA